>VDFB02058242.1:674644969-674662802 GCA_007258455.2 Sequoia sempervirens | reverse complement strand
TTCAGACTCGATGGTAACCTTAGTCCCATATCTTGTTCTAAATAACATGTGTGACCAATCAGCTGATACGTAACCACCTATCTTGGATGTAAAGTCTCTAGATAAACACAAGGAAAAGAAGGGTGGAAGGTCTATGATACATATATCTTGAGGGACTGAAAAGTTTGGACAAGCATGGAGAGTGAGGTTTAAGTCCTTGATAATACCCAAAGTATTAACCGAAGTGCCATCCAATTGGATTACTCCCTTCTCCAAAGGCTGGTATTTTAGTCCAAGTTTGTTAGCAATTTGTTTTGGCATGACGGAGCTGCTAGCTCCACTATCTACCATACAGTTATGGACTAATTTGTCACCAATAATCACTGACACGTAAAAAGGAGGTGGTTTAACTCTTTTTTCATTCTCTATGCAAGGCTGGTGATCATTTCCCTGAGAATCATTTGTTAACACGGCTCTAACTTGACCTATTGGGGGCTCAGATTCATCAGACATTTTCAGACTTGATAGGGCTGATTGTAACATATCCTTTTGACTGAGGATGACTAAAGAATCCCACATAGACATAGTTACATTTTTCCTTTTCATACTATCAAGAATGTTAAAAGGTACAGTTAGATTTTTATTGTGTACCTTTGTGCCAGTATGATCAGCTTGTAAGTGTGACTGCTCCTTGTCTGAGAGTTGTTGATCCCTTTGCCAACCACGAGTCACTCGAGAGGTAAATGGTTCCACAGCTGCCTCCTTTCCTCTATCAGCTATTTGGTCAAGCTCAAATGCCCTCTTCTTTGCCCTAGTGTTAGCTGCAATTGGAGAACTATCCTCATTCAGTCCACAGAACTCTTGACCTTGCCAGTTAAGTAGGGTGGCCTCATTACTAAGCTGATCCTGGTGTTGTGAAGTTGGATCATTAAGTTCCTGCTGTTGTGAACTCAAAGTATTCTACACCATAAGTGTCTGATTGATGAGTCCATTTGAACAAGTGGCTTGATTATGAGGCTGGTTACAAGGGTAGCACCACTCATAATCAGCTGCTAATTTTTTTTGAGTGGGAACCAAGTCCCTTACTGCACTAACAGGTGATGGAGCATAAGCCTGAAAAGACCTTGTGTTCACACTCTGTCTTGGGCCCTGATAATTGCCTTGATACTGCTGTCTATTTGCTTGGAATTGTTGCTACTGACCTTGAAAAGGTAGACTTGAGGCCTGATTTTGTTGTTGATAAGGCCTGGAATAGGTCTGTTGCTTTTCCAAGTTTACCAACTTGTTACCAAAAGTCTATAAAAGACTTTTGATCTCTTGTAATTCATTTGATGAGCTTGAGGCAACACTTTCTTGCTTGTGAATGGTTGGAACAACAGCTGGTAGAGTTGGTACAGCTGGTAGAGGTGTGAAAGGAGGTATTTGCAAAGGGATGTTTGCATGAATTTTTGGGAATATTGGCATTGGTGGCCTGGGAGCAAGCTTACCAGCTTGTATCAAGTTGTTTTCAGCTCTTATAGCTATTTTGAAGGCATCTGACAGAGATACTCCTCCCATTGATTGTATTATGACAGCTATATCACTGTTCAGAGCTCTCAAAAATTATAGGAATGCATACTTTGGAGGTGGCCTCACCATTGCAGGGATTCTATCCCAAGTCCTTTGAAATCTAAAGTTGAAGTCATTCATCTGCTCTTGTGGAGCCCTCTTTATTGTGGTCAATTGCTCCAATAGAGACAAGTTGTCAGACCTGTCTTGGAGTTGCTTATGCAACTTCTCTCCAAAATCATCCCATGTTGCAATTGAACTAACCGGTAGGCTCCTGTACCACTATACAGCTCTTCCTTTTAGTGAAGCAGCTAGCAATCTCACTGCAACGTCTTCCTCGGTTATGTGGTGGACTCCGCATAACGAAGCCACATCTCTCAAATGTTCAATGGGAGTAGTTTGATCTTCTCCCATGAAAATTGGTAGACTCTTCAAGGCTGCCATTGGAATATCATTGTGTTGCGCCAAGTTCAAAGGACTCCCTCTGTTGAAAGCGACAAAAGGTTGATTCCTTGGAGCAGCCATTGAAGGTATCTGAGGCGGATTTGTTGGTGCAACGAAAAGAGACCTTACGGGTGGAGGAGTGGACTGAGTTCTTCTGGAATAGATGATTATTGTTCTTTTCCTTTCCTCAACTCTGCCTCATCTTCTTGGTGGTGACAACTGCAAGTATTCAAAAGGGCCTGAGCTGCTTCTTGTTTGCACTCTTTTCATATACTATAGAGGGCGTGGAGTTCTGGAGTTCTTCCTCTTTGTGGAGTTGCCAAGTATGCAAAAGGGCTTCTATAAAGCCTAATAATTCACTGGTTGCATACCAAACCAGTAGTTAAAAAAATTCATGTCCCACCGGGCGTGCCATAAACTCTTGTCACCTAGAATTGCACCCTGTGCAGAGTTTACAAGAAACTGAGCATTCTAGAGCAACATGGGATCATCTCAAGGCTGTGGGTCACCTATAACTGAAATGAACCTCCGGAGAAGGCCGGCTTCCTATGGGTATCACCTAAACTATTGATTCTTCGAAAGGAAAAGGGGAAGAGATACAAAAAATGGAAAACTAAACCTATGGTGATACACCGTATTAATGAGAAATCATGAAATGAACACAGCAAAAAAAAACACTTGAAAGCTTGAATTCAATTGATTTACATACCCAGAACAACCTCTTTCTGATTCAATGCTTTAGTCCTAATAGGTTTGGCCCACACATACACCTTGGGAAGGAAAGATCAATTTCATGACCTTAAGATATAAATTCAGAAATGTGAAAACACAGTTATAGACTTGCATGTGCAAAAGAAAGATACAGAAATGAGAATCAATACCAATATGAACATGAACTTTCTAGGAAAATTCTGTGTTGTATTCAGGATTCCAGTTGAGTTACAGAAAAACATACATTGACTGAGAAATGATTGATTGAAAATCACTAACTCTTTAGAGTGTGCAATCAGAACTACTTACAAAAAAGGAAAAAATGCCTTATATACAGACTGATATCGGCCCATTAGGGCTTACAAAAATACCCCATTCAGAAAAAAGATCTAACTCAGATCTTTTGGATGAAGTTAATGTTGAAGCCCCTGCGTGTCCATGACGGTGAAGAGTCATCTCCGAGGAAGCCTTCTTCAGATATCTTCAGCTACTACATTCATTTTGATCTTGTTGTCGTGTCCAGTTGAGCTACTTGGGTTGCACCTTGAATGCTCTGAGCCTACAATAGATACACGTCACCCTTTATCCCTTTGACGCTCTTTAGAGTGCCATGGAGACCCTCAAACCTCTTTGATTGGCTGAGTGGACTACACGCAGACTCCCGGGCGGTCAAATTCTTCAGTTGAATCACATCTTGGTGAGACACTAGAAGTGTCTCACCGATGTGATTAAATATTTTTGCAAGAATCGGCATAGCATGGAGCCGTCATTGAGAGCTCCTCGCGAGCCTAAAGAGTCATACCGATTCTACTGGAACCATCAGCAGAACACCGTCCATCGCCAAGAGATCAGTGGGTTAATGAGTTATGTGGAGATCTCTGCTATCGCCGAGACCATGTGATATCGGCAAGACATCACTCCGACAGTCAGTCTCTACATCGATAAGATTCATGTCAGGGAGACCTTCGCCGACGTCTCTAGAAGCCATCCTGCTGGGTTCCATTTCATCTGTCGGCTAGACATCCTTCTGTCGGGAAAAAAGGTTGTGCCAAAGGCACTTCAGCTTTGGTGAGCACATGGTTTATTTCACTTTGGCAAGACATACGCCAAAGGAAAATTCTTGCCGAAACCTGTGCCTGTCGCCAAGACCCGTTATCATCGCCAAGACCTCTTGTAGACCCCATTTCCTTCGGCAAACTCTTTCTTTGTTCTAAAGGTTTCATCGTTCGGCAAGACCCACACTAGTCAGGAAGAAGTCTTCCCGAGCTCCTTATGCTATGTCGAAGGCTCCTCAGTTGTCAGTGAGACCTCACCTCATCGTCGGGACATCTCGGCGAAAGTTTCGATACACCGAAGGTTCTCTGAGTCGGGGTGACATTTTCGTCTCTACAAGACATTTCACTGAGAACCTTTCCTTTGGCCGAAACCACTTTTTCCATTTTGGAGGCTCCTCTGCTCGGTGAGACACTTGCCGATAACACCCTGTGTTCTGGTGGGGCCTCCTTTCGATCGGCAAGACTCCTCGCTCGCAGAGACTTTATAACGAGCCCCTAACTTTTTTTGAGCTTCATTTTCAGTTTGGGGAGACATTGTGAAATCGCTGAGACATCTTAGTGATATCACCTAGTAATACCAAAGGCCCTCTTTCCCCTCATGCCGGAGAGACTTCGTCGGCTAGACCTGTCCCGAGACTTGCCTCTGCTGTCGGCAAGACATCAACAATTCGGTGAGACTTCTCACCGAGTTCCTCCTGTCTGCCCGAAGAGCCATCCTTGTGTTTCGGAAAGATTCCTGCCGAACTGATTTTGTCTTGGTGAGGGCCCATCTTGGTATCGGCGAGACTCCTACCAAAGGCAAAACATATCAAGGCCCTAAGCCTTCATCTTTCAGTAAGACCTCCTCCGCTCGATGAGACCCTTTGTCGAATGCTGGAAGCTACCCCAAAGCCCCTGTTCGTCGAGAGTCCCAACGAATAGCGATTGAATGGCCTATCGGCCAAGGAAAATCTACAAAGTGAGAGGTCATACCGAACCTCCTCCGCTATAGCGATAACTCTACATGCTCGTTCGGCATGACTGAAACTAGGTCTCAGTGACCTACTCAAGATGGAATGAATCAAGTAGTCAGTCGGCCAGATAGTAGGAGATTCTTGCTGACTTTTTCCTTAGATGATTTTTTCATGCCGAATACTCCCAGGGTAGCTTCTCCCACCGAGTTCCTCGTGACTTAGCAACAGATGCAGAGTCCCTACCCTTGTGTGAATGTCCCATTTCCTGTGAAGATCTAACATTTGATTACCTCACCTGATTTAACTGTAGGTGAAATAGAGGCAACAGTCACACTTATCACCTTCAAGGATCAATTGTTGCTTGACTTGACTTGATTTGAAGACCTACAAGTGTTAGTGCTCAAAAATGAAATGCATGCAAGTTATGAATCAAAACTTACATAAAAATTGACATGATGCTTGAATGACAAAATGTTGCAATAATCTTCAAAATTCTACTCTTGATTGCTCTTGGACTAATTTTTCAAGTATATTAATTGCTAATGAATTCCTTCTTTTTTCTCCATATCTCAAAATTGTGAAAATACTATGTATTTGTATAAGAGTGAATTTGCACCCCATGTGCAAATCCCCTTTTTTGCTTTATCCACCTTAGAAAACCAAGTTCGAAGGCTTAATTCCACCTAAGCCCGTTGCTTACATCCCAGTTGGCGCCTATTTTGAGCGTCGGTGGAGGCGTTTCTGTCGGGGACGCCCGCGCGGCGCACTTACGTCCCTAGCAAATTCTTGCGGCTGAACCTACAAATGCATTACTCTTCTCATTGGAGGTGAAGTTGTAACAGCCCCTTTGGCCGACCTACCTAAATATGGTCATTTTTCTCCATTCCTCCTTCAAATTCATCCCTTCAACATGCATTCTAACTTCTTGGCTAGATTCACAAGCTTCTTCACTTCACTCTCAAGCTCACTTTCACTCACTCCAAGCATTTCAAGCATTCCATTGCAGCCAAAGCAACACTCCATCACTTTGGTAGAGAAATTTTGGAACCACACCCTTGTAGCAGAGGCTCGAGTACTCTCATATTCTCCCCCAAGCAGCCTTGAGTGCTCTTGGTGGAGGTGGTAAGCTTCCCTCTCCTCTCCTCTATCACTTGGTTGAGTAGCATAACACTATTTTGTAGTGCTTCTTTTATTTTTACTACATTATTTACTTTATCTTATTTCCTTGGATGTCTATGGAGGTGGAAACACCTAAACAGAGGTCTAATTGAGGTAGGCCCCTATACAACCACCCAACATTCTCCTCTCTTTTTGTGTGTAGGAGTACGTGCTTCTCAAAGGATCAGCTGGTGAACGAATTCCTTGGTGAGATTCTCCTTATTCTCTTCACTCTTGCATATTTTCTTTATAATATTAGAGAGTATTTCATTTACTTAATCACATCATTTTGTCCCTTTAGTTAATCAGCTGGGTCGTTAGCTAGTTTTATTGGTTTGATCTCATCTTCACTATTGTCTGGTCGTACGGATTCCAACACACTTTTGAGATGCCAACGCACCGCGCTGACGTCCAAAGATTGTGCTTTTGTCCTTAGATAGAGAGCTTCCTGAGGTGTAGTGTTAGACCTAAAAACTGGCTCACCTAGCACTTTCCTATGTTTTGGGCCTGCAGAGTAACTGAGAGGCATCGAGGTCTTCATTACTCTCACCTCGCATTTCCAAACATTACATTTAGCTGAGGTAAGTTAGGGTAGCCTCTCACATCTTGACCCTCTGTGACCTGGGGTCTTGCATGTGGTGGTCCCCCTCTATTAATTTTTTTGTAAACCCGACGTGAGCCATTTTGGTTTCATTCTTGCAATCCTGATAGTTCCTTTCCTCATACTCTAGGAGTGTTTTAGGTGATAGTGTTGTGAGACTATCACCTTAAAACCCTGCCTACGACCCCTAGTTGGTGTAGTCAGAAGGTTCCAAAGGTATTGCACGGAGAAACCTTAATTGGGTCACCGTCTTATCCGTTAACCTTTAGGGACTCTGTGAAAGCATTGTCTAGTGTACATGATGGCTTCCTTCTTGTACCAACCCATCCCCTTTGTGCAACCCATGGATAGTGGTGTCGGTATAACTTTCACTTCACAAGACTTGTCGATGGGATTTAACAAGGAACCGTCTCCTCTTTACATTCCTGTGCAGATCAATGGAAACATCGTAGCAGGTGTTCTCGTTGATCCTACATCACAAGTGAACATAATAATAGAGGATATTATGCTAATAAAATTCTTACACAAGGATGGGTATGATGCTCCTGTGAGTACCATCCGCACACATGACGGGCTTTCCATACCTCCTTTGGGTAGTATTGTATTATTGATCTTGGTTGGACCTATGTCCATGAAACTCTTGTTTGATATCATCCCTGGGTCTGAACTCTTTAGGGTGAAATTGGGTATCCCTTGGTTAGTGGTGATGAACGCGGTACCCTCTGTCATGCATAAATGTCTAAAAATTATCCACGGAGGCTTTGTGCATGTAATCCATGACTCTGGTTATAGACCGTCGGTTGCATGTGGTAGCTACTCCTTGGACCACTTTTGGCATGCGCCCATTGGTCCTCTCCTGCCTAGAATAGACCTTCTACACCGAACATATCAAAACTATAAGAAAGGGTGGCTAAGGCCGAAAGTGAGATACCCTCCCTCACCTTATGTTGTTTCACATAGGTCTTGCTTAAAAGCTAACAACGATGCCGCTAAGGCATGAAAGAAGGAAGAAGAGAAATGGTCTCGCAATCCTCCTTCCTCTTTCATTGGTCAGTCTAGCGCTTCTTCTCACCCCGCTAAGGTACCATCAGGTTCTACTCCCCATTTGTAGGAGAATCCTATGGTGCCCGCTTGGTGAAAGCCTAAGCGTCCTGCTTTTGAACTTCTTGTTCTGCCGACGGAACCTAGACCCGTTCGGTATAATAGGAAGAAGGCCTCCTGAGGAGAGTCCTCTTTGTCTCAACCTCCACAGCCTCCTACTGCTCCTGCTCCTAAGGAAGGGAGCAGAAAAAGGCCTGTTGTTGAGGCTCTCAAGTCGACTCCTCCTTTCACTCCTCAACTTGTTCCTCCTACTCCTGTATAGGAACCTGTCCCTCCACCAGAAACAGCTGAGGTGGATGTTCCCATGGTTCAGCAAGAACCTTTTGTCCCTTTGCAAATTCTGACCTCTAACTCAAAGAGTCGTAGAAACCACCTTGCGCACAAATGCAAACATCGGCGAAAGGCTCTCTTGGCTAAGCAGGCCGCCTCACAAAGGAAGGAGGAAGAAATGATCGCCCCTACTTCAGGGCCTCCTGCATTGTCTTCTTCCTCCCTTCCTCCTTCTTCTCTCTAGTCTGGTTCTATAATTCGCATGACTTCCATTGCGAGTACGAATACGCCTAACCCTAAACGGGTACAGTTGTTCATCGCTCCTTTGACAGAGCAACCTTTTTTGATATCCATTCCAGATATCCATCCTTTCCCAAAGCCCATGGATATGGTTAATACCTTGGTCGTATCTATTACAGTTCTTTCCTCCTCTTCCTCCACACCTCTAGCCTCGTCTGTAGGGAGCTTGTCTCCTCCAGTGAAGAAAGAGGTGGAGAGTGGTCCTTCTAGCAACGAAGGACGTAAGAGGAGCCCACCTTCTTCACAAGGTGGTCCTATGATGACTTGTTTTTTCCTAGTGATGGAACCAGTCCCAACTTCCCCTGAGTTCGTCACCACTCCCGAGTCACTTGGTGAGCCTAGCGGTGAATCTCATGCTTGGCCTGCGCTATCTACTGAAGTTAGACATGGTGCTCCTGTGGGGTGCATGTTTAACTCTATGGATGAAGTTCCAACCTTGTCAGCAATCTTCACAAAATCACTAACTTTGACTCCACAAGAGCTTGATGGAGAGGACCTCGAGGGACCCTCTTCCTTTTCCCTTATTGCAAGAGAGTCAAATTCTCCTCCTCTTAACATCCCACCTATGCAGGCTCATCCTCCTTCCCCTTATGAGGATTTAGATTGGGAAGCAAACGACCTCTTGGCTGATCAATGTTAGGAGGAGGTCCCTTTTCTTGATCTTGTGTGTGTGTGTGTTTTTTAATGTGTTCCCCCATGCTCATGCTATGTGTATCTGGATGACCCTCGTCACCCCCGTTGGTGCTTGGATATAGGTGTGGTTTTTGTGTCGTAAACCTTCTTCTATTTGTATCATCATTCTTCCATGTTTGTGCTTGATTTTTGATAAATTGGGGACGATGCAAAGTGTTGGGAGCATTTAGGCTTCCCTTCCATGTTGACCCAATTTTTTTATTTTTACTTTGTCTTCTCATGCATTCTTCCTGATGTGGTTGGCGATTGATGATCTTTCACCTTGCACTATGGTTACCTATTATTATGAGCTCGAACAGATCTGACACCGCTAAACCAAATCCCCCTATGCCCTTTGTCTATTTTTTTCTCTTTCTTTGGTTATCCCTTTATCTTTCTATCTTCTTTTCTTGAGTTGTCCCTTTCATGTGTGACAACACCTTCTCTTTAACATTTTGATTTTCAGAAAATGCATTCATTGTCAACAAATCTTTTCTTGAAAATTTGTACAAATTTTTTCTTTGGAATCACATTCTCAACTTGGAACCCTAACAGGATGTGTTTCCTTCATCACAAGTTCATAAAGTAAGGACTCAAAGACCTTCCTCTGGAGCGGGGAAAACTTTAATCTTCCCCTCGCATGGGGGAATATCCTTCCTTTCGAATCCCTTGATGAAGTGAACATCTTTCGAAAGGATTCCTTGATGACGGATCACTCTGAGAAAAGAAGAAAAACTACTTTTGAACTATGTGTCCCTTGAGTGGACCCCTTTTCACAACGGGTTCCCAAGGGACCCTTCTCTGAAAGTATTTACCTTGAATGGATTTCTTCGCATCTAGCCTGGGGGCAGCCCAACTAGACTTATTCCATTCCCCTTTTTTACTTCTAGCTTGGGGGCAGCCCGACTAGACCTGTTTCATATCTTCGCGTCTTGCTTGGGGGCATCCTGACTAGACCTCACCTTTCAAACAGTGCATCCCTTGAGTGGACCCCTCTCCTTTTGAAGGGTTCTTGAGGGACCCCTTTAAAAGACGTACGAATCATCGACGGTCCGCACAAATGTCTACTTACTTCCCTATTTTTCCACTTCTTGACTCTGCGGAGTCCACTTCCTTTGGCTTTCCTTCATGCCATATTTTTTGGGGGATACCTTCCTTGTAGGTCTGCGGTCCTATAAGGCGCTTACTTAATGGGGCTTCCTTCATGCGAGAGATCTTGGGGGTTGCCTCCTTGCAGGTCTGCGGGCTTGTAAGACATTTTTTTTTCCAACTTCATAGTTTCGAGTAGCTATGGAGTCATTTGCTTTCCCTGCACCTTCAGGTTTTCCAGATTGCGGTCAGCTTCCTCGACGGTTTAGGTATGCGTTTCTAACCCTACTCTTTCTTGATCTACTTTACCAAGCACTCATCAGTATTTTTGCTCACTAAAGTGGGGGAAAAATGTATAAGAGTGAATTTGCACCCCATGTGCAAATCCCCTTTTTTCCTTTATCCACCTTAGAAAACCAAGTTCAAAGGCTTAATTCCACCTAAGCCCACTTGGTGCCTGTTTTGAGCATCAATGGAGGCATTTCTATTAGGGACTCCCACGTGGTGCACAGACATCTATGTGGTGTGCTTACGTCCCTAGAAGATTCCTACAGCTGAACCTACAAAGGTGTTACTCTTCTCATTGGAGGTGAAGTTGTAATGCCCCCTTCGGTCGACCGACCCAAATATGGCCATTTTTCTCCATTCCTCCTTCAAATTCATCCCTTCAACATGCATTCTAACTTCTTGGTTGGATTCACAAGATTCTTCACTTCACTCTCAATATCACTTTCACTCACTCCAAGCATTTCAAGCATTCCATTGTAGCCAAAGCAACACTCCATCACTTTGGTAGAGCAAGTTTGGGACCACACCATTGCAGCAAAGGCTCGAGTACTCTCATATTCTCCCCCAAGCAGCCTTGAGTTCTCTTGGTGGAGGTGGTAAGCTTCCCTCTCCTCTCCTCTATCACTTGGTTGAGTAGCATAACATTGTTTTGTAGTGCTTCTTTTCTCTTTACTACATTATTTCCTTTATCTCATTTCCTTGGTTGTCCATTGAGGTGGAAACACCTAAACGAGGGTCTGACTGAGGCAGGCCCCTATACAGCCACCCAACATTCTCCTCTCTTTCTGTGTGTAGGAGTACGTGCTTCTTGAAGGATCAGCTAGCGAATGAATTCCTTGGTGAGATTCTCCTTATTCTCTTCACTCTTGCATATTTTCTTTATAATATTAGAGAATATTTCATTTTTAATGACATTATTTTGGCCCTTTAGTTAATCAACTGGGCCATTAGCTAGTTTTATTGGTTTGACCTCGTCTTCACTGTTGTCTGGTCGTACGGATGCCAACGCACTTTTGAGATGCCAGTGCATCGCGCTAACATCCTGTAAGGAAATCTAGGAGCGCATCTAGTGAAAAATCCAAATAGTAGTGCCTTCGGTAACTTTCATTTCGATTAGGTTGCCTCAAAGACACGTACAACTATGTCCAAATGCGGAACAGACACAGTTCATTTCCCACATTGATCCATCTAAGAGAAACACATGTAAATTCAATAGCAAGCATTAACAGATTCTACTACACGAACCAACAGACATGAAAGATGAAACAAAAAACCAAAACACAAAGATTTACATGGGGAAAATCCTTTCAGATAAAAAACCCCACACTCCAAAGATCGAGCCATTGTATTATTCAGCAAAAAAATAGTTACAATACAATTTCAGGCTATTAGCCTTTCAGAGATTACACCTTGTTCATTCTGGATACAACTGGTAATAACAGATTTCCCTGTACAGTTTATGATCACCCTCTCAAACTAAATGATCTTCGCACTGTTACAATGCCATCACATATACAGTGCAAATCAACATAAGAGAATTCAAACAAGATTCATGATCAGAAGCTCTCTCTTCTCCTTTGTTCCGACCTCAAGGCCCGCCGACCATACAACCAGCCTCTTGCCATTCACATCTCGTCAACTTTTTTTTTGCTTCTCTTCGGCTTCGGCTCTATGAAACGGTTTGTTTCCAACTATCGGATCAAAACTGTCGAATCATCCAGCTCAGCAACGTAGATGTTTCCACTTCCTCGTGCTTTTGTTTTCCAACTTCCACACAGAAACGGTTCAACAAACAGTTCACTTCTGCTTTCTCAAATTGGTCCACATCACACCACGTCGGACAGTCTTCACTCGGTCAACAGCGATCAACTTGTGTCGCATGTCGATGAGACACTAGAAGTGTCTCCTCGATGCCACAAGACCAGATTACATATTGTTGCCAAGAGTCGTCTCCATTGGCAAGAGGTTCCACCGAGCTCATAAGTCATACCGAAACCCATTGTATTCCTATCGGCATCCATCTATCGGCGAGAGTCTCCTCATCGGCATGATTGGCGAGACCTATCACCGACCTCCAATTGAACTCATCTACCAACACTATCGCTAAGACATTCAACTGTTACCAAGAGGTTTCACCGAGGTCTTCAAGTCACATCGATCTCAATATTTCCATTGGCAAGACTATCGCAGATCGCCAAGACCTCATACCGAAGTCTTCAAGTCATGCCGACATGAGAATTCCATTCGCTGAGACAATCATCTTTCGCCAAGACATCCCACTGAGCATTCATGTGTTATACTGAAGCATTTGACAATCGGTGAGACTTATCGCTTTCGTCGAGACATCACACCGAGGTCTCAAGTCATACCGAGTGCCAAATAATAGTCAGCAAGACTTTTGTCTTTCGCCGAGACCTTTCACCGAGTGCTCATGTCTTACCAAATCGGCAAGACATTTGACCTTCGCCAAGACCTCACGCCGAAGTCTCCAAGTTACCTCGAGCCCACCTTTCACCAAGAGTCATGCCGAACACATCCCACACCATCGGTGAGACAAATTCCCATCACGAAGACTTCATAGCGAAGCCTTACGTTACACCGATGACCCCTAACACTGTTGGAAAGACATTCCCCAGTTGCCAAGACTTCATGCCGATAGGAACAAGTCATACCGATTTCTTCATCGGCCAGACAGACCGAAGGTCATGTCAATATCGGCAAGACTTCCTATCATCGCCGAGACTTCTTCTCGAGAGTTCAAGTCACCCCGAACCTGCTTATCGGTGAGACTTCTCCCAATCGCCATGACTTCCTACTGAATCCTTTTGTTATCTCGAAGACTCCAATTTGCCATGAGTCTCCCCGAAGCCCAATAGACCAACTATCGGCCAGACATCTCCCAGTCGGTAAGAGATCTCCACAAGTCTCCATGTCATAGCGATAGGTCCATTTGGCAAGACAGAAGTATTGTCTCAGCGACATGAGCAATACACAAGTTTAAATTGCTAGTCGGCTAGACAACTTGAATGTCACAGTGACCATGCTTTCTCAGAGTTTTCAGCCTGTGAGATTGAGGCATATTTTCCAACAATCTCCCACTTGACGAAGATCACACAAGCACCTCCAAAGCAACCAGAAACTAAGAACACACTAGCTCCACCAATTCAAAACCTTGCAATACTCAAGACACCCAATCAACATGATTCCACAGATAACAGTCCATTAGACAATCCACAACAAAGACCAGGCAACCAACTGCAACTTACTGTCAAACAAAACATCCGATCACAGCCCTCCAGGAAACCACATAGATCTCAACATGCTCCCATGCTCCATCAAGAATTCTGCTCCAACATCCAAGATGTTCACCATTCAGGCAACAATCCTGTCATCTTCCACATGTGGAAGAAAGATACAAAGCCAAGGTGTATAAGCACCATTCCAACGAACACAAGCAAAAAATCCCAGTGATATCTCCAACAAGATACTACTACCACTTCACTATGCTCAAACGCTATACAGAAGCAATATCAACTTCAAATCTTCAAACAGAACACAACAGTGAAGTCATTATCCAGAAACAAGATAAACAACACCAGTTAGAACAACAATCAGACTGACCATTTCCATCCAACTGATAAACCCACGTGACTAAATATAGCACCCACAGCTTGTGCTATACCATCCAATCTTACATACCTCAAAGGTATAAGCATTAGTAAACTCATGCTACTCCAAAACCAACCCATCAACATCGAATGCAAGCTCCAAGTGCCAACCAGTCGAAGAAGACAAAACACAACAGGAACTCCCACTATCTGAGTAATCCAAAAACATCACAAGTTTACCAATAACAACACATAGAAAATGTAACCATGTAGTACCAAGGAAATATCCACAATGACATGCACAACCTACAACAAACTGCTACAAGAAACATTTCTATCACAAACCTTTACGGCCACAGAGAGAAACTTTTCCCATCATCTTCCTGTAGAACATCCTCCTACATACACTTCTAACAGCTAGTTGTGTCAAGAATGATCTTCTTCACATCCCAAAAGAAATCCCTAACAACATCCATTCGTTCAATCACCAAGATCAAACCATCTTTAAAACCAACATGGATGTAAGCATCTCAAAGAAGATCAAACTAGTTCATTCCCCATTTCAGGAAATCAGCTCATACAACATCTCCTACCCATTCTCATTAGTAACAAGGAGATAAAACAAAACTGTACAACTTCTACTATGAATCGTCCAGAACCATTAAACAACAATCTAGGATCCATATCATGAAAGTGAACAAAAAATACATCTGAAAGATATAATGAGCCAAATACCTCTCAGATAAAGTACCGAGTAGACCAGGAGTGGGAACGAGAATACTCCTTTCAAGATATGCAAGTCATCATGACTAATCCAAGAGAAATCTTCTCAAAGGTCTCTTATTGAACTCACGTTCAACCAAGGTGTAGGCTTCTCGGACTTTCTGCTGAAAAACTTCATCAGGAATACCAATCAACAGCACTTCTCTCATAAGAGAAAAATAGCCTCACCTTATTCTTCATGTATCCATGAGTACTAGCAACCAATCATCTCATGCTAAACTTCAGCTGCATTATGGCACTATCATGAAGTATCAAGCAAATAATCAAAGCACCCAATACACAAAGAACTACCAGACCACTGTCAAGGCTCCAATCATCTAAATCAGGAACTTATCATGACACCATGGTCTACACATCCTCTTAGGAGATCCCATGCTTCAAGTGACTTCTCCATTGTCTCAAGTACAATGCACAATGCCAAAACTCCAGTGTACAAACAAGAGTATACCATGACATACAGCAAATAGTCTCAAAACCAACATCACCTGTCAAGCACCACCAACACCTCAGCCAAAGACTCCAAGTGTCCTCCATGGTTCCAACATGTTGCACATCTTCAGATGATGTCCATGCAAATGCAAAAGAACCCTTCTGCAGCAACTGGATCTAAAAGCTCTCCCTAGAAACATCTGCAACACCAAAGAAGACCATTCACCACCATGTGATGAATCCATAGTCACTGCTAGAGCTCCCACTAAAAAGTGACATCCGAACTCTCCAAGCATCATGACCAACTGCTTCAGGTTCCCATAACCGACTATTCAGGTACTCTATAGCATCCATCCTCTTATCTTAAAACAATCACATCAACTGACAAATCTACACTAACAATGAATCAATCCTCGTGGATAAAGACAGTCCACATCCAAGTTATCTCACTGCAGCCAATGGGTAGCTAATCCATCAATTGCATAACTCGTAGATCACAACCATCGAACATGCAAACCCGTTATCACATTGAAAACTGCAACACTGAGATATCAAAGAGAATAACCACATAGACAACATGACTCAAACCCCAGATCACACCAAATCTGATTTGCCAATCATGTCCACAACGAGCACCATAATCAAGGAACCCTTAAGCATTACCACAAGAATGCTGAGTGAAAAAATACTTACCAACACTCCCATGCAGAGAAAGAGTCATACCTCCTCAAAACCATGCACCAAGCATGCATGCAGACCTGCAACTATCTCATCTAGCAACACCCCAAAAGGCTAGTGTCTAGACAATAGCTTAACAACAGCTCCTCATGATCACAAGTTTTTCTTAACCATGTAAAACCTGCAAAACCACAAAGCCATGCAAGTACAAATTATCCTTAGAAATAAAATAGCAGTTCAAGAGAATCTAGGCCCTTTTCAAGCCAACTTCAAACCACTACCATGTACATGCATCTGAGAAAGAGAGAAAGGCTATTTCAGAAGCTTGCAAATCATCTAATGATTAACTCCATAGCCTTCAAGCATTCAAGGTTAACAGGAAACAGTGCTTTCCAACACCAGGAACCACCACCTAGCATAAGCACTCTCTTCCATGACTGAGAAACAATCTAGGCTTCTCCATATCACCAAGGAGTCTAACACATAGACACCCAATATGAAAGCTTTAATGCTACATAGTCACAAAGCAAAGAAAACCACCTCATACTCCAAGGTTAAACCTCTACCAGCCAGGAGACACAGATCACAACATGATAAACTCCCTTTTCCATCTTGACCATCCTTCAAGCTGCATGTTGTCTCAGAATACCACAAGGCTTCCACTCATCAAAGGATCAATACATCAGTCCATTCCTCTAGATTTCTTCTAGCCTATCAAGCTAAATGATCTTCACTAGAGAAATCTCCAGAACCAACAACCAAAAGAAGGCTCTAATACCACTTGTAAGGAAATCTAGGAGCGCATCTAGTGAAAACTCCAAGCAGTAGTGCCTTCGGTAACTTTCATTTCGATTAGGTTACCTCAAAGACACGTACAACTATGTCCAAATGCGGAACAGACACATTTCATTTCCCACATTGATCCATCTGAGAGAAACACATGTAAATTCAATAGCAAGCATTAATAGATTCTACTACACGAACCAACAGACATGAAAGATGAAACAAAAAACCAGAACACAAAGATTTACGTGGGGAAAATCCTTTCAGATAAAAAACCCCACACTCCAAAGACGAGCCATTGTATTATTCAGCAACAAAACAGTTACAATACAATTTCAGGCTCTTAGCCTTTCAGAGATTACACCTTGTTCATTTTGGATACAGCTGGTAACAACAGATTTCCCTGTAAAGTTTCTGATCACCCTCTCAAACTAAATGATCTTCTCACTGTTACAATACCATCACATATACAGTACAGATCAACATAAGAGAAGTCAAACAAGATTCATGATCATAAGCTCTCTCTTCTCCTCTGTTCCAACCTCAAGGCCCCCCGACCATACAACCAGCCTCTCGGCATTCACATCTTGTCAACTTTATTTTTTGCTTCTCTTCGGCTTCGGCTCTATGAAACGGTTTGTTTCCAACTGTCGAATCATCCAACTCAACAACGTAGATGTTTCCACTTCCTTGTTCTTTTTTTTTCCAACTTCCACACAGAAACGGTTCAACAAACAGTTCACTTCTGCTTTCTCAAATTGTTCCACATCACACCACGTCAGACAGTCTTCACTCGGTCAACAATGATCAACTTATGTCGCATGTCGGTGAGACACTAGAAGTGTCTCCCTGATGCCACAAGACCAGATTACACGTCGCCAAGAGTTGTCTCCATCGGCAAGAGGTTCCACCGAGCTCATAAGTCATACCAAAACCCATTGTATTCCTATCAGCATCCATCTATAGGCAAGAGTCTCCTCATCGGCATGATCGGCGAGACCTCTCACCGACCTCCAGTTGAACTCATCCGCCAACACTATCGCTAAGACATTCAACTATCGCCAAGAGGTTTCACCGAGGTCTTCAAGTCACATCGATCTCAATATTGTCATCAGCAAGACTATCGCAAATCACCAAGACCTCATACCGAAGTCTTCAAGTCATGCCGACATGAGAATTCCATTCGCTAAGACAATCGTCTTTCGCCAAGACATCCCACTGAGCATTCATGTGTTATACCAAAGCATTCAACAGTCGACGAGACTTATCGCTTTTGCCGAGACATCACACCGAGGTCTCAAGTCATACCGAGCGCCAAATAATAGTCAGAAAGACTTTTGTCTTTCGCCGAGACCTTTCACCGAGCGCTCATGTCTTACCGAA
>VDFB02058242.1:674320420-674644869 GCA_007258455.2 Sequoia sempervirens | reverse complement strand
GGCAGCCACAACCAGTCCAAGAGAAGAAGAGAGCCTCCTCTAGTCGTGCCAGGAACAACAACAACTCCCAGCCATCCAAGGACATCCACGGGGGGAGCTACATAAATCGTGGCACAACAACCACCAAAACCAGCATCCACAACCAAGGCAAGGAGGGAGAGAAAAAGAGGCCTCTCAGCCACCCAAATGCCCCCAACAACCTCAACACCACTGCCTTCCTCAATGCCAACATCGAAGAGGAACAACCCCAAAACGTAGAACACCAACAAATGGAAGAACGCAATAGAAAATAACACCTCAAGCCAACGATCCACCTTCCTTTAGCCTCCATCATCGTCATCTTCAAAGTCTGAATCCTAATGGCCAACAGACACAGGATTTCAAAACCCTTGCTCTAGTGCTTCTCCCACCCACACGCCACTCCATTATGTGTTTGGTTAATTTCTATGAGTTATATCATTTCTTTGTGAATGAGAAATGTATTCATTTATATGATTTGTTTCAGTTTTGATGTTGTTTCCAAATCAATAATTTCATTTTTAGCTTTCTATGAAATGTTTAGTCCATGCACTAGCAATTATATGTTCTTGGATTCATTTATTTCATTTGAAAGGCTTTTAAGTATTGAAGATTTATACCTTTCCTGCTTTCTAGTTAAAAGCACGTCCTATTTTAAATTTGTATTTTTGAGATTATATTAATTATCTTAAGAGGGAGTTGTACCTCACAAAATTCAGAGAGTAATTGTTTCATATAGAGACAATTAACTCAACTTTTTGTAATCAAATTGCATCTAATTTGGGCAATGGAGTAAAAGTTTATATTATGAGTTGAAAGGTGCAAATATGTTAACCAATAGATTTTTTGCAACTTTGTTGGGGAAAAGAACAAAGATAATTATAAAGTTGCTTTACACATTCTTGTTTGATTCTTTCATGAGTAAATATGGTTTTACCACATAATGATGTCTACCCTATACTTCAAGCCAATTTAAATTGGGTTCAAGAAAAAATAAGTAGATTTATTATTGTAGTTAAACACCTTGGCCTAGAGATTTAGGAGTGTAGAAGAGTATCACAGAGTTAACCAAGTTTTGGAAAAGGAAGAGGAGTTAGGTGAGGAACTTGGAAGGTTGAGACCCAAACAACAGTTAATAATCATTTATAGAATTTTTGCTCTTCCTAGAGCTCATATCAGAAGATAAGTTCTCAAGCCTTATTAGCTATGCTAGATTCCAGATGATATACTAGAGGTGAAGGGAGGAGGGGCATTGTTGATCTAGTTTTCGAAGCTTTACAAGAGGGTAATTTCTCTATTTCTACACGTCCAAATAGGATAATTATATCTAGAAGTAGGCCATCTCCACCAACAAGAGTACATTGTTCTCCAACTTGTCAGGAACTTATTCTCCACGGTATTGTAGTTCCCATAGTTTTTAACTTTACATAGAACATGGCCCATCAATTACCAGTTCCATGAATTTCCTAAAGGTTTCAGGAGAAATATTCCTAAATTTATAGGAGGTGGTAAGGTTTCCATTGACGAACACATTAATGCTTTCTTGGCTGCATGTGGGGTGCTTGGTGTACAACATGAAGGCATAACAGTTAGATTATTCATGGAATCACGAATTGATGCTTTTTTTGAATGGTTCTATAACCTCCCCAATGCTTCTATTAATTAATCAGAAGCAATGAGAAATCAAATTGAGAATAGATTTAAAATTGTGGAAGATGAACACTCACTGCTTGTATAATTAACTTAGCTTAAGAAAGAGGTTCATGAGCCTATGAGAGAATTCATTGCCAAGTTCAACAAATTGGTGAATAAGATTGATAACGCAAAAAGACCTATTCTAGAGAATCATAAATTATTTTTCATTAATGCACAAACTCCAGATATTAGCTTTCATCTGAGAAGAGCACAGGTAGCTAATTTGGATGCAAGACAAACCCTTGCAATTGAATTAGAAGATGATTTGATTACCGCGAGAAAATGGAAAAGAGAATTTCATTCAAGTAAGTCTCAAACATCTACTTCATCAAATCCTATGATTTAGAGGTTAGCTAATGATATAATTGCCCTGAAGAGACAAATGCCCAAAATTTACCAACCATATCAAGAAATACCTATAAAAGGGAGTCAATAAAAAAAATAACAAAACTCTGCCTCTTCCTCCCACTCAACAAAGATTGGCTATAGAAGCACCTCCACGTGGGAGTAAAAAGAATTTGTGTACTTTTCATTTGACCACTGATAATGATGAAGCGGATTGTCTATAGATGAATAGATTTATGCAAATGACGACAATGAAGGAGGTTATTGAGGAAGTCACTGATGAAGAGGGTATTTCTAATCAGTGTGACAACTCTACGATTGGATTTCTTGAATATGAATTTGATTCTAAGAGGGGTGATATTTATACCACTTTAGATGATCCTTCTTTTGTAGTATTAACTCGTGGCCAACATAATTCAAATCATAAAGGTACACATAATACCCCTAAATTCTTGTTGACCAAATCTAATGCTTCATCTAGAAATGGTTCTTCTTCTCAGGAAAATCAAAAAGTTTCAAAAAAAGCTCACCAAATTCTTGATTTATCATTGGTTGAAAAATTTGCTAATTCTTTCGATATAGGCTTTTGTAAGAATTCAAAGATACAGATTTCACAGGTAGAGTACCTAAAAATGAACCCTAAAGAATTGGAAAAGATAGTAATGTATGTAAAAGTTGAGAGTTATGAAGCTCATTTAGCCTCAGATGACTTGATGATTAATGCTGAGGAGCCCTCATCTAGTTTATCCATAGGCAACAAAGGTATCACATCAAATAAACCTGAAGAAAAACCTAATCCTTTGTATGTGTCTCTATTTATTAATGGACATAGGTTAAGTAATTGCATTATTGACTCAGGTGCTTTTGATAATGTTATTCCTGTGAAAGTGGCTTAGGCTTTGGGATTATCCTTGACTAAAACTTTTGGGAAATTTTATTCCATGGAATCCAAACAGGTCCCTTTGGTAAAAAAAAATAAGGATGATTACTTTTCTTTTGTAGCTCATCTTGGCAAGAGGCTCAAGTTAACAATTTTGGTAACTGATATCCTTGCTAGTTGTGACATGTTGTTGAGTAGAAGTTTCTAAAAATACTTAGGAGGTGAAATTTAGATGGAATAGTCTCACACATCGATTCCTGTAGGAAATAAGAAGGTACACTTGAACCTAGAGCCAAAAGCCAAATTTGCAATATTGAAGTTAAAGGATCCTAGGTCACAAATTCTGTTTGAAGAATAAGAGTTTGGGAACTGCATGCTCTTTTCAAAATCAGGCAGAGATATCGAGCTTATTGGTTCAAATATTGCTTATGAGCTTTGAACTTTAGAATTTATGGAAATTGTTCCAATTTAGGATTGGGCATAGGAGTGGTTTTGATTTCTCCTACTGGTGAGACTTTTCCTTTTTCATATAAACTAGAATTTTGTAATACCAATAACAATGCAAAGTATGAATCTTTATTATTGGGGCTATCAGTAGTGAAGGAGAAGGGGTCAAAATGCTATGAGTACTGGGAGATGCAGAACTAATAGTCAAGTAGGTGCACATTTTTTTTACAGTCAAGAATGAAAGGTTAAAGCATTATCACAATAAGGTGTGGGACTGTATTGGGCATTTTGATGCATTCTCAATTGAAGCAATACCTAGGGACTTGAACTCTAAGTTAAATTCATTGGTTGTGTCTACTTCTTTATTATTACCTCATTCAGATTTCAAGAAAGACTCATATAGGATCGAAATAATTTATAGACCTAGTATACTAGATAATGTCAACCATTGGCAAGTGTTTGAAAATGAAACAAATTTAGGCTTTCTTGGAGAGTGCGGAGATGCTCACCCATTCTTACTTTGAAGGTAGCATTGATGAATGTAAGGAGTTCTGTCCAGATGACGTGCAAGACATGGAAGAAGGGATTATCTAGTTAAAGGGCGACACAATTCCCAAGGGTATGGTATCTCTGGAGGACTTATTTGATCGACATGATAGGGTAGTAAAAAGGAGAATTAGCGAATCTATAAATAGTTCAGGTGAATAAGAAGTAAATATTGGAGATATTGATTTCCTGAAATTGATTTATATGGGAAGTGTTGCATGCTTGAAGAAAAAATTAGACTAACCACACTCTTGATTAAATATAAAGAAGTCTTTGCATGGTGTTCCAATGAATTGAAGAATTTCATAGATGGAAAACTCCAACACCATATCCCACTTAAAGGAGGTATGTCTCCATTTAAACAAAAGCAAAGGACATATAACCCTAAAGTAGCCGGCACAATCTTTAGGGAAGTGGACAAAATGTTTAAAGCTAGAATAATATATCCTATTCATCATTCAAAATGGGTGGCTAACATAGTTCATGTTCGTACTTGAAGAATGGTGAAATTAGGATCTGTGTTGATTTCAGGAATTTGAATTAGGCGTCTTTAAAAGATAATTATCCACTACCTATGATGGAGCATGTTCTTCAGGTAGTAGCGGGATTAGAAATGATGCCAATGCTTGATGACTTCTCGATATACAACCAAATTAGTGTCGCAGAAGAGGATCAACACAAAACTGCTTTCACCACCCCATGGGGAACCTTTTCTTATAACCGTATCTTTTGGTTTGATCAATGCAAGTGCCACTTTCCAGACAACTATGAATCTTTCATTTAGTGACCTCAAAAATAAGATCATATTTATTTGGATGATTTGACCGTGTTTTCCAAGAAAAGGGAGAATCATTTCAAAGATTTGGAAAGGGTTTTGTAAAGATGTAATGAGCACAGTATTTCTTTGAATCCCCAAAAGTTAGTTTTTGGTGTTACTGAAGGGAAGATTCTAAGGAACATTATTTCAAAGGAGGGAATTAGGATTGATCCTGAGAGGGTTAAAGCCATTTTACAATTGAGTCCGCCTTCTAATAGGACATGAGTTTAATCTTTCTTTGGGTAGGTTAATTTTTTAAGGAAGTTTGTATCAGATTTCTTTGAAATTACAAAACACATAGTGGATATGATGAAAGAGAAACAAGGTTTTAAATGTAATGAATATGGAAAACAAGCTTTCAAGGATATTAAAGAGGCCATTGCGTGAGATCCAATGTTAGTATATCCAAATTTTAATAAAGAATTTATTATTTATTGCTACCCGCTTGAGCACACTATGCCAACTATTCTCTTGCAAACTAATGAAGAAGGTATTCAAGCAACCATTGATTTTACGAGTGTTCCCCTCAAGAAGCATGAATTGAATTATTCTCGGATTGAAAAATATGCTTTTGTTATGGTAAATGTTACACCCCAATTGTTTATTTACTATTACTATGTAGGGTAAATATGAATGTAATTTGAATTCTGAATGGGAATAAATTGTGCTTGCACTTTGTTATCAATGAATTATTCAAATGAATGTATCTCATTTAATGTTATATAATGGATGCATATATATGAAATGGATGGTTATTGAATTGGATATTCTAACTATAGTGAAATATTGTGTAATGCATATTTTATTGAACAACTAACTACCGTGGGAATGTGTTAGTTGGATGTAGGTATATGTTCAATCCTTCTGGTGCGAGGGAAAGTATCACTCACGAGAAGATCTTGTTCTGCTAACTTGAACTTAACCTAACCTGAGCCATACCACACAATCACGTAGGAACAAGAGCCTGCTACCATGTTGGGACGGTAAGTCATCCTTAGTATGAGGGGTCCGCATTAGTAAGGGTCTTGATTATTATTAACGCATGCTTGGATGATGCTATGTTTAGGGCCAAGAGTCTCTTCCTTATATTACTATGCTTGTACTGATGAGTTGAACACATCGGAATGTATGTAAATGTATACATATATGTCGATGATAGACCATACGTTAATGGTGTTCACTTATTACGAGAGCAACAGTGATGCAACATGCACACTTATGAATGGGTTGCTTATGAGAATGGAGCTATCGAGTGGATAATACGACATGAATATGTATATGTATAAATACATCACACGCATGTCCCTACCAACATAATAGTAATTGTGTATGTGCTTGATTGTGCAATCGAATGTGTGTGTGTATAAGATAGATAGATATAACCATATGTATACATGTATCGATGCACACGTATGTATGGAAAATAGACATGTCGATACAAATGTATCAATATATGTACACATATGTATACATGTACATAAAGGAATATATATGTGTGTGTGTATGTATGTATGTATGTACACAATCGATATAATTATTATTACTATGTGAATGTTAACTTGTTTGTAATCATTTGTATATCAAATATATACATACTTTATTGACATGAGATATATATATATAATATTATTGATATACATATATATGTATATGTACATATTGGAATATATATGTTTATATATAAATATATGCTTGGAGATCGATTAACATATGTAATGTTTAGAGGCAAATTTATTTGCATGAACATAGGTTGATTTGTATATCACATATACAAAGCATTTAAAGGCAAAATATAACATATATTGGCATTGAATAAAGGTAGAATTACATGTTATGTATTACATAGCAACAAGGTCGATATGGAAAATACACCATAGTCGATACTATGGAAATGAGTCTTTATTGTCTAGATTAGTGAGTTACTTAAGCTAAGAATGCATAAAGTGATAGAATATAAGCCATCTCATTAAGTATTAATGAATGCTTGAGAATAGGAGAAGTAAAACAATGAAGCAAGAATTGGTCAAAGCATCATTTATGTGCCAAAGCAACTCATCATTCCTTTGTTTCTCTGCAAGGCTATGACTCAGTCGACATAGCAATGTGTTGCTTGATAACAGTAGACCTTTTCATGAGAATAATTGCAGCTAAAATAATAGGAGGTTGGTCAAGACACCGCACCAAAATACAAAGCTCTATTTGCTGTAGAAGTCCATCTTTGATGCAATTCGACTATTATCATTTCAACATGAGCACAATTGAAAAAGTCTATTACTGTTGTCAAATAAATGGGTCGACCTGTAGCTTCTTATGTTGAGTTTGTGTTTAGTTTCCTTCTACCTTTTAAGCTAAGCGAAGTGAGTCGAATTGCATGGATTTGTTGTCATTTTGCTTTCCTTTTTGTTGGTTGCAATGTCTCATTTTGTTGTATAAATAGAGAGAGGCAAGCTCTCCTTATTGGAGAACACATCTTTTGCAAAAATTATACCCAAGGCATATTTTATGAGAGTTGTTTATTCTATGAGCTGAGAGTTATAGTGTGAGAGTTACTTTAAGAGTGCATATTGCCATCTTAAGAGTGAAGTTATAGTGAAGTATTATTTTGGGAGAATTAAGTGAAGCTAGTGAGTTGTTGTTGGAAGGTTGTACAACAGATCAGTCAATTGGATTAAGCGTATACAGGCATGGGGATCTAGTCTTCTCTTATTTCTATTTATAAAGGATTGTGTTTTGTATGTTTAATTGAGAATACTTGCAACTGGGAATTTATAGCATTTGCTTTGGAAAAGGAAAGAAGCTATTTTATGCTTTTCTGTGAAGTGTTTGTATTTACTCTATAATAGGAGAGATCATTTGTCATAGGTATATGTATACTAGATATAATTAAGCAAGGATAGCTTAGGAGTTATCTATAGCTAGTTAATTGATTATAGTTGATAGCTTATAAGTTACACCTAGGGTTGATTATCCATTAAAGGGAGGGTAACTTGCATTTATACTTTATGGGTAGATGTAACATTGAGTTTTGGGAAAGGGAATAGGTTGTTTCTAGGGTTAAAGGTTACCCTTTGGAGGAATTACCTTTGCATAGGATATAGTGGCCAAAAGTCAAATCGAGCTTGAGTAGTGTAATTGAGTAGGATGAATTTCACTTGAAGTACTGGGTGAGAACACTTTGGAAAAAGTAGTGTGATTTCCTTTGGCTCCATTGTCAATTCACCGTGATCCATTAAATGCATGCTAGTCCTAGATTGTGGGTTTACAAGTTCTAGTCATGTAGGATACAACATTAAGATCAGATTGGTTGTCATTTCATGGTTACTCTACCAATCTCTTCGTCAAAGGGTAGGGCCATCTATCAAATGATAGATGTGCGGGGGACTACATATGAGTCATTGGTTGGCGGAAAAGCACTTGAGTGACGCTTCTCCTCCTCAACAGGTGAGAAGAAGACCAAGATTTGAAAGGAGGTTCTTGGACAATATATATCTATTGTTTTGAAGCTCGTTTGAGCTATGTATGTACTTTGTACATATTCTTTGGAATATTGTAATTGTGAGATTATTATATTAGAATGGAACCATTGTTTATTATTGTTACAAAATCTATGTTCATTTGTTCTCTATAAAATAAATAATTTTTTTATGGAAATGGTTGAATTACTTAGTTTATTTAATTGCATAGTGAAAACTTAGGAAAAATTACTTCAGTGAACAGTTGAAATGTTACATGTGGTATCAGAGCTAGGTTTAGCTCTAGAACCTATGATCTCATCAAACTTTCTGTCCAACATTATCTAATATTTGGAAATTCTTGTGCCAGGATGGTGTGTCTCAGGTTAACGACTAGAAAGTTAGAAATTGAAAACGAGGGCTACCAAAAGGCCAAGAAGGAAAGAGAGGCCATTGTTCGAACAATTGAGGGTACCAACTACAACATTTCCATTTGGTTAAGCGAAACTGAAACCTTCAGTCACACACTTTCTCCAATTAGTGATGTAAAGAGAAAGATGAAGAGGGAGGATCAATACAACTATTTACCTTCCATCTCACCAGAGAAGTATGAGTCTTTATCACTTTCCAGGGATGTGTCCTCAGAAGGGACTGTCAGTTCGAAATTTATCTTTAGGGACCCTAGAGTTCTTCCAATGGTGGAAGTAATTGTAATTTCCTCAAGTAAAGAATCAGAGGGTTATGTACCTCACAACTATGTATTAGATGAAAAATCTGAAGGATAGTATCCATTCCAGGATGGGTATGAACAAATGAGAGATGAACAATCACAATCTGTAGGGTATACCCCCAATGAGTTACGTGTCTGAGAGTGAATCCGAGGGATACTCTCCACTTGACTATCTAAATAGTCACTCTATGTAATCAAAGGATATTTAGATCCTTGTGAATTAATAAAATCGTGTGCATCAAAATGCTTGTGCTTAAGTCTTATGTGGAATTCCTTATGTGCAATTAAATGCTCATTTAAATGTTTTCCATAAGATGATAACATGATTAAATCTAATATGGATGAACCTTCAGGTATAATCCATTCTTGCAAAGATGGTGAGGACACGAACTAATTCTGGTGAAAGCCAAGAAGTTGGGCATGGACCAGTAGGTGTTGAATCTAGTCTGGATCAAATCTTGACAAGATTAGGAAACTTAGAGCAAGGAATAGAGGTAATGAATAGAGTTGAGAAGGAAAATCTTCTCATGAACATGATCAAACCCATGATCATGAAAGGGATAAATCACCTTCCCTATCTGAGAAGACTAATAGGAAGCACATGGCATCTGAAATCTCTAGAGATATGAAGAAAATCATCCCACCTAAGTTTGAAGGAAGCACCGACTGAGATGAAGCTTAGGATTGGTTGGTCCAAATGGAGAAATATTTCAAAATTTGAAATTATACTGAGGTCACCAAAGCAACATGGGGAGCATACCCATTAGTAGGAGAAACCTCTAACTGGTGGATGAATAAAAAAATGAAACTTAATCTTAACTCACAGAAACTAACATGGAGTGAATTTGTTGATTTTTTTTGTAAGTGATGGTTACCCCAACTTTATTTTGACCAGAAACTCACATATTTTCAGAGTCTGAGACAAGGCGAGATGACAGTTAATGAATATTTGGAGAAGTTTACCCATCTACTACATTATGTTCCTATGTACCAAAAGGATGAATGCTTCCGTATAAGAAAGTTTATCATGGGACTTAATAATTAGATCAGGGGAGAGGTAGATGTTCACGATCCAACTACTATGGATCTTGTGTATGATAAAGTGGTTAAACAAGAGAAGAATCTCAAAGCTATCTCCATCTGCTAGGAAAACAAAAATTGTAAGAAGATTGCCAGAGTTCAAGACAAACCAATTCCAAGGAAGGTTGAAGTTGTTCAAAATGTGCCAAAGCAAGGTTAAAAATGATCCCGTAATAGTGGGAAAGAGTCAAGAAGGGAACGTGGGAAGAATGGTTCTAGTAGTGGAAATACCAACAATATTGGTGGAAATGCTAGTAAATCTGGAGAACCTACAAGGAGGAAGGGATCGACTACTGGATGTTTCACTTGTGGAGGAGACCACTACGCCAGTCAATGTCCTAATAAGCCTTCAGGGTCACGATCTTATGGTAATCCACTGCCTACCTGACAAGCAATGTTCCAACAAAAGATTCATGCAGTTGTGGATGATCGCCAAGTGGAGTATCAAGTGACTCCAATTGAAACTCCAGGTATTTTGTTTGGCTTATCCATTTCTATACTTATAGATATTGGCGTAACTAGAAATTTTATTTCACCTAGAGTAGCTAAGCAAATATCTAGAAAGGCTCGTTTCATGGCAAATTTTTGGGATGTAGAGTATGCAAACCAAACAAAAGTAAAGGTGGAACAATGTTTGTTCGAAGCTAGGATAGAGCTACCTTGTTTTCTACAGAAGTGAACCTTTATGTCACACCTTTAGGATCTTATGATGTTATCCTAGGTATGAATTGGTTATGGAGACATAGGGCCAAGGTAGATTTCCATGCTAAAACAATAGAATTCTTAGATGATCTTGGTAATCAAGTGAAGTTTCAAGGGATACCTAGGGAGGTCAAGATTCATCAAATCTCTGCAATGCAATTGTTAAGGGCTAAGAAGAAAGGGTGCAAACTCTTTGCTGTCAAGATGGAAAAGCTAGAAGAGTATAAGGGATCAAATTCACAAGAGAATCTTGATAACCTTGGATCACAGAACTTCCAAGAGATGGAAGATGGAGAAATGGATGAAACTAGAATGTCAGTTATGGAGAGGTATCTTATTTTGAGAAAATTTTCGGATGTATTTCTAGATGAATTACCTGGGTTACCACCAAAAAGAATATTTTATTTCTCAATAGATATAGTTCCAGGATCTTAACCTATTTGCAAGGTTCCTTATAGAATGAAGACAACAAAACTAATGGAGCTTAAGGAACAATTGGATGAATTGTTGTCTAAAGGGTTGATAAGACCAAGAGTATCACCTTGGGGAGCATCAGTAATCTTTGTGAAAAATAAGGATGGTACTTTGCATTTACATACATAGATTATCGCATGCTTAAAAAATCTATGGTAAAGAATAAGTATCCATTGCCACGAATTGATGATCTATTTGATCAAATGAGGGGAGTTGTATTTTCTAAGATTGATCTAAGATCTGGATATCATCAATTGAGAGTTAGAGATGAAGATATCTTTAAAACTGCTTTTCGAACAAGATATGGATATTATGAGTTCACAGTTCTATCCTTTGGTTTAACAAATGCACCTGCAACATTTATGAACCTTATGAATAACGTATTTAGGGATTGTCAACATAAATTTTTCTTAGTATTCCTAGATGATATTTTGATATATTCAAAGAACGAGGAGGAACATTTGAGACATTTAGAGATAGTGCTACAAAGACTTAGAGAACATAAGTTGTATGGAAAAATCTCTAAGTGTACCTTATTTTAGAAGAGAGTACATTATCTGGAACATGTGATTTCAGTAGAAGGTATTTTAGTAGATTTGGCTAAAATTAAGGCAGTGTTAGAATGACCAATACCCAAGAATGTATCTGAGGTTAGGAGTTCTATGGGTTTGGCAAGATACTATAGAAAGTTTGTTGCAAACTTCTCCAATATTTCCTTTTCGATTACTTCTTTACAAAAGAAAGGAAAGAAGTTTGAATGGACAAAGAAGTGCCAAGTAGCCTTTGACCTACTTAAAGAAAAGTTGACTATTGCACCTATTTTAAAAGTACCAGTTCTTGGGGGTGACTTTATTGTAATCATGGATGCATCAAGAGAAGGATTAGGAGGTGTTCTAATGCAAGAAGGGAAAGTAATTGCTTATGGGTCAAGGAAGCTGAAACCTTATGAGAAAAAATATGCATCACATGATTTAGAGTTAACAGTTGTGGTTCACACATTACAAATGTGGAGGCATTACTTGTTAGGGAAACCTTTTGAGATGAAAACTGATCATCATGGATTAAAGTATCTTTTCACTCAACCTAATCTAAATGCAAGATATAGAAGATGGTTGGAGCTAATAGCTAATTGTGACTTCAATATCAGTTATATTAAAGGAAAAGAAAATCGGGTTGCCGATGCCTTAAGTCGAAGACGTCATATTGCCTCGATAGTGACAATTCAAACTGACTTTAAAGGTCAAGTGTTACAAAAGTGCAAAGAGGATGGGTACTATTTGCAAGTTAAGTAAGAACTCACAAGCAATCCACAAGATGCTAGGTATGAAGGTTTTCATTTTGAGCCTAATGGATTACTTAGATATAAGGGAAGAATGTATGTACCTAACGTAGAGGAGTTAAGAAATCTGGTATGGAAAGAAGTACATGAAGCACCATGCTTTGGACACCCTAGAGTAATGAAAATGTTGGTAGATATAAAGCCACTGTACTTTTGGAAAGGGATGAAAGGAGATGCTACTAGATTTGTGGCAAGGTGTCTTGAATGTCAAAGGGTGAAGGTGGGGCATCATCATCCTACAAGTTTTTTATATCCACACGATATATCAGAGAGAAAGTGGTAAGTCATAAGTATGGACTTTGTGCAGGGATTGCCTATGTCAAGAAATAAGCACAATACCATTCTTGTGGTTGTAGATAAGCTTACTAAGGTAGCAAATTTTATACCCAAAAATCTAACTGATGGAGCACCTGCCATAGCAAGGAAATTTGTGCAAGAAGTGTTTAGACTACATGGAATTCCTGAGAAGATAATTTCGGATAGGGATGCACGAGTCACTTCTAGGTTTTGGCAAACATTAGTTTCTGCACTAGGAACTCAACTAAATATTAGCTCAGCATATCATCCGAAAATAGATGGAAAAACAAAAAGAGTAAATCAACTATTGGAAGACCTACTTAGAATGTATTGCATGGATCAACAATACAAGTGGGAGGCCTACTTACCTTTGGTGGAATTCACTTAAAACAATTCCTACCATTTTGTAAGAAAGATGGCTCCTTTCGAAGCATTATATAGTCAAAAGTGTCAAACCCATATAAGTTGGGATAGACTTGAAGATAGAGTGAGCCTTGGGCCAAAAATGTTGGCTGAAATGGAAGAGCAAGTGAGGATTATAAAGCAAATATTAGCTGAAGCTATCACTAGACAAAAAAACTATGTTGATGCTAAGAGAGTACCTCAAAGTTTTGTCGTAGGTAAGAAGGTGTTGTTGAGAGTGAAACCTCACAGGAGTTCAATCAAATTTGGGAAATCTTCCAAATTATCCCCATGATACGTAGGACCTTTTGAGATTCTTGAGGAAGTAAATCTGATAGCATATCGAATTGCATTGCCACCAGCTCTTGTTGGGATTCATAGTGCCTTTCATGTGACATACCTAAAGAAGTATGTGCCAGGTGATAATCATGTGATTGATTGGAATGCTTTATAGGTATAGGACCCTAGAGTAGTAACTCTTGAGCCCGTCAAGGTTCTCAAAACGCGTAAGCTTTGCTTGTGTAGCATGGAAGTTCTGTAGTGCAAAGTTCAATGGGACTAGTATGCGGAAGACTCTGCTACTTGGGAAGACTATGCTGAGATACAACAAAAGCTTCCTCATGTTTTGAATGTATACGAAAGTACTTGAAAACAATATGTTGTTTTTTTGATTAGTTTATGTTGCTACATAAAAATCATCAGGGACAATGATTCACAAGGGGGGGAGTATGTTACACCCTAATTCTGTATTTACTATTTCTATTACTATGTAGGGTAAATGTGAATGTAATTTGAATTTTGAATGGGAATAAATTATGCTTGCACTTTGTTACCAATGAATTATGAATGAATGTTATCTCATTTAATGTTATATAATGGATGCATATATATGAAATGGATGGTTATTGAATTGGATATTCTAACTATAGTGAAATATTGTGTAATGCATATTTTATTGAACAACTAACTACCATGGGAATGTGTTAGTTGGATGTAGGTATATGTTCAATCCTCCTGGTGCAAGGGAAAGTATCACTCACGAGAAGATCTTGGTCGAGTAACCAGTAATGTAACCTAACTGAGCTTACAACATAATCACAATAGAATGGTTGAGTCAAGTTAATATTTTGGGATTTGGTAAGTCATCCTTAGTATGATGTGTCTACATTAGTAAGGGTCTTGATTACTGTTGAATGTATGCTTGGATGATGTTATATGTTTAGGGCTTATGAGTTCTTCCTTATATTACTATGCTTGTATTGATGAGTTGAACACATGTGGAATGTATGTAAATGTATACATATGCATGTCGATGATAGACCATACACATGGAGGAATACGTACAAGAGAGTACATAGGTAGACATACCTATGCACACTTATGAATGGGTTTCTTATGAACATGGAGCTATCGAGTGGAGAATACAACATGAATGTGTATATGTGTAAATGCATCACACTTTTGTTCCCTATCAACACAATAGTAATTGTGTATGTGCTTGATTGTGCAATCGAATGTATATATATATATATATGTAATATACATGTATCGATGCACACATATGTATGGCAAATGGACATGCCCATACGAATGTATCAATATATCTACACATACATATACATGTACATAGAGGAATATATATATATACACACAATCGATATAATCATTATTACTATGTGAATGTTAACTTGTTCGTAATCATTTGTATATTGAATGTATACATACGTTATTGACATGATATATATATATATATATATGTATGTATATGTACATATTTGAATATATATTTATATATAAATATATGCTTGGAGATCGATTAACATATGTAAGGCTTAAAGGCCGATTTATATACATGAACATAGGTCAATTTGTATACCACATATACAAAGCATTTAAAAGCCGAATATAACATATATTGGCATTGAATAAAGGCCAAATTACATGCTATGTATTACACAACAACAAGGTTGATATGGAAAATATGCCATAGTTTTTGATTAAGGAACAAACAGGTTTTGAAGGGACCCGAAACCCTTTACAAACAGATTTTGAATGGATTTGGAACCCTAAAAAAAAAAGTTGTCCTAACATAGAAACCATGAAAGCACAAACAACCAAGGGTAAAAAGGCATCCAAAGCCAAATAACCACAACAAAAAACAAAGTTGCAAGAAAAATAGCTTGCATCCAGCCAAAAACCAGCCCGCAAACAAGAACCATCAAGATTTACATTTAGAGCTACTCTTATGGGAGTAGAGAGTCATGTCAAAAGAAGGCTTAGAGGAATTTTCCTTCTTGCCCTTTACAGTAATCCAACCCTCTTCCACTTGCACTACCTTATCATGCCAAGTCAGCGCACCATTATCCTGAAAAAGAAAGGCTGTAGCCACTGTTTCAAAGATTTCATCAATATTCCTCCTTGCAGACGTTGCCTTATCAGAAAAGCCACCATAAGTGATAGCTGGAGCGCTATCACTAGAAGTGGCATCCATGGGCCCAATCTCTCTCTCTCTTTTGGGGTTTCAACATGGTAATCTTGCACATCAACAACCCCACCATTTGAGACATCCGGAGAGGATGCCCCAAGACCCTGTGATTCCAAAGCAACCACCTTAGAAAAAATCCTATGTTGCTCAGATTTATTCTCAACCGTATAATGTTGTTGAGAAGCACCTTTCCACCATGTAGTTGTCATTGCCTTTTTCTCAAATCCACAGTGTGCAACAACATGACCTGTTTTTAAGCATCTTCTACATCGAAAGGGAATCCCTTCATAGTCCAAGGATTGGACCCAAGAACCCTTAGAAGATTTAAGCAAATTTCAGCAGGAAACAATTTTGAAACATCCATTTCAACCAATATGCAGGCAAAGGTGGAGTGAAAAATATAAGAGGATTCATCATCCACCAACAAAAAATCGCCAAGAGCCTCACCCACTTCCTCTAAAAGAGGATTAACCCATAAATGGAGGGGAAGATTAGGAAGCCGAACCCAAATCGGGATCTTATTGAAAGTTTCAGAAGAAGGGTTGAAATCAACATGCCAAGGCTTAATCATCAACAAAAATCTGTCCTCCCAGCTAAAAAAATGATCACATAAAATTTTGTTTCTATCTTGAACATTGTCAAATTTAGCAACAAAAAACCCCTTGGCCATGGGGAAAATATGAACTTTACCAGTAATTAAAGGCTCCCATTCATTTGAGATCTAGGAGTGCAGCTGAGGGAGGCTAGGCCAAAAACCCCTAAACCAACAAATCACCTCGTGTAAGGAGAGAAAAATTATAATGATCAATTTCCTCTACTGTCTCAGCTTTCAGATAAATGAAGATAGCATTTGCAACAGGAATGAACCCTCCATTCGACATTCTCCCATGCCTTAATCTATGTGCCACCGTCGTCACCTTAGCAGCAGGGCCACATCGTTTAAAGCGTCTGTTGCCATTCGCTGTCGTAGACCTGCCTTCGCCATGGCCACAGTCGTCGTCGCCCTTGGCCAAGGAAGGGATACCTCCATTAGCCCGTTTTTCCAGATTAGGGTTAACGCCTCTAACATGGGCACGAGAAGCGTCTGCCTTCGCCATTCTTTAATTGAAACGAAATATGCCATAGTTGATACTATGGAAATGAGTCTTTATTATCTAAACAACGAATTACTTAAGCTGATAATGCATAAAGTGATAGAATATAAGTGACCTCATTGAGTGTTAATGAATGCTTGAGAATAGGAGAAGTAAAACAACGAAGCAAGAATTGGTCAAAGCACCATTTATGTGCCAAAGCAACTCATCATTCCTCTATTTCTCTGCAAGGCTATGACTTAGTCGACGTAGCAATGTGTTGCTTGATAACAGTAGACCTTTTCATGGGAATAACCATGCAAAAACAATAGGAGGTTCGCTACATACTTGGTGCCAAAATATGAAGTTATGTTTACTGTAGAAGTCCATTTTGGGATGCAATTTGACTGTAATCATTTTAACATGAGCACAATTGAATTAGTCTTTCTTTGCTGTCAAGTAGAAGGGTCGATCTTTAGCATTTTAGTGCCGATTTTACACTTAGGTTGTTGCCACCTTTTATCTAAGTGAAGTGAGTCGACTTGGATGGATTAAGCTATCACTTTGCATGCATTTTTTGTAGGTTGCAATGTCTCATTTTGTTGTATAAATAGAGAGGCACACTCTTATTTAGAACACATTCTTTTGCAAACTTATACTACTGCATAATTTTGAGAGTTGTTTACTTTGTGAGCTGAGAGTTATAGTGTGAGAGTTACTTTAAGAGTGCATATTGCCATCTTGAGAGTGAAGTTATAGTGAAGTATTATTTTGGGAGAATTAAGTGAAGCTAGTGAGTTGCTGTTGGAAGGCTGTACAATAGATCAATCAATTAGATTAAGCATATACAGGCATGGGGATCTAGTCTTCTCTTATTTCTATTTATAAAAGATTGTGTTTTGTATGTTTAATTGAGAATACTTGCATTTGGGAATTTATAACATTTGCTTTGGAAAAGGAAAGAAGCTATTTTATGCTTTTCTATGAAGTGTTTGTATTTACTCCGTAATAGGAGAGATTGTTTGTCATAGGTATATGTATACTAGATATGATTAAGTAAGGATAGCTTAGGAGTTATCCATAGCTAGTTAATTGATTATAGTTGATAGCTTATAAGTTACACCTAGGGTTGATTATCTGTTAAAGGGAGGGTAACTTGTATTTATACTTTATGGGTAGATGTACCATTGAGTTTTGGGAAAGGGAATTTAGGTTGTTTCTAGGGTTAAAGGTTACCCTTTGGAGGAATTACCTATGCATAGGATATAGTGGCCTAAAGTCAAATTGAGCTTGAGTAGTGTATGTGAGTAGGATGACTTTCACTCGAAGTACTAGGTCAGAACACTTTGGCCAAGGTAGTGTGATTTCCTTTGGCTCCACTATCAATTCACCGTGATCCATTTATATGCATGCTAGTCCTAGATTGTGGGTTTACAAGTTCTAGTTATGTAGGACACAACACTAAGCTCAAATTGGTTGTCATTTCATGGTTACTCTACTAATCTCTTCGTCCAAGGGTAGGGCCATCTATTGAATGATATATACGTGAGGGACCACATATGAGTCAGTGGTTAGTGGAAAAGCGCTTGAGTGATGCTTCTCCTCCTCAGTAGGTGACAAGAAGACCAAGATTTGAAAGGAGGTTCATGGACTATCTATATCTATTTTTTTGAAGCTCGATTGAGCTATGCATGTACTTTGTACACATTTTTTGGAATATTGTAATTGTGAGATTATTATATTGGAATGGAATCATTGTTGATTATTGTTACGACATCTATGTTCATTTGTTCTCTATAAAATAAAGAATTTTTTTATGGCAATGGTTGAATTACATAGTTTATTTACTTGCATAGTGAAAACTTAGGAAAAATTACTTCAGTGAATGGTTGACAGGTTACAATAAATGCAGTCAAACAATTTTGATTTTATATTTCATTCTCATTTTGTGGTTTTTGTTCCTGATCCTTTAGTGAAAGTTTTCTTACACAACATGATATTGGTTGTAACAAGAGAGGAGGGTGGATAGCCAAAGTGAAAGTATGATTTAGACATCAAACCCACCAAATTAGTTAGAGGTAAGGGCTTATGTAAATTAATAATAAAAAATGAGCTAGAAGCATAAGAGAATCTTCCTATGGTGTTGTTAGTCAGTCTTCAAGATGAATGGTTCTCTAAAGTTGCTTACTACCTAACATATGGAGAATGCCCAGGTCATTTGTCCTCACAAGTGAAAAATAATCTCAAGTTGAAAGAAGTTAGATATATGATTTGGGATGATTCTCTATATAAAAAAGGTTTAGATGATACATTCCTAAGATGCATGGACAAGGATCAAAACAAAAAGTTATTGGAAGTATTCCATAACGAAGCTTATGGGGGGACATTTCTCCTCCCCTATTACTGCTTTTAAAATATTGAGGCAATGTTATTATTGGCCAGGGATGTTTAAAGATGCATATTACTAGGTGTCAAAATGTGAGAAGTGCAAACAATTCGCTGGAAGACCTCAATTGGTAGCACTTCCTCTAAGTTCAGTGGTAATGGAAGAACCATTTCAACAATGGGCTTTAGATTTCATTGGACCTATAATCCTACAATCTAGTGTTAGGAAATACCCACATCCTTATTTCCACTAACTATTTCACCAAGTGCATAGAAGCCATACGAGTAAAGCACACAACTTCAGAGGTGGTTTATGATTTTATATAAGAAAATATTTTGATTATGTTTAGTATACCACATAAATTAGTGACTGATAATGCCACAAGCTTCTCATCAAATGAGATATCTCTCCTCTGTTATGAACATGAAATTACCTTGTCTCATTCTACAGATTATTATCCTTGAGGGAATAGACAAGTTGAGTCTAGCAACAAAAATATTGTCATTATTGTGAGAAAGCTGGTTGATGAGAACCAAAAGAATTGGCACAATAAATTGTATGAAGCATTGTGGTCTAACAGGTTTACACCTAAAAGGGCGATAGGGATGTCCCCATTTGAATTGGTGTATGGGATAGGTAGTGTTTTTCCTCTACCTCTAGAATTATTTGGTATTAAATTATAGATTGTTGTTGAGGATCAAGAATTTCAAAACTCTCTAGAATAAAGGATCATGCATCTTACTAATATTGATGAACAAAGAGAAGTTATGGTTGATAAGATCACTATGCATTAGTCTAGAGTTAAAAAGATCTTTGATAGGAAAGCTCGACCCAAAAATTTCATGATTGGGGATCCTGTATTATTATGGGATAAAAAAAGAGAGCCCAAAGGTGCACACACAAAATTTGATTCTTTGTCGAAAGGTCCTTTCAAGATAACTCAAGAATGTGGCCCAAATACTTTCAGGTTATCTTATCTCTATGGTACATTATTGCCTATTCCTTACAATGGGCATGATCTTAAATTATACCAAATTTGAGTACCAATATGAGTTTCTCTATAAATATTAAACTAGGAGTTTTTGGCTTGATTTTATTTAGTTCTTTTCTACTTGTGTTGCTTTGGGAGTTCTTAGCTTGTCCTTCCATTTTGTCTTATGGGTATTGACTCTAAAGCCAATGTATAAAGCATTGATATGTTAGTCTAGGTTCTTTCATATCCCTTGTAGTCTTGATCCCCAGTTAGAGCCAATTGTTGCCACGGTTTTTGTCATCCCCTAAAAACCATGTTCACCCTTGTAAAATTTTCCTTGTTTTAGAGGGTTAGTTTGTCCTTTGGTTTTCAGAACTTTATCTGGTCCCGCTCAAGTTGTCACAACTATGTTTTTACCCAACGTCTTATAGTTAAGCCTAATTCTGCCTTGTGATCGATTTATTTATGAGTTTCCAAAACCACGTTAGAGCCCAAAGAAATTCCCACAACCTTAACAAGTTCTGATGATGAGAAAGATAAAGTTGAATTATGGCTAACTTAGTAGAGTCTCAGAACTTTACATAGGTTTTGAAACCTCTATCAGTTCCTGACAAAGTTATCAAAACCATACTTTTCTTTGACATGTGATTTCAAGCTTCATTTTTGTTTTGAAGAGTGGTGCGAAAAAGATTGCATAAAAAAGCAGGTATTTTGGAGCCGTACACAGATTTTGAAACCTCCATTGGTCCTCGACGAGGTTGTCGAAACCAACCAATTCCTTGAAAGGTCTTGATAGCCATTCTTTTTTGAATTTTCAAAAAAACATTGTTAGAATGAAGTGTTAGATTGGGAAGCTCACATGTGCCAACCATTAAGGGTGCCATTAATGGCTATCCACCACTCTTGAGCATTAATTGTGGGTGTTTAAAAGGGAATTAGGCTGATCAAAGAGCTCATTTCAACAAGTTTTCAAAGAAGATTTCTACGAGGGGTGAAGGAAGTGAAATTGCAGAGAAGTGACTAGTGATTTTTACAACGCCAGAGCATAATTTAGAGGTATAGTGATTTCTATTGTTAAGTTGTGGTTTGCTAAGAGAACAATCCAAAAGTGCCCTAATGCATTTGGAGGAATTGTGTGCTATTTGTTTACTTATACAAGCAAATTTAGTTACTTTCTGTTACAAATTGCTTCAACGTTTTGGGTTCTCATTCACCATGAAGTTTAAGTACCTAGGTTATGAACATTTGACTAGTTTATCTAGTATTATGCCTGAAATTGGTGATACAAAGTCAGTGCATATAAAACTAAAAGAGTTTTGGGAGAGAATTGGAAAACCAAACCGACCACCAATCACCCAATAGTTAATTGAGAAGATTATTACAAGCCACAACATTTCCTGTAGCAATTCAATACACTAATTTGGTTTTGGAGTGCATAAACCATTACAATCCATAGACGAGAGAGATTAGAACAAATGATAACTGATTGGTTGTGAAAATTGAGAGGGGTACTTTCACTTCTCGTTTGAAGATTCTAGAAAGGGAAGTATATGCAAATTCTGATTTCACTTCTTCCTATCAACATTTTCAGGAAAAGAAGGGACAATACAAGAATGTCATGCTCGCGAATGGTTTGCCACACTTAAGAAAGGAAAGTCTCAATTGCCCAAGAAGCTGTAGAGGACCCACTTTGTGGATGCAATTTTTGACATAATTGTACTTTTGCATAGACTAAAGGGTAATGATAGAACTCATGATTTTGAGGATTGAATGTATTTCTTCACCCAAATAATTATTCAAGGTGATCAATATTTGAATTGAGCTCAACTAATATGCAATCAAATGCATTCGATGATCATTCACTTTCCTATCAATAAGTTCTTTTATATGCCATCCTATTTGTTTTATGCTAGTGCTAGTACAAGACCCTAGCTAGGTTTGATACCTATTGAAGTGCATGATCAAGATGTTCAAATCTATGATTATTATAATACTCTCTAGTTAGAAAAGAGTTACAAGCATTTTAGGCGGGTAAATGATGCCTTCACCATGAGGATGGTCAAAGAAATTCAAGGTGGTAATAGGCCTAAGAATCTCCCCTGAAGTGATACAGTTGATTGACACCTATGGGAGTCATTTTATTCAATTTAAAAGATTCTCTTATATCAAGATTGGAGGTTTCAATGGGATTCCTTACAAGTTGCCCAAATATGTTGAAGACAAATTTATCTTAATCAAAGTATGCAAGAAGGTTGCAAAGGTGAATAAAAGGTGCCAAGAAAGGAAGAAGGTAGGTATTCAATTTACCATTGGACACGAGTATTACTCCTGCAATTCTATGTCAGATGCTCTTAAAATTGAAAGAGCATTAGTGAAATATAAAATGCAAGTTTATGATAGAAGATTACCCTTTGATATTAAGAATTTTGTTAAGGATAACCTGCAGTTTGGTCCTAGTTTCTACTATGTTCCTGATTTAGAAGACTATTAGGTAGACTGTGTTGACGAATCGAAGTTCATAGAAGGAGTTGGATGAGGTTAACTCTAAGATAAATAATTACATTAAGATTAGATTGGGATATCCAAGGTTCGGATGATGATGAATCTGATTTGTTAGATCCTATCTTCATCAATCACGTACAAACCCAACCAATTGTTTTTATAGATTGAGCATCAATGAGATTGAGACTATTGAAGCCAAAATGATAGTGGTGTTGAGAAGAACTCAAGAATGGGTGGCAAGGAAGAACGTAGAGAAATAGGCTACCCCTCCTCCAAAATCACATAATAATCAACTTCAAGGAGAAAGTAGTCAAGCACCCTTGTGATCCGGTTTACAATCATCGCTCGCTCAATAAATGACACCAGGAGGGTAGGGTGATGGTGATGAAGAGCCTCCAAAGAAAGGGTTGCTAGAGAAAACCTGTGGAGAAGATGCCTTTTACCTAGCACAAAAAGACAAGGATAAATAATTAATTGAAGAAGAAGAAACAACTAATGTGTCTACTTCCCCTTCATAAGAAAATGCTTCTTCTCCTAATTCTTCTCCTCCTAGAGAAACATAGGCTTCTCCTAGGGGTAGTCCTACTCCACCTTCTTCTCTTGAAATGAGAGCTTTTGATACCCCTCCCCTTATGAGGGATTTACAATTCACATCCCTTGGTTCCAAATTAGTTGCCACAACTACCTCCACCTCATGGTTAAAAAAAAACTTGTCGAAGAAAAGGAAAATGGTTCAATTGAACCTCCTAGACAAATATTTTTTTGATCAATTAGTCCAAAGAACCCCAAAGCCCAAGAAGTTGAAAACCACATCTAGGCTGTTGGAGGATTCTAATATTGGTAATATGTATGTGGAAGTGGCTCACCCCTATGAGAAGAAGGAAACAAGACAAGCTACTGTTAGTGATTACAATATTACTAGGGTAAATTTGGGACCTTCTACTAGGGATAGTGATATACACAATTTCCAGGTGACAACAACAATATTGGAGAAAACAACTAGGGATAACTAGAGCAAAGATGAATTGAAGAATCAAGTAAATATTCTCACTGATTGCTTAAAATTTGTATTAGACATAGCTCCACAACCAATAAATCAGTTCGAGGATGTGTTTGATCCAACATCCTCTATGGGAAGAGAAGTGGTAAATAAAAACAAAATTTATAAGGCTTATGGGAAAGCTATAGAGGAATGGGCTTCAAATATTTAGTCTAAAGGAAATAAGTTCATCACTAATATTAAAAAGATATGTAAAGACATTGATGTTATGAAAGTTGAAAGTGAGAAGGATGTTGCCTCAGCTAAGCATGAGGAGGTAATTTGGATGAAAACTGATGGCGACTTCAAAGTATGATGGAATTGGGTCTGGACAAATTGGTCAGTGATCAAATTTTTCCAAACATTGGAGATAACATGCATGCTATGTGGAAGAGGAGCATAGCATGGAAAATCTTTGTTGTGAAACAAAATATATTAGAATAGGGAAAAGTGTTGAATGAATGCAACACAATAAGGAATGAAATTCAGAAAAATATTCTCGACATTGACCTCCATCTTAGGAAAGAGGGTAGCTCTAACGATGAAGATGAGGAAACATTGAAGGGGAGCCTCAAAGGAATGATTGATAGCCTCTATGATAAACAACGATTCACTATGGAGAACACGAGGAGGCTTAGTGGTAGTATTGATTTTGATCCATTTTAGTTTAATGGACTTTCCACCACTTACATGGGAAATATTGAAGTAGCTCAAGCAAATACTTGGCTCTTTGGAAACTTAGAGCTAAGAACTTGCTCATTCCCCAACACGGAGATATGCAACCCATTGCGAAAGCATTTTATGTGTATCATGCTAGGAGTGCCATGACATCAACCCAATCATCCGAAGGAGTTACCAACGATGTTCCACCTCAACAATAATTTTTATTTTCTTTAATATTTTCATATTAACTTTATATTATGAAGGTTGAAAATACTTTTCTTGAATTTGGGCAGTTATTTTAAAAGGCGGTTATATTCCCTTGCTATATATGTAATTAGACATAACTAAAAACTCTCTTAATGACCATATTTTTAGAGAATAACATAGAAGGAACTGAGAGCTTTTACGTCTGTGTGCATGTGGTGAAAATCATTTTGGATGAAGAAGGAAATTAATTTGAATCTATGTTTGGTTAATTTCTATGAGATATTATTTCTGTGTGAATGAGTAATGTCTTCATTTATATGATTTGTTTCATTTTTGATGTTGATTCCAATCAATAATTTTATTTAGCTTTCTATGGAATGTTAAGTTAGCTTGTGTGTTAGCGATTTATATGTTCTTAGATTCATTTATCTCATTCAATTCTTAAAGGCTTTTATGTATTGAAGATTTATACCTTTCCTGCTTTTTGGATAAAAGAAAATTCTATTTTAAATTCATATTTTTGAGATTATATTGATTATCTTAAGAGGGAGTTGTACCTTACAAAATTAAGAGAGCAATTGTTTCATATAGAGGCAGTTAACTCAACTGTTGGTAATCAAATTGCATCTAATTTGAGCAATGGAGTAAAAATTTATATTATGGATTGAAAGGTGCAAATATGTTAACCAACAAAATTTTGGAGACTTTTTTGGGGAAAAGAACAAACATCATTACAAAGTTGCCTTACACATTCTTGTTTAATTCTTTCATGAGTAAATATGGTTTTACCACATAATGATGTCTTCCCTATACTTCAACCCAATTTAAATTGGGTTCAAGCAAAACAAGATGTATTATCACAGTTAAACATTTTGGCCTGGAGATTTAGGAGTGCAAAAGAGTATCATAGAGTTAACCAAGTTTTGAAAGATGAAGAGGAGTTAGGTGAGGAACTTAGAAGGATGAGACTTGGAAAATAGTTAATAATCATTGATAGAATTGTTGCTCTTTCTAGAGCTCATATTAGAAGATAAGTTCTCAAACCTTATTAGTTATGCTAGATTCAAGATGATATAATAGAGGTGAAAGGAGGAGGGGCATTATTGATCTAATTTTTGAAGCTTTACAAGAGGGTAATTTCTCTATTTTTTCATGTATGATAGAAGAATTATATCTAGAAGTAGGCCATCTTCACCAACAAGAGGAGTACAATGTTCTCCCACTTGTCAAGAACTTATTCTCCATGGTACCAGAGTTCCCCTAGTTTTTAACTTTACACAGAACATGGTCCATCAATTACCAATTCCATGGGGGGGCAGCGATAGGACCTTTGGCCCTTGGCATTCAGTTGCATGAATTGCCTAAAGGTTCCAAGAAAAATATTCCTAAATTTAAAGGAGATGGTAAGGTTTCCAATGTCGAACACATTAATGCTTTCTTTGTCTCATGTGGGGTGCTTGGTGTACAACATGAAGATGTAGCAATTAGGTTATTCATGGAATCACTCATTGATGTTGTTGTTGAATGGTTCTATCACCTCCCCAATGCTTCTAGATGGAGTTAGAAGGGAAATAAAGCTTAGTTTGATATTTGTGTGGTTTGAAACAATTCCCTTGAATGTGGTATCAAAAATTTGATGCATTTGATTTGGAGTTGAATTTTGTTAGAACCAAATAGTACCATCATATTATGTTAAATAATTGATGATCAAATTCTAATTATTGTATTTATTGTAGATGGTATGTTATTTATTGATAACAAGAAGATAATGATTAGAGAGCTTAATACTCAACTTTTTAATGCATTTGACATGAAAGATATAGAAGAAAAAAATAATTTTGGAATGGAAATTGGTAAATATTGAGTTCAAATAAAACCTTGGCTTAGTAAGAGTAAGTATGTTGACATCATTTTGCAATAGCTTGCTATGCATTATTGTAAACCAATGAGTATTCATTCACCTATAGGCACAAATATTTCATTAGATATGTGTCCTAATTCTAATTATTATGTAAATGATGTATAGTGTGCCTTATGTTAGTGTTTTTGTTAGCTTGATGTATGCAATGGTTTCTACCATATTGGATATTGCTCAAGCAATGAGAGATTTTAGCAGGTTTATGTTTAATGCTTGTAGAAAGCATTAGACTCATATTAATAGAGTATTCATGTATTTGTGAGGGAATTTTAATTATTTATTATGACATCGTGGTTATAAGAATGTGAGGAAGTATTGGACATATAGGGATTTGTTGATGTAAATTGAGCTAGTGACTTGGATAGTTGGAGATGTAAATTGAGCTAGAGTATATGGCTATCACACATTCCTATAAAGAGGGAATACCATTATAGAGAACTTGTTTAGGAATTGGTTTTGATTGTAAGTTGGTTCAAATTGGATAATTGAACTTGCAAAAATGACTGCTTTTTTTTTATTTGATGGTGCTATTAGTTGAATGAGTAAGAGGTAAGCCATGGTTATTTTGTCTAATATTAAATTAGACTATATGGGTATCACACATGCATATAAAAGATGCAATATGATTATAGAGACTTTTTTTTGGAATTGGTTTTGATTGTAAGTTGGTTCAAATTAGATGTGATAGTTATAGTGTTATTTATTCAGTCAAGAATCCAATGTATCGTGCTCATAACAAGAATTTTCATATGTAGTATCACTTTATTTTGGAGATGATGGAGGATGATAAAGTCAGGTTATAGAAGGTTGACACTCAACAAAATGTTGTAGATTTAGTAATGAAACCATTGCACATAAATAAGTTCTCTTGGTATAAGGTCATGGGTTTTGTATCTTGTACTTGATTTATTTATGGTTCCTTCTTATGTAATTTTAAATTATAATATCAAATAAGAGAAGGTTAGACTAGTTTGATATTTAATTGTAATCCTAATGTACTAATGCGAGATCTCCAAACATCTTGGATTGAGTACTTGCATTCTCATGTAGGTGGTTGAGAAACATTAATATTTTATTATTTCTCCTTGTTACTTGGAATATTAGTTGTAGTAGCATTAAGAAGGGAGGTGGAGTATGATGGTGGTGATTACGAGTTGACTTGACTTTATTTACATCACTTTTCCATTCCTAAGCACTAGGTGAGAGAGTGGAGGATCTTTACATGCTGGGTGGGGTCCACAATTTCTAGTAGATTACAAAATGGAGTGCCACTTTTCTAGATGTGTGCCCACTATTTACATGTGTCAAAGATTTTATTGTTATTGGCCCTATTCATGTTTCATTTATTTGACTTTATCATGGAGACATTAGGTTTTTGTGCTAAGTTGGTTTTCGGTGGTATTGGTTTTAGGAATCCACTTATGGTTTCCTCTTAATTATTCTCGATAAATTATATGCATTAGATGGAGGTATGTAGTGTTAGAAAATATACTCCTTTACATTTTCACACTATGTTTGGGTCCCTTAATAAACTGGACTTGATTAATCCTTTAATTGGCCTAATTATGCATTTAAAAGCCTAATCAATTTCATTTTCTGAAAGGGAAATTTGAATTAAACAATTGCAAGCATTAATTAATTTTTCTTGAAATTGGTGTCTTAGGTTTGGGGCCTAGGACCCATTCCAAGGGCGAATGGGTCCCCCTTAAGTTTAGGACCCCAATTTTTAACATGTTTTTGGTGGCATTTTTATGATTCAAATTCAATTTGCAATTGTCGTATTTTGATGCTTAATTTTTGGGAAATTAGAAAATTACCTATAAATACAAGGTCTTTTATCAATTCAAATCCTAGAAGTCAGAGATGGACTTTCATAAGAGAAAAGGTTGTTGTCAAAGGTGTTCAAGAGCAGATTTCTTAGTCATTTGTTGCAACATTCAATATATCAAGCATCATGTCAAAGTTATCTTCATTCATGCATGCTTTTGGAGCTAACATTGTGATGTAGGTTTCAAGAATTCAAGCATCAAAATCAACATCCAATCAAGCCATTTCATGCAAGATCAAGACCTTGGAGAGATGTGTTAGATTTCAATCCTCTAAGGATCTCCATTCAAGGGTTTGGTGAGTTGCAACATAGCATTGTTCATTCATCATTCCTTCCATTCATGTTTCATTTCATTTCAAGGTTTAATTACCAATACGGGGTTTGACCAAGGAAAACCCCCATTCACCAAAAACAAACAATTTTTCCTTCTCTCTTTGTGTTGCAGATTTGCAAGTGAAGAAGGATTGAAGATTGATCAAATGTGCAATTTTTTAAAGTTGTCAAAGTTGTCAACATTGTTGTCAAGCCATGAAAACTCACTTATAGAATTTAATTCCGACTTTCTAATTGTGAAATCTAGAGGAATCATGAGTACAGATCCAGGACTAGAGGACTATGAATTGTTTTTTTGGATCCCTGTAGCAAGAACCATTCACCCTAGGGTGAATCTATCCCAAGAGGACACTCAATAGAGGCTTTTGGTGACAGGTGCATAAATTTATACTCTTCTCAGATCTGTTGAAAGTTTGTGGATTATGTTAGATAAAGGTTTTAAATTAATGATTCATGTTTTATATTGCATTATTGCATTCATTTAGTATTTTTCATTTATCTCCCAAAAGTGCATTTCAGGCTGATTTACCCCATCCTTAGTCGTAAGGAAAACAAGATATCCATTAAGATTGACTCACCTAAGGGTTGAAAGTCAATCTTTTCCTAGGGGATCTCTTTTTCCTAATGAAAATAGGGAAATATGTGCATTACCCCCATTCAAAACCTACCTCACCCATTCCCTATCATTTAATTTTGGTGAACCTGACATTGTACATATAATTTTTTTGATTTGGAGTCCATTCAAATCCTAGGTCTAGGATTTATAATAGTTTTCATTTTATTACATTAGTTTGAATTTAATTTAGGGTTGTTACAATTTCATTAGTTTGCATCTCATTTAGGGTTTTAAGTTTGCATTTTGTATCCTTTAAAATCTTAAGAAAAAAATTGCATGCATATTACATTAATTTTGCATAGTAGTTGCATATTAGTGTATTTTCAGTCATTCACATTCAAATTGAGTCAAAATTGCATTTGAAAAGTGTCACATTGTTCATCATTTTTCATTCATTTTACTTGCATTGGGACACCTAAATTTGGAAAATTTATTCACTAAAACTATAGTTTGCAACTTGAAACTAGAAATTCAAACATTAAGCAAGAAATTCAAACCTTGAATTTTTATAATCTTGACTTGGGACCCATTCACCCTAGGGAGAATAAGTCCTTTTACATGTGCTTTTTCAAAATTTTGGGCAGTGATTTGTCTCTGTTTGCTTCATTTTGTTTTGTTGTTAATTCTATGTTTCAATTTCAAAAGTCAGAAAAATCTGTCATTGTTTGCATTAAGCTCAAGTGGTCAAATTGAGTGCATTGATTGAAATCAAAATTGGCATTGAAAGACATCATTTTTTTAGGATTTTGCATAGCATAATCAGTAAATTATCTTGTTTTAAATCTGAAAATTGCTCTCTTTTTACATACTTGCATTACACTTCCTATTTTTGGGTGTTTGTTGCATTTGTCTAGTGCCTATTCTCCATTTTTAGGTACACTTAAGTTTGGTGAAACTTGTATGAGCTTCAAAACTTGGTGTCCTATTACCAATACTATAATGAGACGTAGTTTGAGACTCATGTCATCTTGCGCTACTACATCCGTCGTGGATCTTGAGTTTTCGAACTCGTTTAATCATAGTGTTGATACTAGTCAACCCACTATGGACCATAGCTTTGAAACCTCATTTCCCATGACCACCCTACCCATAACCAATATGGATGATGTTGACACAATGGTTGCTAATGTCCCTCTAGAAGATCTAAAACAAATGGATGAAGATTTAAAGAAATTGTAAAACTTCGCGAGTTTCGAATACATTATTGGTACTACAATTCCTGTCATAGATAACATGAGGAAAATGCTTTCTAATGAACAAGGAATAGAGATCGTGTGTAGCCTAGCTCACATTATTGATAAACATGTTCCTACAACAGCTAGTTGTGCTCAAAATTTGGGGTACACTCAAAGTCAAGGTGGAAATCCAATTCCTCCTTCCACAACTATGACATCTATTCCTACATACACTAATCCAACTGTTACAACCATACAACCAACTAGCAATGTCAATACAACCTTAGGTATTTCACTAGGAATCCCTTTAGCTTTGTGCATTCAAATCTCATATCTCCTAATCCATCTCCCCTCACAAACTTACAACTCACTTGTCCTTCGAAAACATATAAACCTCCACCTTACTCACCTCCATCTCACAACACAACCAATGATTTTGTCCTTAACCAACTCTTGCAAAATGTTTCATCCCTCCAACAACAAATTGCCACATTGAACCAAAGTCAAAATGGCCAACCTTCACAATATTCCAAAAGAAACCCTTTATCCTTGGAGATATTGAGAGAAAAAATTCCACAAGGCATAGAGATTCCTAGATTTGAGAAATATGGTGGAAAAGGAGACCCTAGTAACCATGTCTTAGCATACACAATCTTATGTAGTGACGTCATTTTTGAGGATAAGCTCTTGGATAAAATTTTCCCTAGATCCTTGAAAGACATTGCCTTAGAGTGGTTTTGTTCTTTACCAAATAACTCAATTCATTCATTCAATGAACTTGTTGATTCCTTTCTAACCATTTCCAAGTGCACATGGGTCCCAAGATGACCTTAGTTGATTTAATGCAATGTAAGGAAAACAAAGATGAAAAGTTGATTGACTTCATAGCATGATACCAATTGCTTTACTTACAAATCAACATTAAGATTCTCGATGCTGATCTTCAAAGAATGTTAATTAAAAATTTACAAACCAATATTCACGGTAAACTAGGGATGATGAAGTTTCCCTCCTTTACACACTTATGCGCGACCCTTCACGACTATCAGAATTTGGTTAGTCATTGTGAAGAAAAAACTCCTAACCATCTTGAGAAATAGGAAGTCATGCCCCATAACAATTTCCAACCTTTCAAGAAACAAAATAAGGGCTTTTTACAAATAAATACACCTCAATTAAGTCAATATGTTAACTCCCAAGTGGCTTCCATAATGTAAAAATGACAAATCCATATCCACTTAGGGAAAGGAGTAGATAATTTACCTCGTTATTCGATACCCTTCACTCCATTATGTTGTAACTTGTAAGTAAGAACTTAGTTACCTTACTCCTATTAGAGCCATTAATACCACTAAGACTTTACCTCCAAACTTTAATAACTCAAATGCCTTTTTCCATTATCACTAACAAAATGGACAAAATATAGAGCAATGTAAGTGTCTTAAACATATTGTACAAGACCTCATTGATTCTAATCGCATCTAGATTGGTGGTGTTAATGATTAACGAAATAAGTTGTTGCCCCACCCAACCAAAATTTGTAAATCTTTACCAACCCAATGCCAAATCGTAATATCTCTTTTGTAAAAGCTAATGATACTAAGAATGATGTGATGAGTGCCGACAAACTTTAAGATACAAATAATGACAATATAAGTGAAAATGAAGAAGAATTACAATGTGTGGTTGACTTCATTGATGTGCAACCTCATAAGGGCCAAACCAAAATGCCCCTTGAAATTGCTTTCTCACAAAATGACATAATTAGACATGCACCCAATGGTACTCTTTACATCACCAAACGAATCAGTGACAAGCCTACTAATGGGATATTAATTGATCTCGTGTGTGTAGAGAGTGTGATCACTAAGAAATTCTTATTTGTGCATGAAATTTATCAAGATTCTTATAAAAAACCGAAAGCATGGATCAAAATGCATAATGGTTTTGCTTTCCCTACAATAGGTTCGAGCACTCTTCCTTTAACAATTGGACCGAAACAATTGAATGTCTCATTCTCCATCATCCCATCGTCGGACCAATTATGTGTGAAGCTTGGTTATCCATGGCTACACTCCATGGATGTTGTCCTGTTAGTAGTGGATAAATGCTTAAAGTTTCCATTTGGAAATGATATCTTTACTATGCATCATAGTGGCTTTAATCCCGTGTCTTCCTGTGGTAATTTCTCATTGGTTTTCTTTTGGACTAAACCTATGAAACCTATTAATCCTCGTGAGGACTTCTTTTTCAAATCTGATCAAAATTTTAAGGCAAAGCACATAATAGAATTATCCCTTAGCAACATTCCTGAACCCATGATTGAGCCTCCTATCATTGATGAAACCATGATTGAACGAAAATTCCTTCCAAGTAACCAAGACCAACCCATGACAAATCCTTCACCTATTTCTTGTAAAAGACCACATAATATAAGTCCTATTGTCCCTCCCAAGATCAAACAAGTTTATAAAGCTAAAGAGAAAGTGGTTGAATGTAACTCCCATGGTTCCTTTTGTTCCTCCCTTGCGAGAAGAAAAGAAACTTATGGTTGATAAAAGCGCTCCTAGACAATCACAACTTGAAAATCATGCAAAAAGAAATAGAAATTCTATAGAGCGTAGGCGTAGACGTCGTGCTATTGCTCGTAAGTTAAAAGAAGAGAATAAAATAGAAAATCAAGATCAAAATTTAACTCAAACAAAGCATGACGATTCTTCACCTTCACCACAACAACAAAAACATGAAATATCTATGGACATTGTCATTAGGCCTCCAGTTGTGATTAACTTGGATGATGATGATGAGATTGGTAAAATTGATGAGGAAGTGCATAATGAGTTGAATTTATTGTTTTTCTCTTCCATGAGCTTAGATGATAACAACTGTGATGATTCTCCAATAGAGTGACTCACCACATGTTGAACCTGGTGATGCTCCTAGTACAACATTTGTCGTTCTCCCTTTGGCTAGTTATTTGCCTTCCACATATGATGAACAAGATTGGGATGCATATGACCTGCTATAGGTTGACTCGCATGTGCCATACTAGTCTTTTCTTTCTTTTCATGTTCTCTATGATTGCATGTGCATAATGTGATCCCCGTACAGTGTTGCTTGGTGTGTCTTTATATGTTTTTGAGCCTAATTTGGATGACCCTTGTCACTCCATTGGTGCAAGGATACAAAGGAAGCGAACCTGTTGTGACATTCTTCTATTTGTATCTACATTCTTCTATTTGTCGTAACCTTTATCTTTTGTCTTATGTTTTATTTTTGGGGATGATGCAAGGCATCGAGACATTTAGGTCTCTTCCATGTTGACCCAAAAGCTTCTCTTTGTTTTCTCTCTATGTATCATTCTTCCTTTGTGCTTGTTGTTCCATGAGTTATTTGGGGAATGATGATGATTCTGAGCTCAATTATATCACTACAACAACGACAAACGCTGACCCCAAATCCATGGATCCATTATGTGTTATCTTAGGATTGCATATGGGGGCAACCTCCTTTCCATGACATAGCTCTATTTTGGAAATGTATGTTTGGCATAGGGATTTCCGAATCAAGCTCTCATGTATTGGCATTTATTGTGTTCTACTTTGAAGTAATTTCTCACAACATGGTGTTTAGCAATTTCTTTAAAGTGGGGGCATGTGCGTCCCCGCTCATTGTTTGCTTCAAAGTGTGGTATTCTTACTTCACGTGATGTGTCTTCTCGGTGGTTTCATTGGGTTTGATGTCCTTCAAGATTGTGACCTTTCTTGGAATATGAAATTCCTCTTAGTGGTGATGTTACGACTTGCATTCCCTAAGTTGCAAATCTTTTGTCCTCGAGTAGTTCTCTCTTGGAGACATTAGGCACGATGTTCCCTAAGGTGAGATCTTTCATGAACAAAGAAAAACCCCTTTGAATATCCTATTGCATGTATCAAGGCCACCAAGCATAACACAACTTGCTTGCCAGTGGAGCCTTGCCACCAAGCATAATGAAACTTGCTTGCCAATGTAGCCTTTTTCACGAGTGCTTAGAATAATGTAGCTTGCTAGCCTTGTGTCCATTTATGTGGTGCCTTATCAAAGTTATCAGGAGGTATAAATTTGGTATGGTTAGTACAATGGGAGCCTATAAACCTAGCATGAATTTCCCATTAGCCGCTTTTTGGGGCTTACCTAGTGGACAACGGATTTCACTAGCCCATGTGAGTACATTTTATTTACATAGTGGACAATGGGTTTCCACTTGTAAACATTTTTGGACAAACAGATAAGGCTTGATCCATATCGATTGGACAAACAATTGAGGCTCGATCCACCCCTCTTTCTCTTCTCATTAATTTTGGCATTGTATGCTTGTGTATCTTGTCTTGCTACTACATATTTAACATAGGAATGTGTCTCTTTGTGCCTTTGTTAGTTATTTGTGAGATCTTAGATCTTGGGGGATTTGATCATCCTCCTTGACTTTTGTTGTCTTATCTTTCCAACATTTGTACAATTGACCTCTCTTGACGCTTGTTTGACTCCCTTAGTGTGAGTTTGAGCATAGGGCTCATCCTCTCAATAAAGTGGGGGCTAAATGTAGTGTCAAAAAATGTACTCCTTTACATTTTCAAACTATGTTTGGGTCCCTTAATAAATTGAACTAAATTAAGCCTCTAATTGGCCCAATTATGCATTTAAAAGCCTAATTAATCCCGTTTTCTGAAAGGGAAACTTGTATTAAAAAGTTGCAAGCATTAATTAAATTGCCTTGAAATTGATGTGTCCTAGGTTTGGGGCCTAGGACCCATTTGCCCAAGGGTGAATGGCCCCCCTTAAGTTTAGGACCCCAATTTTAACATGTTTTCTGGTGACATTTTTATGAATCAAATTCAATTTGCAATTATTGGCTTTTGATGTTTAATTCTCGGGAAATTATAAAATTACCTATAAATACAAGGTCTTTTTATCAATTCAAATCCTAGAAGAAAGAGGTGAACTTTCATAAGAGAAAATGTTATTGTAAAAGGTGTTCAAGAGTAGATTTCTCAGTTATTTGTTACAACATTCAAGATCTCAAGCATCATGCCAAAGTTATCTTCATTCATGCATGTTTTTGTTGCTAACATTGTGATGTAGGTTTCAAGCATTCAAGTCAAAATTCAAGAATCAAGATCAACATCCAATCAAGCCATTTCATGCAAGATCAAGACCTTGGAGAGATGTGTTAGATTTCAGTCCTCTAAGGATCTTCATTCAAGGGTTTGGTGAGTTGCAACATAGCATTGTTCATTCATCATTCCTTTCATTCATGTTTCATTTCATTTCAAGGTTTAATTACCAAAATGTCAAACCCCCATTCACAAAAAAAAACAACTTTTCCTTCTCTCTTTGTGTTACAAATTTGCAAGTGAAAAAGGATTGAAGATTGATCAAAAGTGCAATTTTGCAAAGTTGTCAACATTTTCGTCAAGCCACAGAAACTCACTTGTAGAATTTAATTTCAAATTTCCGACTGTGAAATCCAGAGGAATCAAGAGTGCAGATCTAGGAGTAGAGGACTATGGAAACATATTTTGGATCCTTGTAGCAAGACCCATTCACCCTAGGGAGAATTTGTCCCAAGAGGACACTCAACAAAGGCTTTTGGTGATAGATGCATAAATTAATACTCTTCTCATATTTGCCGAAAGTTTGTGGATTCTTTTAGCTTAAGGTTTTAAATTGATGATTCATGTTTTACATTGCATTATTGCATTCATTTAGTGTTTTTCATTTATCTTCCAAAAATGCATTTTAGGCTGATTTACCCCGTCCTCAGTCATAAGGAAAACAACAAGATCTCCATTAAGATTGACTCACCTAAGGGTTGAAAGTCAATCTTCTCCTAGTGGATCTCTTTTTCCTAATGAAAATAGGGAAATAGATGCATTACCCCCATTCAAAACCTACCTCAACCCATTCCCTATCATTTCAAGGTATTATGGTTTTTTATAAACATGTAATTGTAATATTATTAGACTAAGAATAAATTTATTATATTGATGTAACACATTGTTTGAATTTATACATTATTGATATTCTCTTTAGTGATGGAACTTTTTTGAAAAGGGTTTCTCTATGCACATCTAGTGTCATGTTTAAATCTTATGATTTCTCGATTTAAAACTTACACATATATAATTTATGGTTAATCAATGATATAATAATTATAATTTTAGATTTTACATACTTAATTAACAAGATTTCGTTTGTATTAGTTTACCCTATTTAACAATACACACTTCATGTACAATACACATGCTTTAATATTTCCAAGAGCATTTTTGTAAGTAGGTCAAGTGCCTCATGCATGTTTCTACATTTTCTATACATGTTTACCATATCTATTATATTATAAATGGTGATGGATTTCTTCCATCCATAATGCATTAATGTTTTTTTTTACCCTATTCCATGTTCTCATTCTAGTACAGGCTAGAAGGATGTTGTCTATGTATTTTTCTCATTGTTAATGCTATATGTATTGTGGAATGAAATGTTTGAATGATAATATTTAGGTGATGAAGATTAAATATTTAGAAGTAAGAATGATTGTGACACATATCTACGATTGGGAAAAGGATTTGGAAATGCTTACACTTCTTATAGTTCCTTAATTTATTTTACGTCACATAAACTCCTTGACAACAAACACAACCTTGAACAATTTTCCAATTATGTAGATATTATTACAATTAATTCCCAGTTCATTAAAAGAATATTGGTGCCAATATGGTGTTTGTGATATTAAATCCTATTCCATATCAATCAAGATTAAATTAAAGAAAAAATCTTGTATAATATTACACATGGGATGAGCTATAATTTTTTCTTTGTCTTCTTAATTTGCCATTTGCATTATAATATTGGAAAACAAGGTTCCTTAAAATTGGTTCCTTATATTCTTTTGTCTTTTTGAGGCCTTGATATGACCTTTGTACTTTGGAAGATTGCAAAGTCAACCTAATGAGATGGACACATTTGGTACATCTATTGCGACATGTGGATGCTATTTTCATGAATTTGTAAGTGGTAAATTATAGTAGTTTGATTGACAAAGAATAGTGTAACCTTGTCTTGGAGTTTGGAATCTCTATGATATTCTTATTTTGATAGGTGATTGCACCTTAGTAGTTACGTAGGATTTCTATAGTTTCATAGCCATAATCATTTTCTTACTATGCTAGAATTGGGCGAGAAGTGAGAAAACCAAATTGTTAGATATGGGGTTCCTTTATGTAGTTAGAATGAAATTATGTTTATTTTAGATCATTAAATTATGTGCATGTCAATATGAAGGAATACGGAGCTAAGAAGCGCCCAAATGGCCGACTCCCATTCTGCTCCTGTGCCACGCTCTGCTTCAGGTTTCTCAGGCCTTGCTCCTTCTGATGGCCATTCAGAGGGCTCAAGAAGTGGAAGGAAGGCATTTTATGAAGACAAAAGGAACTGCGACTATGCCTAGGCTTTGACGGGTAAAACTAGGGCATCCAATGGGGGTTTAGGGCACACTCAACGTGCCTGTGCCATTGCTAACGTCGCTGGAATACATAGTTTGCATTTATTAGGCCGCTCACATCTATAAGATGAGTGAGAAAGCAATGGCCCGTGGCTAGGGCACCATTCGTTTGTAGCGTCCGGTGATGGGGTCCTTGTTTTGGATCCACCACATGCCATTGATAATGCTAATGGTGCCCCTGCCAAGTATAGTCTGCACTTTCCTGTTCGTCTCTCATCAACAACACCAGAAGTGTGTCTGGACGGCTTGGCATTGGACAGGGAAGGTTTTTGTCCGATCATGCTATGATATGCCAGTTCACGAAGACTTGGCCGAAATTATGTGATTTGCATGCATGGGTTTTAGACAAATGGAAGGCTTTCATGGAAGATGAAATCAATATTTTTCCTTGTGCGAAGGGGTTCTTCATTTTAGAATTTGAATCAAAGGAAGACAAGGAGTTGGTGTTAGAAAACGACCCTTGGTTCTACGAAGGTGATTTTCTGTGCATAAAACCATGGTTTCCCGAATTTGATCCGTGTACAAAAATTTTCACTACTGCTTTTCTGTGGGTAAGACTTCCATATCTCCCTATTCAGTTTTGGGAATTAGATTGTTTGAGGGCTATTTGAAATAGCCTGGTAAGATACCATTGCTCTTCTCAGGAAACCATCAACTATCAAAATTCTATTTGTGCTCGTATATGCGTCGAAGTGGGTTTTGCTAATGGTCTTCCTGCTGAGATTTTGCTGAAGGTGGGAAATAGATGCAGGAGACAACCAATTGATTACGAAAAAATAGCTTTCAGATGCAGGAAATGTTTCTCAATGGAACACATTTCATCCCAATGTCAGAAGGATCATGTTGTGGGGAACTTCAAACCATCTTGGTGGATTGGGGCTGAATTTCAACATTATATCATTCCCCCCAATCCACCCAAGGGCTTCGTACCTCCTTCAATCTCTCTGAAGAAAAGCTCTCCTTCCTCCCCTCCCTCTCACAGGAAGCGCATTTTGGATTCATCTACAAAGGCTACAAACTCTACAGTTCTCTCTAAAGGTAGTGAAGGATTTGTGATAGTGGTTGCAAGCGCATGTGGCGACGCTCTATCTGGTCAAATTAGCATTTTTCCCCCTGATACTAAACAAGAATGGATAGAGGTGAAAAGGAAGAAAACTTCTTCAACAAAACTTAAGCATCCAATGACATTAAGGTCCTCTAAGAAAGAGGAGTTTTTGTAATATGGGGTCGTAATAAAGGTCTGAAACATGTAATTTGGTGCTTTAAATTAATAGAAAGAGTGTTATCCTCTCTAATAGCAATTTTCCTAAAAAAAAAATATATATATGAAGGAATACTATTATTAAAGGCCAATTAGTACTACATTCTAATAAGAAGGAAGTAAATTCTATTTGAGATGCTAAATTCTAAGCTACAAATTAAGAATGATAAATAAAGAGTTGCTTAATAATGTTAGCATTTGACTATGTGTCCAATTATGGAAGGATAACAACTTGGGGGAATTTGTAACAACATTGAGCAAGTTGCTTTTGGAGGAAAATGTGATCTATGAGTAATTGTTGAGAATTCAATTTTGGTGGGGGGCAATGTTGAATCATGAACAACTATAGTAATCATGGTTATCTAGTATTATTATTAGTTAGAGATGTTCATTTAGTTTATCTACAAAGACGCGGTGATGAATTAGCCTTGCATTCTAAATTTTTGTTAAAAATATGGTATTCTTCTAAGAAGTTGGAACTATTGACTATTTGAAAAGATTATCTTTTGGGCATGATTTGTAGTCTATATGATATTAGGTCCTTGAGATGTAAATAATAATTACTTATTTACTTGACTTGTTAACCTTACTTGGTAGGGTTGTTATTGTGTAAATCCATCTAAATGAAACAAATATAAGTTTATGGTGTGAACTATGAACCATCAAATTCTCCAAAGGGATATACAAGTAGGGCCATTTCAATTGAACCCTCAAAGAGTAAGTTTATGTCTATGGATATGTCATGATATAGAGAGCTTGCCCTATCTAGTGCAAGAATATAAGTAGGATAAAGTAGTTTTCATTTTCATAGCTTGGTAAGGGTACTAAGTCAACCCTTCTAAATTGGAATAAATTTCTAGAAATACTTGTGCCACAATTTAATTGGACAAATATTAATAAGAAAATTAAGAATTAGAACATATTAATTAGTTTGGTCATTTTTTTCATATTTCATGCAATAAGAAAATAAATAATTTACTAAAATATGTGATGTGATAGACTTATCTATAATTTATATGAAGAAAAAACAAGAACACCAACATGTAGAAGTGTCGTAAAAATGAATGCTTATTTTTTTAGATGGCATACAATTCATGTTTCTGTCATTAACTAATGATGTTTGTAATAACGTCCTCTTGCAGTGAAAACCAATTATGACACAAGCCTCTCAAAAGAATAGTAGCTATTCTCCATAAAAAAATACATGTATGATTATATATGTGTATATGTATATGTAATAATCCCTAAGGGTTTGCAAACTATTAACTAGTTTCAAATCTATAATTTGAAGTTAATTCTCACAACAACAACAATAATTCAACCCAAGAATGATGCACACAAATTTCAATATAATTCATATTTATAACTGACAAAATGCAATGAGTTGTTAGAGGTCCAAACACCAAATCCTAACCAATAGTGAAGCAAGGAACAACAAACAATTGATTTTAATTCTTTACCAAACAAAATCACATAAGAGTTTCAAGCAATATAGATATAGTTTGATTTACAATATTTTGAAAGCATTTAATAGTTCTTATAGTGTTGACTTGGAGAAAATCACTACTTGACTCCTCCTTAAGGGTTTGGGACCGAGTGCCTCACTAAACTATTGTAGTTGAACTTGTATATAGTTGATATGGGTCAAGTCTCCCTCTGTTGTTCCCTCTTGACCCTCGGGATAGGATAATGGTATGTTTGTTGATGTTACTACAACAATCCCCAATCCAAAGGAATGAATGAATAGGCCCTATTGATGAAAACTGCAACTGATGAATACCAAGTATAACACTCAATTACTAGTGAAATTCACCTAGTAGTGCCTAAAAATGTAGAAAACAAGAATAGGATGTCATGCGACTTGTATAAACCTAATACAATCCTCCCAACAACCACTTGTAGTTTAGATTTATCTTAGGCTAACTCTACACTTAGGGTTTGAGAAAAATGAGAGATTGAATAGAAAACTTGGCCAAATAAGGTTAGGGTTGGCATCCTAACTTTGTAGAGTGACTGAGGTTTTTGTCCTAGCACCCACACAAGATTTCTTCTAAAAATGTCATCAAATTTTCTAGATGAATTGTCCTAGCTACAACAATTACATATATACTTGTTTGAGCAAAGTTGGTGTGCCAAAAATAAGGCTTAGGTCGGCTAAAAAATAGTTTATTTTCAAAAATTCTCCCCAAACAAGGGTATAGGTCGATCGGTTATTAGTATTGTTTTCAATTTAATAATTCTTATTAATAATATTATTTAATATTTATTTAATATTAATTTTAGTGTTTAAAAGTATTGTTTGAGTTGCAAGTCGACCTCAGGGACATGACAATCCTCCTTCCCAAGATTGCTTGTCCCCAAGCAATTTCAGGCTTAGATGCTCAAAAATATCTGCTCCTTCCCATGTCACATCTTCAAGTGTAAGATTCCTCCACTTTACCAAGTATTTTGGAATAAACTTGTTCCTCAACTTCTCTCTTACATCGACGATTGCCTCGTGTTCCTAAATTATTTTCCCTTCATCATCAAGTGGTGGAAGCTCAAGTGATGATGTAAGTTGATGTCCAAGGGCCTTCTTCAAGCATGATACACAAAAAATATTATGAATTCTGCCATTTGCTAGAAGCTCCAAGTCATAAGCAACCTCACCAATCCTCCTTATGATCTTATAAGGTCCATAGAATTAGGGCTTCAACTTCTCAACACTACTTCCTCTAAGGGTAGATTGTTTGTAAGGTTGAAACCTCAAGAATACCATATCCCCCACCTTAAAAATCATCTCAATTTGGTGGCGATCAATATACACCTTTTTCTGGTTTTGGGACTATTGTAGAATCTCTTTGAGTGCCTTCACAATGTCTAAGCTTTTTTGAATCAAATCTCTAGCTCTTAGTGCTCTACTATTTGAAAGAATCAAATCCATGAATGAAACAACACCATAACCATAGAGTTCCTTGAAAATAGTCATACCTATAGACATGTGATGGGTGGAATTGTAACAATATTCCCAAAGGTGCGACCATTTGACCGATGCTGTTTGTTTCCCCCTAACATAATTCCTCAAGTAACCTTCTATCCATTTGTTCACAATTTTTGTTTTCCCATCAGCTTAAGGGTCATAGCTAGTGCTTGGGGTCAATTTTGTGCTAGTCAAAAAAAGAGTTATCGCCGAAACAAGTTGATAAACTTGTTGTCCCTGTCACTTACGATGTTCCTTGATAGCTCATGAAGTCTAAAAATCTCTCGAAAAAATAGATCAACTACTTGTGGAGCCTTGTACTTTGAAGAAATAACATGAAAATGGGCATATTTAGTTAGCCTATCAATAACCACATAGATACAGTCCTTACCTTACACCTTTGGGAGACCCGTGATGAAATCCATTGAGATGATTTCCCACTTTTGGTTTGGAATGGGTAGGGGCTGCAAAAAATCAGATGGAAATACATGCTCTATTTTGTTTTTTTGGAAAACAAAACACTCCCTCACATGTTTCAACACATTATTTTTTAGCCCTTTCCATGAAAAAGGTTCCCTTACTTGCTTGTATGTCTTTTAGTAACCTAAATGACCAACAATAGGCGTACTGTGACATGCTGAAGATTCTTCCCTTCACCTTTGATTTCAATACAAGGTATACCCTATCCTTGTATAGGATGGGTTCATCAACCACTTTGTACTTGCCATCTTGTAACTTCCCATCAAAAATATTAGTAGAAAATGTGTTTTTGGCATATTCAACAATTATAAAAACCTTACAATTCGTAGATATATCAATCATAGAGTATAAATAAGGCTTCCTAGAGAGTGCATCAGCCACCACATTATTATTTCCCTTAACATATGCAATGTCAAAATCATAGGCTTATAACTTACCTATTTTTGTTGGCTATCATTCAAATCCTTTTGATTAAGGAAGAATTTCAAGCTGTTATGATCCATTTTTACCACAAACTTCCCACAAACCAAGTATTGCTTGAATTTGGCCAATGCATGCATGATGACTAACATCTCTTTGTCATAAATAGAGAATTTCCTTTCTATCTCCTTAAGCTTCCTACTTTCAAATGCTATGGGGTGTCTATTATGCATCGACAATGCTCCAATCTCCTCTCTTGAAGCTTCACATTATAGAACAAAAGGAAGTAACCAAGAATAGCCAAAACATGACATAAACTCATTACCTCCTTGATCTTGTCAAAAGCTATTTGTGTTGGGTTCCAAGAGAAAGCTCCTTTCTTTGTCAAATATGTCAATGGGGTTGCAAGTTGTGAGAAACCCTTAACAAACCTCCTATAATAACTGAAAAGTCCCACAAATCCTCTCAAGTGTGTCAAATTCGTTGGTCTAGGCCAATCCTGTATTGCCTTGATGTTTTCCTCATCCACACTAACCCATTGGGCATTAATCTTAAATCTAAAATATAATATTTCGGTCAAACCAAACCCACATTTTGATGCCTTGGTATAGAAAGAATAATGCTCAAGTATGCCCAAAACCTCATCTATGTGCCTCAAATGATCCTCTCATGTTTTATTGAAAATGAAGATGTCATCAAAGAAGACCAACACAAACTTCCTCAATTCCTCATTCATGCAAGACTGAAAAGTGGTTGGTGCATTGGTCAACCTGAATGGCATGACCAAGAATTCAGTGTCCATAGTGACACCTGAAATCTATTTTGTGCACATCCTCATCTATAATCCTTATTTGATGATAGCCTAATCATAAGTCAATCTTGGAGAAGTACACTGCACCATGAAGCTCATCTATCAAATCACGATCTTGGGCATGGGGTAGTGATTCTTGATGGCCTTTTTATTGAGGGCTCTAAATTGCACATCTACATAGTCCCATATTTTTTCTTCACCAACACTATGGATGAGGCAAATGGGCTAGAACTAGGATGTATGTGCCCCATGTCCAATAGTTGTTTAATTGCATTTTCATCTCCTCCTTGTACCTCCTAGGATGTCCATAAGGCATAGTGATGACTGGATTTGCTCACTCATCTAACTCAATAACATGTTGTAAACCTCTATTTGATGGTAACCCTGGAGGAATTTCATTGAACACCTTACCTTGCTTGTCTAGGATGGATTGGATGTCGATGTGGTAAGATCTCCCATATTTGGGTGGACTTATATCGATAATCAAGAACTTTGTTGCCCAAGCCACTTCACCCCTACGAAAATATCTCTCCATCCTCTTAGCTAAAACCATCATGGGACCCCCATTAGATAGGCCATGTTGAACTACCTCCTTCCCCTTAGATTTGAACTTTAACTCCATGGTCTGATAGTTCTGTGTGTATTCTTTGAGTGAATACAACCATTGTAATCCCAAAACCAACTCCATCTCACCAATGTCAATCATGTAGAAGTCATCCTGCATCTTGTGTCCTCCTAGAGTCAACTCTAATTGTTAAATCCTTTGGTTGCATGGGATAGTATACCCATCTGCCACTATGACATTAAACCCTTCAAGAAAAATTGTCTTCAAACCTAACTTAGCCACCAACCCTTCATCAATGAAATTGTGGGTGGCCCCACTATCAATCAAAACTATCACCTTTTGTCCTTGGAAGACTCCTCTAACACAAAAAGAGTGATATCTAGGTGCTCCTAAAATTGTTGCAAGTGTGCCACTTGGATGCTCTTCTTCTTGGTCCCCATGCTCAACCTCATCCAAAACAATCTCTAGTTTCACTTCTTCTGTCTCAAACTCCTCATCAAAAACCACCTCTATGTAATGTATTTTCCCCTTTCCCAAACACCCGTGGCTTGGTTGCCATGACTCTCTACATGTGAAACATAACTTTTCCTATGGAGTTCATTCTTGGATACCTCAATTTGGTTTGGTTTGGTTTGGTTGGTAATGCCTTGGGTGGAGGCATGCTCTTTTGAGGAGGAATTTTTTTGTAGGAATGGGGGTGCCTTCTTGGAATAGAATATGTCCTTAGTCGCTGAAACCTCTAGATTTAGAGCTCTCCTAATAGCTTCTTGCAAAGAACTCAGATCAAATTCCCTTACCGACCCTTTGAGGGGTTCTAATAGGCCCTCTAAAAAAAGGACTATGAGTCTCCTTTCTGTCACATTTGGAACCATCACTGCAAGCCTCCAAAATTTTGTCACATAGTGTTCCACTATGTTCTCTTGCTTCAATTGTGCTAGCTCTCTAAAATGAATCTTTGAGTCCTTCTTATCAAACCTTTATGTTAATATTTGGTTGAATTCTTCTAAGGTAGTGATTGAATCGTATCCTTGGGTCACCATGCCATGATACCACCATTCATGGGCCACTCCCTCTAGATGCAAGGTAGCAAACTTAATGGCCCATTCTTCAAACATTAGATTCAAGGAGAAGTATGTGTCCAATTTCTGCAACCAAGATCTTATTGAACAGTTTCCTGACCTATCAAAAGTAGGGATGGTGATCTTCCCCAAACAATTTTGTATATCCTTTAAGGGTTGCTCCTCATACCTTCTCATTTTATGCCCATTCCTTGTCTTCATCTCATAGTACTTCGTGAAAGACGTACTATCATATGGCAACACTTAGGGTATTGTCTTCATCATGAAGTCTTGTCATTTCATCTCCTTAAGTAGGTTGCTCTTCTTCCTTGGGTGTTGCCCCTTCCTTTTCTAGGAATTTGGTTCTAAAAGTCCTTGGGTTTGGGTTAGCTAAAACCCTGTCACCACTGAAACGACTCCCTTCGATGTCGTTCTAAATAGGCTTACCAAGACTCAATTTTTGATTCATGCCTCTTAGAAGTTGGACCATCTCAACCACAGTGTCCCTCATATTATTAGCCGATAGGCTATATATGGTGTGAGGTTTCAACTGAAACCTATCTCACGCATATATACCATCTTAGCATACAACTCTCCTTCTACCGATAAACAAGTTTCTACCTAGAGATCATTTTCATCATTTTTGGCTATTTTCTAGGTTGTTCCTTGTTGGTATTGACCTTTGGATTTTCCACCAGCGTTGCAGTTATTGCAAAATTTAAGATGGTTGGTGAGGTAAGTGGCGGTGAATGGCATTAGGCGGTGCTAGGGTTTCATATGTATTCTTGCAAAGTCTGCACAATTTTTATCATCAACATCGTTCACAGCTCGACACAATTTGTGCAAAAACTTGAGGTAAATCATTTTCCGTCTTTTTATCACCTGCAAGAACCACCCCTGCTCCCATTAATGAGGAGCCCCCATACTCTAAATGTTTAAACCTAAATGTGCTCTTGGCCGTAATTTTCATTTTAATAAGCATACTCTGAAACCCTGTCGAAATCTTATTTTCAGGTTGCAGCTCGCCAAATTGGAGAAGTGAAAGGTCAATACCAGCGAGGAAGAGTTTGGAGGAGCATAAACCAATAGTGGTGGGAAAGCAACAAAAAATGTTGACATGTTCTGAAGGTTTGATTTACCAACGAGCCTTTCGAGTTGGCTATAAATTCATGCCGACATCTTGTTTTCATTATTCATATATTGCATTATTTTTGCGGGTACCCATCAATCATACAGGTCGGGATTGACAAGAACAAGTTTGCATTTAGAGGTTTTGGGTCTGAAGAAGGCAATGGTGATAAGTCAAAGCAGGGTATGGATACATATTTTCTTTCACATGGTTCTCCAATGCTGGCTTTGGAAGCTTTTTCGGCAACAACTTTCTTCAAGGGGTGGTCAAAGATAATGCCAGAGAAACCCAAGGCAATTCTAGTAATTTCAGCACATTGGGACACATCTAAACCTATTGTCAATGCTGTTGAGAAAAACGCCACCATCAATGACTTTTATGGTTTCCCTTCTCAGCTTTATCAGATGAGGTGATTTCATTTGCAGGCAATGCTTTCAAAATAAGCTTTTTTAATTGTGGTTGTATTTTTTTTAAGCATTTGTTTTGTATATTTCCTTTGCTTTGATAATTTGTCCAGATGATGCTTAATTTTATCATGACCTGAATTAATTGTGCCTCATAGGTCAAATGCCTCCTCTAAGATAATATCTTTTGTATATGTTTGGGATGAGTACCATGGGCTTTCTTTGGACTGGTAAGCAATGAATTGTTAGATTATCAATCTTAATTGCTTAGCCTTCATCCCTTGTGAGACTTGAAGACTTTCCCTTTGCCCTCAAACCCAATCAATCCTTTATCAGTTGAGGAATTTCGTTTCCTGCGTTGTGATATTGGGATTGAAGTTGTAGACTATAATTTTTACATATTGTGATTTGTCTTTCTCAGTCATTTAAGGCATTTGTCATGTCTTGCCAGAACTGTGATATGTACAAGGTGATCTTCAAGTATTTAAATCATTTGGGACTACAACAATTTATTTCTTTTAAATTGTATGTGTGCTACTCTTAAAGATATTTACATATCGATATGGGGCCAGTAAGAATAGTTTTGGTATTTCTTTTAAATTGTATGTGTGCTACTCTTAAGAGCTACACTAAGCAAAATTCATCCCATATCAAAACACAAAATAAAAAAAGGAAAAATAAAGAAGAGAGAGAATTCACATACAACCAAAACTCGTTTTGTTTCAATTTTCCCCATGCAGTCAATGTAAGAGCTGATAACCATTTAGGGAAAACAAAAACAGATTGCCTGGTGTTATTGGGTGGACTTGAAATTATACTCTTGTGGAATAAAGAAAATAACATCATTGTCCCTTGCTCCATTAGTTGCCCTATCTCCATTGTTTGCCTATGCTTCCATGCTCCTTTCCTTTTGCCTCTCACCTCTTGGAAATATAACACAATTGTTCTCCTTAATTTTGAAAGAATAAGATACAACATGCAGTTTGTTTCCTCCTCCATCAAAGTAGGCATATACAACAAACAATTGTCCTCCCATGCCCATTTTACAAAACAATACAACCTCCTATTTATATATTCCTATGCACAACAAAGTTCTCCCATGCCCAAGAAGGAATTCCATCAACACAGGCAGCTGAATTGGTGACTGCTTAGTTTGGATTCCAAGTTTTGGCATGTTTACTATCAGTGGACATGGCCACAAATGTGGTACCGCATTCATACTACAGTCTCTTTTTTCCTACTCTGTAACCTATCCAACACCTGCACCTGCATTTAGTTTTCGTAGATCTAATTTACTGTACACAAAAATCCATGTCTTTGCATGTTTATTACAATTTTTATAATCCATTTGGATCAGTATTTAGATAGTTTAGACAATCTCCTTGTAAGATCCAGACAGAACAATGCAACTAGAAGACTTCATTGCTCTGCTCAGTTTCAACTAATAGCCAAGATAGCAACCATAACCAGGTAATTCTTCAATTTCTTTATATTCAACTGATTTGTATCCTCTCTATGGTCAGAAAAGGCTTACTTCAGAAGAATTGCATCACTTTTCTTTCCAGATTCAAGGGGAAAGCACAATTATGGAAGGCTCCATTCAGATCGTAGACAATATTTGAGCCAGGTAACTTTCTTCCAATTTTGAAAAGCTATGGCTGGCCCACAAAACCCATGAAAGTGTTAGAAAAATAAAAACCAATCTATGGCTGGAAAATACCATTCATTCAATATCTAATTCTGAAGGTTGTAAATCCAAAGTGAGAGTTTATTATCTATTTTTTGCATCTCTTCATATTATAGAGATCTAAAGTGACCTAGATTGAAGAATAGAGCAACAAGAAATGCATGTGTCAAAATCAGAGAATTTATGAACTATTTGAAGCATTTCAGAAATAGAATGTGAAAAATTAGGAGGATAATATGGTGAAATGGAAAGGATTAGCCAAGAACAAACATGATTTTTCCTGACACTTTGAAAGGTTGAAGGAATGTGAAAAAATCCACAGTTCAAACCAAATGACTTATGAAATGTTTGAAGCATTTTAGAAAGAGATTTTTAGAATAGGTTTATATTTGTAATTTGACCCTCTGAGCAATGTAAAATTTCCATACCTGGTGATTGATCTTGCATGCTTGATTTTATTTTCAGTTAATTTCCATTTTGTTTATATAAATATTTTTATTTCCATTTAATTGTGCACACATAATATGTGCTTTCATATTGATATTTTTATATTCACCATTTACAAAACACATTTACCAATGCATGGGCCATCTATCTTGGAGTTATTCACAAAATATGCCACTTCATATTCCATCTTGGATTAAAGTCTATATAGAGAAAACAATTATACAGTGAAAGCACAACTCTTTTAAATGGGTGTTGCTGTTTTGGTGTTAATTTATATGGTCTATTCCTAGCCCTTGGGAGTGATGATATGGCACGATTCTATTAATTCCTTTGTAATGCATATGTTAATGCCTTAATCGTTCTTCTATCTATTGTTTGAAGGGAGTAGATGACTCTTGTTTACTTGTTATATTTTAGAATAGCGAAGTTATTATAATTAGATTGTTACAAATATCGTAAATATGGTTTCAAGTGTGTATAAACCTATATTGTAATGGAAAACAAGTTGTAGTATTAAGTTCATGTTAGAGTACTTTAAATGGATTCTACACTAATTGTGATAATTGTTAAAATTATTTATATATTCTAAAAAAAAATTGACTCCTAGATTGGATCTATTCTAACTTCATGATATTCCTTGATTTTCATAGTTTATTAGCGATTAATTGGATAGCTGTTTCAAGGAAAATTAGTTTGTCAATAGCTTCAGCCTGCACATGCTGATGAAATCTGAGGAATTGGAGATGCCAACAAGCTAGGTAACAAAAAACATTGGAAGATTTGCGGGAAAGACCATTGGTAAACACAATGGGCACAATACTCACTTTTCCTTACCTTCTAACCTTCTTCTGACATGCCAAATTCATTGCCCTCGTCTAAATATTTTCTCCAATGATTGTAGCAGCACAATGACAACTAAAATATTAATGCAGAAATAATATCTTCAATTGCCCCATAAAATATGCTTTCCTCTGCCCAGTTCAAGATTCATAGCCCACAAAGTCTCCATAGACATGTAAGAATTAATCATTTCCCCTGTTCTTTCACAAGTCCAACAACCACATATTTTGGTTCGAATCTCAACGGTATAAGGTTGTAAACCTCACTAGATAATATATAAGATTAAGTTTTATTGAAAATAATGCTTGTGTGATTTCCCAAGGGTCGTCTCAGATACCAACTTTGTGTTGTGCTTGGTGGTGACATAAAAACTTAACCTTTATTGCTTACTTTTGCCTGGGTTGGTGTTTGGCTATGAGGAGTTTTAGCCTTTGAGGTTGGGGAGGAACTAAAAATGGAATAATAGTCTTGGTGATGAGATTAAAGGTTGTGCTCCAGTGGGATCCAATCTTTGGCGCTTTGCCTTATTTTGGAAGGATTTTAATTGTGGGAAAATATAAAACAAAGGATTTTGATTGTTGCGGCAAAAATATCAAAGGATTGTGCATTGGTCAATGAGCGAAGGATTTTGCTTGTTTTGGTATAGAATGAAATTGTTTAATCTAGCACGTGCAGATAAAAAATGGTGCTATTTGATGTTTTTCTTTGTTAGTTTCAAATGTCTTGCTCAAATGCATGAACTTAGAATATACGAGCTTTGCTTTTATTTAAAGGGTTAATGGTCAAACTATATTTATTTGGCAATAATATAAACATTCTTTTACTGATTTTTCCTTCCACACGATTCAAGAAGAGAAGCTCTCCTTTGTGTAGTACATTTCTTGCATTTACACCATTGAAGTTTTGTACAAACTGTTGCTTGAGTCTTAAGAAATTACTACCTTTAGCCTTGTTTTCTTTCTATTCAACATTTGCAAAGTTGTAGGAGCCTAATTTAGGTTGTCAAGGCCATCCATACAAATTTATGAAGCTATCAGGAGATTTTTCTTAGTATTACAAATAAAAAATAAGAGCAGGCAAATGCAAAGAGAAGGTAAAAACATACAAGATCATTGGGCTGTTAGAATAAAGTCTATCTCCATCAATGAAGAGCTCTTACCACACCACACGTGTCATCTTACCTGAGCTCTGACAGTATCTCCAATTTCGTCCTCACCTTATCTAATCTGACATCATTTTCCTATCATGTAGGACAAAGGTTGGTGGAATGTAATTCATAATCGTTAGAAGTAGATGTGGGAACTAATTAAATAAAAATTCCTTTAGGTGTTGAATGAATAAGCAGGTTGGGAAATGATTTTTAGCTGATAGACTACATATAGTGTGAGATTTGAGCCTTCCAAATATCAGGTAAAAGCCTCCAAAATCTCACTTATCACATACAAGCCAGATAGATATTGATTTGATACTTAGATGAGAACATTCTATTTCTATTTGTAGTGTTTTTTGTCAGTTTGATGAAAACTGTCTTTTTTCATTTGCATTGCTTTATGTTATAAATTTGTATGCAAATATTTCATAATCAGAATTGGCAGCACATCCATGCACAAACACATACTCTCTAACATATTAACATACTTGGAATTTGATAATTTGATGTAAGTAGTTCACAACTTTCACTTTTTATGCAACTTTAACTGTTTTGATTAAGCCAACTTTGCATTTATCATGTGAATCTACTAACTTTTTCTTTGACTGTGTAGGGAAAAAAAGGGACATGAATTTTTTTTGTGCTGGATCATTCCATACTAGCACATGGGATCATCAAATACAAAATCATCACAGTTGAAATAGTTGCAAAATTTTCATTCAATTTTCAATCTCCAAATATGTAATACAAACATCTTGTAAATTTTACAAATCACAATTAAACTTATTGCAAATATTTTGTATATAATTAAAACAAGATTGTATATATTTTACATTACACTTCTTTTCCATGTTTACTTCTATATATTTTTCTATCAGTGTAACCCTTGCACCCCCCTGGTGCAAGTGCTAGTTCTAAAACTCTTTGTCTTCATTGATGAATTCTTGAGAGTTGTCTTCATCTCTATCACCCATGGCTACCTCTTTCTTCTCTCTTTGTTGATATCTTAATTCTCTGTCACTCAAGCTCATGAATTTGCATTACAAACATAGGCTAGCAGGATGCAAAAGCTCTAATACCAATGTAATAACAACCCCTAGGATTTCCAAACTATTAATCGGTTTCAGATTTGTAATTTGAAGTTAATTCTCACAACAACAATAATTCAACCCAACAATGATGCACCAAAATTTCAATATAATTCATATTTTTAATTGATAGACTGTAATGAGCTATTGGAGGTCCAAACACCATATCCTAACCAACAATGAAGCAAGGAACAATAAACAACTCACTTTAATTCTTTACCAAAAAATTCACATTCGAGTTTCAAATCTTTTGAAAGCATTTAACAGTTCTTGTAGTGTTGACCTCGAGAAAAGCACTACTTGACTCCTCCTTAAGGGTTTGGGACTAAGCACCTCACAAAACTATTGTAGATGAACCTATAAGTAGCCGATATGGGTCAAATCTCCCTCTGATGTTCCCTCTTGACCCTAGGAGAGGATAATGGTATGTTTTGTTGATGATGGTGTAATGATCCTTAATCCAAAGGAATGAATGAATAGGCCCTATTGATGACAGCTACAACTAATGAATGCCAAGGATAACACTCAACTACTTGTGAAATTCACCCAATAGTGCCTAAAAAGGTACAAAACAACAATAAGATGTCTTGCAAAATGAATAAACCTGATACAATCCTCCCAACGACCACCTGTAGTTTAGATTTATCTTAGACTAACTTTGCACTTAGGGTTTGAGAAAACATGAAAGATTGAATAGAAAACTTGACCAGATAAGGTTAGGGTTGGCATCCTAGCCTTGTGGAGTGACTAAGGTTTTTGTCCCAGCACCCACGCAAGATTTCTCAAAAAAATCTCATCAAATTTTCCAATTGAATTCTTCCAGCAGCAACAATTGCATATGTACTTGTTTGAGCAAAGTTGATGCCCCAAAAACAAGGCCTAAGTCAGCTAAAAAAGACTATTTTCAAAAATTGACACCAAACAAAGGTATAACTTGACTTGTTATTAGTATTATTTTCAATTTAATATTTATAGTTAATAATATTATTTAGTATTTATTTAATATTAAGATTAGTGTTTAAAAACACTGTTTGAGTTGTAGGTTGGCCTCAAGGACATGACAGTATATAATCATAATGTATTGCATCCATATCATGTATGAGCAAAACATTAATAATATCATGATTTGTACCATATAACACCGTTGGTTGACATATACGCTAATAAAATGTATGAAATGATCTAATTACTTAAAACTTAGAAATTGGTCATTAAATTCGTGAGTGATTCAAATATAATTCACCAGTCTTACTTAAATGTATCCTCAGTGGAAAGAACTGCATGCATAACATTGAGCATGTATTAAATAATATAAATGCAAGAGCAAAAAGGTTGACAGGAAATTTATCCCGATTCCTAATCCAGGGCTTCTTACTATGATCTGTGAGAATCAGCAAACATTCCTATAAAAGAATCTATATATTGCATTGATTCTGAAGGACATGAGCAATGAAGATCTGATTACTATTTAAAAAATTCCCATTTAATTCACAGCTACAAATATTTTATGAATTCCATAAAATCTAAAGTTCGTAATGTTCTTATGTAATCATCTTGTGCAATCATACCATGCTTAAACTTACACTTTCGCATCATTTTTTCTCAAACAGAACATTAAATTCTGTTCCTATCGCTTAAATTCTGTCCCTATGAGTTGCCTAAGGATTGGAACAAAGGGATAAACTAATCCCAGGGCTTGACTAGTAGGTACTACCGCAAGGAGAAATTCTCCGCTGCTAGATTTTCTGTTCCTTTCAACTGCAGTTCAGGATTGTATTTTGAAGCAAGAATTTGCCTAACAAGATTCATTTAAAAGGATTTTAATCTTCACAGCAGGCTATGACATGGTAACTGATACTCTACAAAGGGAAATATAATATATTTACAAGCACAACAGATCCCTTGGTTTGTGAGGGTTTGGGATCAGATGATGGGACTACATGTGGTCATGGATCTTCCTCGTTCTAGGAAAGGATATTAGTGCAGAAGGATTTTGGCACTAAGAATAAGATGGGTTTGGTTGAGCAAAAATTAGTGGAACAATTTGGCTTCAGAAGATCCTGATTTTGGGTTGGTCATCTGTCAGGAATTGTATTGCTCCTTTGTTAGACTGTTCTTAGAAGTGTTGTTGCTAGTTTCACATGGTTGTCGTTTGTAGTTTTGATGAGCTTTAATGCTTAATGCTTCTTTCTGTATAAGGGTCAGGGACTCGGGACCCTTTCAAAATTCCTGTTTATCTTAATAAAAACAAGATCCCTTGGTTGGTAGCAGTTGGATTACGTGGAAAATTATAATTCCAGATATTGGCTCATCACCATGATCGACAAGGTATGAATCTTGATTCTTGACCTAAAAATATGACATTTTCCTTTTTTTCATGAATGGGGCATCTATTTGACCTTTACTGTTACAGTTCACAAGATATAGATAGATATATCACGTCTCTGACAAGTCAATATGTAAAAAGTCTACCTTGTGTAACCAACCCCTATTAGTATTTTGATGGTGGGAAAATTGAAACTACTCAAAACATAAAGGGCTGAAGCTGTTGGAATTCATAAAATTCTACGCTTCAGAATTTTGGGGAGTGTATTGCTTTATCTATTCCTGTTCTGGACAAAGAAGGAATGAGTAATTTTGTGGCCACAATTTCCTGTTATTAATGCAATTATATTGCTATTTGGAAAATCTTTAGTCTATAATTCTACTATACAAATTGTTAAAAAAAATTAAAAATATTTATGCAGTGATAATTCTACCATACAAATTGTTAAAAAAATTAAAAAAATTAATGCAGCGAAGCAGCTTTAGTCTTAAATTAGAAAATAAATCTAAATCTCATTGATTTTTCATTTTTGCAGTATGGCAACTGGCAAGTGCTTGTGGTATAGATCTTTAGAAGGCACTATGAAAGGTTTAGAATGTTCTTGTGTTGTGCAGCGTCCTAATCCATCTGGAAACACCATCAAGGTGATTGCCAAATAGGTCCATTGCTTGAGTCATTGCAATTTTACCCCTCTCACGGAAAGGATCCTTGTAGAGAAAACCTTTGAATGGAAGATTTTTAATGCTGGGAACATCTTCACCATGGAGATTTTCTCTTTAGTTTCTTGTAAGGTGTTGAGCTACAGCTCATATGGATCAGCTAGGATTTGAATCTATGACCTTCAATTTGCTACTACTGTTTTCTATCAACTGAACTACTGGTCCCTCTTTGGCCAGCCCATCATTGGTCCAAGAGTGGCTTCTTTCCATCATCCCCCCTTTAGCCACATTGCAGGTGCTTCCAAGCACCTGGCCTGGCTCTGATACCACATGTTGAGGTACAACTCATATGGACCAGCTAAGACTTGAATCTAGGACCTTCCATTTGCTACTGAAGTGTTCTGCCAATTGAACTACTGACCCCTCTTTGGCCAGCCCATCATCAGTCCGGATATGCCTTATTTCTATCTTAAGACAAGTCAAGCTGCTCAAAACTTTTGACATTCTCTTAAAATGTGTCTCTATCCTTGTAAGTGGTTGTGATGAAGAGAGATGTCTTAGTAGTTGAAATCTACCATTTTTTTTTCCAGATAGCTCGTTCTAGTTAATTTGAGTTCCAGACTTTGCATTTGACATATCTCTGTTAGAATGGTTCCGTATGATCCATTCCAGCATTACCTCTTTTCAACTTGTGGAATCTTTTGAATGCAGATGGAATATAGCAGCTGAAGATATTAATGGTTGATTCAACTGATATTGAAAAGTTTCAGACGTCATAGCAGGATAAGAAATAGTCGCTGACATACTTTGAGAAATGATTATTCAGTATTCATTAGACTGACAGATACCTGCATACTTAGATTCTAGATTGCTTGGAAAATCATAGTTTCAGATGTACAAAGGAATTTTGATATGCAAAAGTTACATATTTCCTATTTTTGGTGAATGAAAAATATATTTGATTGCAAATGTTCTCAAACATTAAAAAAATCATACATAAAAAAATCATATATCCTAGGAAATATTATCAAATCCAGATTCAAGAATCTTTCTTTACTAGTTGAGTGATTGGCGGGGAAAACTTAGCAGTTGGTCATATAAAACTGCAAAATGATTATTTCCATTAGCTGCTTGAGAAAAATAGAAACTTCAAAAGATATAACATCTCATATTAAAGAAAATTTCCACTGAAGTCTATTTTAATTTATAGCTCCTTTTGAATCTGAAAGTTTCTCCCTATATAAACCAAAGCACTCTTAAATGAAAAGCCTATCCAGCAATTGTACGTTCCCTTACATCTCACTTGTCCATGCATAACTACTATTAACTAATTCAATTCATTTTTTCAACAAAAGCAAACTGACTTTCCCATCCGAATACATATAATATACATGAACCCAGCCACACAAGACTAGCATGCAGAAAACCATAACCATTGTTCTAGCGGCTGTAAGCAAGCAAGTTAGAATAACACAAATAGAAATTGAAACAAACTTAAAAATTTATGCACTTTAACATTCATACAAACCTTTAGCATTGGCGAGATTTCAGTGTCTACAGTAGCATTGATATTGCATATCACTTTCCGTTAAAGATTTAGAAAAGCTGAACCTTACCATTTAGCAAGTTTCATGCCTCTTGTAGGTTCAGCTCTTGGCCACTGTTATTGTAACCATCTCTGCTATCAAAATGCCAAAACAGTTAAAATATTCCTCTGCACAAATGGTATCGCCTTATCTATACCCTACAATCAATTTTGTCTTTAAATATGGTATTAGTCTTATATAATCTCTTTCAACTCTAACATTGCCCCAAGAGAAAACCAAAGTAACTCTCAAATGAAATCTTACTTGACGTTTTGCCATCATAATAAAGATAAAGATTGGCCTTGCCACAAGACCATTTTGCCAAAAGGCAGTATCTTGTATAACTAACTCACATTTGATGGTTTACATAAAAATAATGCCTTACGATGGGTGATATACTTGAGGCTTCCCAATATATGAACTAAAAAAATCTTGGAATTCATAAACTTCTGAAACAGAGAACTTTGGCTATTAGCCATCGCTGTTGTACTTGGTGAATCCATGGAGTCTGGAATGTCAGTTAAGAGATATATATCAAGTTCAGTTACAAGGGTTTTTGTGATGGAACTGAGAAGAACAGTGCTAGGTTTAAATGACAGTGCAAAACTTGCACAGAACGATCATAATGCGAACAATGCATGCCATTGGACTAATCAATAACAATGTTAAGACATCCACTAAATCATCGTCTCTAGAATTCGTCATCGAATCTGTCAAGGTATAAATGCTTTTCCAAGCTCTAACTAAAATGCAAAGTGAAAAACTATATGGTTAAAATTAAGGTATGAATTTACACTAATTATTCTAATGAGTTGCAGTGTTCAGTTCTCTCCAACCCTTTGGATTCTGCGATGATTTTTTTTGAAGTTTCTTCGTTCTGCAAATTGCAGGCTTGATGGCAAATACCCATCCAACGCTCAAAATAGACTGGTCCAAAGTTACTCTCTCCTAGCAAGTTTGGCTTGTTAAATTCATTTGTTGCAGTTAATAAGATCCTTGGATGAAAAATTTGCGTACCTTTGCCTTCGAACAATAAAGTAAAAGTTTCAAGGACCAAACCCTTGTCTTGACTGTTTGTACCTCCACATTATTCTAGAGATATAAGAGCATAGTATAAATTCAATGATCCCAACAGCTAATATTATTATTTTTAGTAGTAAATACTTTTTCCCTGTCCCTATTTTAAACATTCATATAATGAGTAATTTTGTGAACCACATAGACAGAGGTTTCCTCAAAAAATTCGATATCAGTGCCATTTGGAGATAACCCTTCTTTCAGGATTTGATGTCAAAATTGTTGGACCACTTACCCCAGTTTACCATGAATTATGGGATAAAAATCCTATTTGGAAAGAACCCTTCTTCTAACTTTGACGTAGAATTTTGTGGACCAAAACATTCATGTAGCAAAACACTATTACATTTCTGAAGGACATTGGAATTGCACCTCATAAAATATTTGCTGACTTAGTAATTGGAAGTGTCCTATGGTATTAGACTGACAAGGGGATTATAAAAAGGATTTAGATGCTCTCGTGCTGTGTACTCTCATATTGTTACTAGATCTGGATAACCTCATCAAGTTGACTACCAGAAAAGTCACTTTCATTACAATTTCGCTTATGTCGTCCAAAATCTCTTAAAATTCAGAAACATCTAGAATGTAAAAAAATGGCTATCAGCAGGAGTGGGATTTGCTATTGCATGCTAGATCTGATATTTAGAAATGTTATTGCATTGATTATGGAAAGCTTGGCCTATGTGGTCCAACAAATTATTCATTACTTACATGTCCAAAATCGATCAGGTAAAACATTCACTATGAAAAAATAATGACATCAGCTGATGAAATTATCTATACATACTATGCTCTTTCATCTTGGGAATAATGTGACTTGAAGATCATATTTTCCAATGGAATGGAATCAAGGCTAACATCATTTTCAAGGAGGGATCAGTACCTGGGAGAGGGATTGTTCCTAAAGCAAGGGACATGAAGTTTGAGGAGGCTCATCACCAAATAGGCCGGTAGAATGCTTCCTTTTAATTGATTTTGTTGCACTTTCAATGACCATCACTTGGATCAATGGACTAGCATCACTGGAACTCCTGCCGCTCAAGATACTTGAGGCCATTAAATTTTCTGCCTACTTTGCCTGCACTCACTAGATCTTAAGTGCAAACAATAAAACTTGTTGGGTATTGCTAGATTTAATCAGTGTGGAGGGAAAAGTATCCATGGAGGAAGATATGATATCCCATAAACTCATCTTTAACAGATTTATGAAGGGAACTTCTATATGATTACAGGAGGGAATGCAATAAATGTGAAGATAAGAACTCCGCTTGAACATGCAAAAAGTGTTTGGAATAAAAAATTATTGCAGAGGGACAGTGGGACATCTATGCTCTTCTAGGTGGAATATTGCAGAGGGGCAGTAGGATATCTATGCTCTTCCAGGTGGATTTGTTCTATCTATCCACTCCAACACCAACAACCATACAAACAACCCACTTTAAAGACATATGTGCCACATTATAAAAATAAAAAGTATAAGAGGCAGAGGCAATACATAGTGGAAGAAGAATCCAGAGAAATAGATAAGGATAAGTGAGCAGAAGCAGAGGTAGTACACAGGGGAGGAAGAATCCAGAGTAATAGATAAGGATGAGAGGCAGAGACAGAGGCAGTAAACAGGGGAGGAAGAATCCAGAGTAAATAGATAAGGATAAGAGGCAAAGGCAGTACACAAGGTAGGAAGAATCCAGAGTAACAGATAAGGCTAAGATGTAAAGGCAATACACATTGGAAGAATAGACCAGAATAATAGAATCCAAGAACTACTTTAAGAAAACAGAAAGAAAAATGGACCCCACGAGGTGCATGATGAAATTGTATGGTATCCCGTGCTTTTCAATTCCGGCTGAAACCTAATTTTTTCAGTGGCTGCCATGTGCAAGCTTTGAGCGCGGGTCTTTTTGTAGGGAATGCGGATTCTGATTATCTTCATTTTTAAAAAGATCCGGATTGTAACAAAAGGGCTAAAATTTGATGGCCGTATGGCCGTATTTAATTTAATTTTTTTATCATAAAATATAATCAAAATAAATATCTAATTTATAATATATTTTTGAATTAAAACACATTTTAATATTTGAGAGGCAATTTCAAAGAGATAGCTGTCAAAAAATTACTTGACAATTGAATGAGTTTAATTATAAAAGAGATTTGAATGTCATAGTCATCCTTAGTTACTATCAATTTTCTTTTAATTTCATTATACCTTCAATGCCCTCTTGATCAACCAGGCATCTTCTTTTCAATTAGAAGAGCTAGTTTCATAACCTTACTGGTGATGACTATAAAACATAATTGTATAATTTTGCACTGAATAAGATAATCTCATGTAATAAGACAAAGCTCTAGACCTAGACCTAATCCTCAAGAGTTCATTTTTTATGGCCCTGCCTATGTATCCCTTTCATGGAATCAAGACACCATAGTTCACATAACAAAATAAAAAGACTTCATCCATATTACGAGGATGAAATTTCCAACCTCAATCATTAATTGAGCTTATGATTCTAATTTAATCCACACTTAATAGTATGATATCTAATGCATTCTAGACATCAATGTACAAACACTCACTAATCTATATAGTGACCAACTTATATGTACATCACATACATACTCATAGTGATGAACTCATGCATATAACACATGTACACAATGTGACTAGATTATGCATACCTCACCTATACATAATGTGACTAATTTGAGCATATGTCGTCACATATATACACAAAATGATTAACTCATGCATACATAACATACACACAATACAAATAACTTAAACACCCCATGCTCACATGGTGACTTGTTGGCAAATAGGGAAATAGTGACAACTTTATTGCAAGGATCTTCCCCTATACCTAGTTCACTAATACAAAATTTGTAAGTACATCTCATTTGGAAAGAAGAATGTTAGTGCATCCCATACTAGACTAAAGGTCCCATCCATTTTATGAGATTAATGTAATTTATGATGACAAGACACACAACCAATGCTAATTGTCATCAATGACAAGGGTACACATGCAACAACACACAACACGAGCATTATTACGGTAGAACCACAATAATGTGTCCAACTTTTGAGACATAAGGAATTAGCATGGTTGGGGAGAAAAAATTAGCAAATGGCTTCATTCAAATGTTATTCAAATTTTTACTATTTAATTTTTTTTAGGCCATGGTTCAAAGAATGAAGGTCCTACCATGGACCTCTCCACCTTCGTTCTTATATTTTTCTCATAATTTTTTATTTCAAACCTTGGGTTAGACTAATGAATGCGATCAACATGATAGGATAATTTGTAGGATCGTAGCCCTCAAACTAAGCTTTTCAAAAAGTATAATTTTAAATATATTTAATTTGATTATTATTATTATTTATTTTCTCTTGAACATAAGTTCTTACACATCAAAGACTCTATTCTATACATGTAAAAAAATAGAAAATAAAGTTTTTTTTAATAAAATCTAAAACACTAGGTATCGATGTTCTTGTTTCAACAATAAAAAGTTAATTTGAATTTATAAAAAAAAGGTTATGCATTATGGAATAAACTTATATCTAAATAATAATTAACTTTTAAAATGAGTAAAACATAAAATATGCAACAAACAATTATGAAAAAATATGTGCACTAAATATTGGCATGACCAAGTTATGTCAATAATTTATAATTTTATCATTTAAAAAAAAGTCGTGTTATGGAATTGTGTAACGAGAATGATGGGTAATGAATAAAAGAAAAATTAAGCAATTAGGGTTAGATAATACCAAACACCTAGAACCGAAAAATCAAATTAAACCCATGAACTAATGAAGTTGAATGCAATACTTCAAATGAAATAAACCCAAATGAAGAATACTTTTCAAATTAAGATCAAATTATTTCAAAAGAAAGCATGCAAACCTAGTACTCCATTGTTAGTGTACGCTCTTGATATGTTGGATTGCTCATATAATTGCATAAACCTAATTAGCAAAAGCTTAATATCAAAGATTGAATGCTCAAATGACACAATAAAAATGAATTGCTCATGAAAATTGTGAATGAATTATGTGATGAAGGGTTATTTTATATATTTCATGAAGGTTTGATCAATGTTTGAGATTGGAGGATGAAGATCAATGGTGGAGATTGAATCAAGGGACCAATGATGGAGATTGAATGAGAGGTTTAGTTAACTGAAGGTGATCCCCTGGGCCCTGATTTAAGGAAGATATTTTAGGATATTTTATGTCGGGGAAGATATTTCGAAAAGAGAATATTTCATTTTTGAAAATAAAATATGCTATGTGCAAGTTGGAGGAAAATTAGCTAATTAAATAATTAAGAAAAAATATTTAATTATGTGGGATTAGAGGAAATTAAGATTTAAAAAAAATTATTTAATTAGGTGGGTTTGAAGAAAATTAGTAATTAATTAAATAATAAAATTATTTAATTAAAGTGGAAAAGGTGAAATTCAAAATTAATTAAATAATTCAAAAAAAAATTCAATTAAGGTGAATTAGCAAAAAATGATGAAAAATGACGAATTAATCAAATAATTAGAAATTGTTTAATTAAAATTGATGAATTAGGAGATAATGAGGAAAATGATGAAAAATGGTGAATTAAGAATATGTGATGGTTTCAAACAATTTTAGATGTCTATAGGAATAATGCCACTTTTTAAGAATATCATGATTTGTAATTTTTTTTGATAAATTATTATTTAAAAAAAGACATTTAGAATCTACATATGAAGTCTCAATAATCATTAGTTCACTTCATCTTCAAATTCCTAACAATTTAGTTGCTATAAGTGATAGAAGGTGAAAATTTGGTTAAAAGCACTAATTTCAATGTTTCACTTTGGCCAAAAAGTAGAACACAATATTGTTGGATCATCTATTAATAAGATTTCCAATCCTATTAATCATTTGTATCATCATATATAACTAGATAAGTTAATTGCATGTCTTATGGTCTTACTACAAACTCAAGGCCAATGCATATACTATCGATCACTTTGATCAATTTATCAATCAAAACCTTGAAAACCTATACCTCAAGTAGAAACCACATTAGGAGCACATATATTATTTTTGATACACTAATGCCAATATTGAACTCTTGAGATGGGTAGCTCCTGGAACCTATCACTCACATGCTATTGGTGAAATTTGGCTAACCCTATGAAATCAATTAGATTCCAATATCTCACTTGCATGCTATTGATTAAAGTTGGAAAACCTTATAATAAAACCAAATACTTCTTTAGGAAAAGCACACTCCTTGACTCTTGTAATGCTAAAGCAATGATAAGCTTATCTACAAGTAGATCATAGGTTTTATAATTTTGGTGATCACCTCAGGATGAGTGGGATAAGCTACACCAAGAGAACAATTGTCCTCTACCTATCCCCTCATAGAGTCCCTTTCTCAACCCTAATTGTGATGCCAAGAAGTCAGCTTCTATATCAATCTCAATTCAACATTTTGATATTAGAAGGTACAAGAACATTGATCTAAAAAATATTCTCCTACAAATCTTGGGGTAAAAATCTAGTACACAAGTAAGACATTACACCCACATAAATTGGCCTCTATCTAGACACATATACATAAATATAAACTCATAAAGTGGTCTTGATACCATTTGCTTCACTTAATTATTAATTGGAAATACATTATTTATTAGATATAATTAAATCCATAGGTGTAATATTAGTCTTGATATTCTACTTCTAGGCACATAACATTTTGTGTATTACCAATCATAAAGCTTGGCATACATTTACCCACCATATATATATAAAGGTGAAAATCCCACCATAATCAATAATGCTTATCACTACTGGCCACAATTGGGTAGTGATCATTTGGAACTCCATCATAATCTCAACATAGATTTGAGTAAATAGATAGAATAAGTAGATCGTTGGTACCTATTAAGAGATTATCATTTGTAAAATTATAATGACCAAATTCATCATCATTAACTACAAAGCTAGTAGGCTTATTTAACTCAACCATAGCCATGTCATGGCCAAGTTTATCATGCCCTTATTTTTTAGAATAATATACCCCATTAGATCTTGAGGCTAACATATACCCCCCTATACTTTTCATTGATCCAAGACACAAGACCATAGTGTTCAATACACAAAATCTAATTATTTTAATTCAAATAGGTTGAGTCATTCTCACAAATTTAGATCAACACAAACTTAAAAAATTCATCCAAGATTAGAGTATATTTTAGAAATCCAAACACCACAAAACCTCTAGGTAGATAAGCTTAATGATTATGAATTACCTTGTTATTAGCTCAAACCTATATTTTTGGGACACATTAATTGAAGGGAAGAGTTCACATCTAGTCGATACAAATTTTAAGTTCTAGATGAAGCCACTGTAGAGGGAGGGATGATAATGCTCAAAGATAACCCCAACCTTGGAGGTATTCCCTAAACCCTCCCCCACTAACTTGGGTCTAGGGACATCCTTCACCCAAGGATTGCCTACATACTTGCTTCCAAATGCGATCAAAGTCACATGTAGTTCTCCTTACAATAATCTCTTAAGGAGCATACACACTGACCTGTTCCTATTTCTAGAGTTTCATAACTACTCAAGCAACTTTCCTCATGGAATTGAAATAGAAAGAATATTATATAAGGAAAATAATAGAAGGGATTAAAACCAAATAGTGTAACACATCACCATTTTCAATACCCATTCTCAAAATAAAGCCATAGCTCACAATTTTTATTGATTACTATTGCATACCCTAACGAGGTTCCTTTTTACTATCTCATCAATTAGTAATTCATAATAGTAGGTGAGGAAACCCAATCAAGTTCACCCTTTAGCAAACATGTACCAAGGAACTTCCAAGGACACCATGATCTCAAATTTAGACCTCTCCACCATTACAATTTGTAACTTAGCATAGACATGCTAGAAACCTTATAGATTCATATTATTAAAATAGAGGCTTGTTTGATTACTTACCAACAAGAGTTTCTCTTTGATTGCACGCTCATATTATGACCTTTATCCTATAACTCTTACTAGTACTTAAACTAAAGTAATTATTGGTTCAAGTCTTTGCATAGACTCATTAGGATAAATAAGTAGTCATGCTTGTTATTTACAACCCCCTTCAACTTTTCCATTAGGTATGAGATGTTGCATTTATTAATGCCAACCTATATGATAATTATCTATCATCCCCACTAATGCTAATAAGATATAGGGTTGAATATGTTTATGCACTTAGATCCACTAACATTACTACCCACTTTATATAGTCATTAAATAAAATTAAAGTTTCATTACCACCCAAATTCCATACCAACACTTACTAACATTAATAGAATCAATTCCATGCACTAAAATATGTAGATCACAATAAATATAAAATAAATCTAGTCATGATAGAGCATAGGGTAGTATAATCAAAATATATTCACCATACAACAATAAAGTAAAACTCATGATATGACTCCAAGTGATGTCCTACTATAATATGATTAAATGATATCATGTATCACAATCATATTATATTATTCAACATCATTCTAAGTAGAAAATAATATGCCTCAACAAGACCACAAAAAACCATCTAAAATTCAAAAGACTGACAATAATAGTTTTAATCGTGTTTTAAGCATGAACAATGGTGAAGACATACTCAAGAGAGTTGGCAACACTATAACCAATATATCATCATGTGATAGTGTACACTCAATAATATCAATAGTAATAATATTCTTAAACTTTTGATTTCATTTATCCTTCTATGTGACCCCCTTATTCTTATAATAGTTTGGTTTTATAAACAAACTATATAATATTTGCACTTGCTATTTCTAATAAGTTTGACCTTAATAGTCAGGTGATCCCACAATAGCGTGTCCCACTTTTTGGTCAAAGTGGGACATTGAAATCAACATTTTTTACCAAACTTTGACTTTCTAACACCTATAGCAACTAAACCATTAAGAATTTGAAAATGATGTGAATTAATGATTTTTAATTTTTCTTCTTCTGTAGATTATAAATATATTTAAAAAAAAGAAAAGAAATAATTTACGAGTTTTTTACATAACTCTAAATAACTTATTTTTTTATAGTTAACAATATTTTTAATAAGTGATGTTAATTTTGTAAAGCATAACTTTATTTGTAGAAAGGATGAAATCATAAATTTTTAAACATAGATTCACAACACTAATATCTAGTGCACAAAAATACTTTTTCATAATTTTTTGTTGTATTTTTTTATAGCTTTGTGAAGCGATATTAACTATAATTTGGACAATGTTTACTTATGTAATGCATAATTTTTTTGTATGCATCTCAATTAACTTTTTTTTGTTGAAATAAGAACATCAATACTTAGTGCACATATATTTTTCAAAAAAATAAATCTATTTTACTATTTTTCCATGTGTGTGGAACAAAGACATTGATGATTGTTGAAAAACCTATCTTCACTGGAAAATAAAAAATAAATATAATTAATCAGATTAAATATATTCAAAATTATACTTATTAGAAAGCTTATTTCGTGTGTTACAATCCTCAAAAATATCTTGTCTAGTTGATTCCATTTGAAAGTTCAACCTGAGGTTTGAAGCTAATTTTTTTAGAAAAATATTAGACATGGAAGACAAAAGACTACCTATGGTCCTTCATTTTAAGGCACCTTTGAATGAAAGGCCTTGGATGACCATGATAAATTTTAAAATAATCCATTTAAAAGACCTTCGAACAAAGGTACTAACAATTACAAAATTTAGTAAAAGCAACCTTTGAACAAAGGTCCTAAGACTGACTTTTTTTATAAAAAAATTTCATAATAATTTTATATTAATATAAACTTAATAAAAAAATTGCAAATAAAAAGAAATGAAATATTCCTGAATTTTGATTTTTCGCAAGTGAATTTTTTGAAGAAAATTTGTGAAAAAATTATTTGCAATTTTTAGCTTTTTGGAAGGAGAAAATATTTGATAAAAGAATCTTGGAGAAATATTTTGAAAATGAAGAAATTGGAAATAATACTCAGAGAAGGAAAAATAAGACTATATGGAAATATTCAATAGAAAAAGATTAAAAAATAATCTCAATACAAGGTACAAAGATATATCTCACAAAGACAAGATATGCATACTTTTTAAATTTATATAGAATGTTTCAAAAAATATTAGATTTGTATTTATCCCTATTTTTCAACTCTAGGGTTTGAATATAGTTTCTAATTTTAGATTTAATTTTATTAAAAAAATTGATTCCTACATGTTTTACATTCATGTTAATTTCAAATTCTACATAGAATTCAAATAAATTCTCTACATGTCAAATTCACTAGTTCCTCTCTAGGGTTTGTAGATCTCTTTCCCCTACTTCCTCAACTCTAAGGTTTCAACATAGTTTCTAATTTTAGATTTAATTATAATACTTAAATTATATTCCTACATGTGTACTATATTTTCTAAGTTAAACTCACTATTTACTCTCTAGGGTTTGTAGATCTCTTTCTCTTACTTCATTAACTCTAGGTTAAATTCACTAGTTTCTCTCTAGGGTTTTTATTTCTTTGTCTTGATTCCTCAACCCTAGGGTTTCAATATACTTTATAGTTATAGCTTTAAGTTTAATACTAGGATTAGATTCCTAAATATTATACATTCGTCTAAATTTTATAAATTCTACATGTAAATTTTGAATAAATTCTCTAGGTTAAATTCACTAGATTCCCTAGTCTGTCTCTAAAGCTTGTATCTCTTTTCCCCACTTCCTCTACTTTAGGTTTTTAGTATAGTTTCTAATTTTAAATTTAATTTTAATAAAAATTATATTCTTATATGTTTTACATTCATCTAAATATTCATATTATAAACATTCTTTACATGAAGATTAGCCTTATGAAAAAAATCATCTTTTTTAACCTTCTTTAATCTTCTAATATGAGTCTCCAAAATCCTCTTTATAGATGTATAATTTAAACATGTGGACCGGGACAAAGAGATATTCTAGCATTCTTATTTTTAGCTCAAAACCATGGTTTTTCATTGGTTGTTTGTTGTTACATTTGTCTTTGTTATAGACCTTGATCAAACCTTTGGAAATGATGGCTTTCCCAATGGTGGCCCCTTGTCTATAATTTTTCAAAAGTGGATATGCAATGGAATTGTAGATGAAAGGCCCTTTCTAGATTAAGATTTGTGAGAAAAATATGAGCAAGTTGTTTTTCTGGTAGAGGATGAGGGAAGTGACTAGCAAGACTCCTCCATTATTGAAAGAAGGAAGAAAAAAATTCCCCATTTTGTTGTTTGGTATTATAGAGATCAAGCATGGTTAATTTATACCTCAACATTATAAGAGAAATGGGTTAAAAATTTCTCTACTAAGTCAATAGAAGTTTGAATGGATCCTTGAGGTAAGTGTAAAAATCACTCAAGTGCTTCTCCTAAACTATAAGGAAATAATCTCATAAGATATAATCACGATAGGAAACTTCTTGACATGCCATGAAAAATTATTTAACATGATCATGCGAGTCTCCCCTTCCCTTATATATATATATATATCAAACTATGGCATTTAAAATTATTAGGGAAATTTATCATAGATATTGATTGATCAAAGGGGTAGGGACATAATTCATCAAATTTATACGTGTATTTTTGGTGTAGGGTCCTTGTTCGCAACCCCTTGAGAGTGTCTTTCATTTTTTTCCATTCATGGGAAAATCAATTTCAAGTAGTTCAATTTGGAGGTTGCAATGGATTTTTATAATATACTTTTGGATGGGTTGATTTATATTTGTTTATTTGTGGAGGATATTGGTGTTGATATGATGTCGGTTGTTGATAAGTAGTTTGAAGAGTGTTGATAGGTGGATTGTATTGTTGGTGGGATAATGTTTTTTGATAATTGGTTTGAAAGGTGTTATAGGTGGGATGTATTGTTGAGTAGGTGGAAATTTTTGATAAGTGGATGAAAGTGTATTTGTAGGGGTATTATATTATTGGTGTGGAAATTCTTGTTTATAAGTGGGTTGGAGTGTGTTAATAGGTGGAATATATTATTGGGATGGTATTGAAGATGTTAGTGGTTGTTAATAACTGGAGTGATGGGATGATATGAGATGGGATTATATTGAGTTTAGAATGTGTTGGTTGTGGTATAAATAGAGGTGCTATTGAGATAATTAATGATGACATGGATGAAAAGTTTTCTAAGGTGGATTAATTGGAGGAGAGACAATTTGGGTGGCTAAATTGAAATAATGTTTAGGTAAAGTTTTGATATGATTTGAAATGGTGTGTGATGGCTTAAGTGGAAATGATCATTTATCTCTTGGTATGAATATCATTCAATCTCAAGTGTATCTATAATGGGATCATGATATGATGGAGTATATGGAAAAGTGGAAAATACCCTATCAAGTGTAGCATAATTGTTGGATGTGTTAGGATTTTAATGTTGGGGTTGGCGAACTGATGTAGGTTCTTGTTGGATGAGATTATTAATCTTAGACCTATAAAATTTAGGTAGTAGCTTAGCACCTTCTTCAACCAATTATCTCAAAAATTGATCTCTATCAAGGTTGATGAGGCAATCTAGATAGTCTTGTGTGGTATCATTTTGAAAAAGTTCATGAACTAAGGGGAATATTTAGGTTGATTGGAAAGGTGTTCTTTATCATCTATGGTCTCATGATACACTTGGGGTCTTAACATTTCTTCTTGGGAAAAGTAGTTATCACTAGGTATTGTAGTATTATATCTATGTTACATATTTAGTTTCACTTGTGACCTAGTAATGGGTGATATGAAAAAATATTTTTGGATGATTTTTTTTTTTTTTGCGGAGTTTTAATTTTTTGGATTTTTGGATAATATTGGTTGCTAAGGATAAAGGTAAAAATGTAAAAGTGAATTATTTTTTATTAGATTCAATGATGGATGATTATTATGATTAGTGTGGGTTAGGATGGGACAATGATTGATGTTGAGGATAGATGATGAGGTTGTATAAATAAAATATACCTTTTGAATCAAGACATAAGCTAAGTGATTCATGATTTTAATATTTCTTACTTGAGATAGGAAAGTTCTCATGTAAGAGTAACAAGGATTCTTAGACTAATTAACTTAGGATAGTTCAAGTTCCTAAGTTAATATCATCCAAGGTGATAAGATTATTTGATTTAATTAATTAAATTGCTTCCTAAGATAGGAAAAATTCTTAAGCACACAAGAATTGAGAATGGAATAAGATTTGAAGTCTTGAATTTCAAAGGTAAATTTTTGCATAGATTGAAATGGATAATAAAGTGAGGTGATTTGGTATGTTCTTATAGATAATATGGATGAATATGTGTTATGTCAATGTTTGAATAGTCAAAATTGGATGTGTTGATGTAGAAGGAATATTTGGTGGGGTATGATGGTGTTAGGATATGGTTGTAAGTGATGGTGTAAACCTAAGAGTTGGACAATATGATGTATGATATGGATGTTAATTGTGGTATTGAATCTAAAATATGGATAGGATAAATGTGATCTTGAATTGGAAATATAATATGATGTTATGGTATGTACGTAAATAGGGATGTTGAAAAAGATAATGTTATGATGTGGATATAATTGATGGTGTAAGACTAGGATTTTTAAAATGATGGTATGGTATGGATGCAAATGAGGGGGTTGATGATAAAAGAATTGTATAATATGAATTTAAATGATGGTATGGAACCTAGGATTTGGATAGAATTATGGTATGATATGAAGCTATGATATGGATAAAGTGAGGTTATGGGTGACAAAAGGATGTTATAATATGGATGTAGATGGTGGTCTAACCTAGGATATGGATGTATGTGAGGATGTAAACCTAGGACTTTGAAAATTTAATGTTATGATATGAAATTATTATATGGATGTAAGTGACGGTATGAATGACAAAAGGATGTTATAATATGGTTGTAAGTAAGGGCACGAAACCTAGGATTTGGACAAGATGATGGTATGATAAGGCTGTGAATGAGGATGAGAACCTAGGATTAAAAAAATATTACAGTATGATATGGATGGGAATGAGCATATGAACCTAAGATGTGGATGTATGTGAGGATGCAAGTCTGGTAATTTGACAAGGTAATGGTATAATATAGACATTAATGTGGGTGTGAAACCTAGGATGAAGACACAATTATGATATGAGATGGATGTGAATGAAGGTATGTGGTTTGGAATGATAGGTTGATGGATAAACCCTAAGGAGGGTATGCTAAATGTGACCTAGGATTATATCAAAATGATATAGGTATGTTTATGATCCTAAAAAGGAGACTATAGGATATGGATTTTGGGTATGATTAGGTATGTAGGATGGGGTTGATGGATGTAAATGGTTGATAAATGTAATATTTTAATTGGATATGGTGGACATCTGAACCTTAGCAAGAGGACAATTCTAATCTAACCAAAAAAGCACAAAATAATTTTTATTTTTAGAATATTTCATTTTTTATATATTTTTGGTATAAGGATACAAACAAGCACTTAGTATTCATAACATATAGCAAAGAAATAATACACATTAAAAAATTAAAATTATTCAATTGTAGCGTAAAAAATTATCACCCTTGACAATTTCACACTAGGTTTTGCTCCCCCTATGTGCTTTGACCTAATTATGCATGTAATTGCCCGTTTTAAAACATTTATTGAAAAATCAAACATGGAAAATCAAAGTAGGAATTTAATATTTTTCCCTCAACACTTTAGATCCTTGAAAAGAAGGAATCCAGTCTAGGGTGTCCTAGACTACCTATTTTTGCTCCAAATTTAGATATGTCAGTGTCAGTAATTTATTATTTGAAATTCAAATTTAATTGTTGGCTATCAGGATTTAATTTTTGAGAAATTAAATTAATTTCATATAAATATTGTAAGAGAGGGGGACCACCACGTGCAAGACCCCAGGTCACAGAGGGTCAAGATGCGAGAGGCTACCCTAACTTACCTCAACAAAGTGTAATTTTTGGAAATGCGAGGTTAGAGTAACAAAGGCCTTGAGGCCTCTCAGTTACTTTGCAGACCCGAAACACAAGAAAGGGCTAGGTGAGCCATTTTTTAGGTCTAACACTACGCCTTAGGAAGCTCTCTGTCTGAGGAAAAAAGTGCAGTCTCTGGATGTGTTGGAAAATATGCCTCAATCTCACAGACTAAAACCTCTGAAAAAGCATGGTCGCTATGACATTCAAGTTGTCTGGCCGATTGGCAGTTTAAACTTGTGTATTGCTCATGTTGCTGAGACAATACTTCTGTCTTGCCAAATGGACCTATCGCTATGACATGGAGACTCGTGGAGATCTCTTACCGACTGGGAGATGTCTGGCTGACAGTTGGTCTATCGGGCTTCAGAGAGACTCATGGTGACTTGGAGTCTTCGGGATAACAAAAGGATTCGGCAGGAAGTCATGGCGACCGGGAGAAGTCTCACCGATAAGCAGGTTCGGGGTGACTTGAACTCTCGAGAAGAAGTCTCGGCGATGATAGGAAGTCTTGCCGATATCGACATGACCTTCGGTTTGTCTGGCCGATAAAGAAATCAATATGACTTGTTCTTATCGAAATGAAGTCTTGGCGACTGGGGAATGTCTTGCCGATAGTGTTAGGGGTCATCGGTGTAATGTAAGGCTTCGCTATGAAGTCTTGGCGGCGGGCATTTGTCTCACCGATGGTGTGGGATGTGTTCGGCATGACTCTTGGCGAAAGGTGGGCTTGAGGTAACCTGGAGACTTTGACATGAGGTCTTGGCGAAGGTCAAATGTCTTGCCGATTCGGTAAGACATGAGCGCTCGGTGAAAGGTCTCGGCGAAAGACAAAAGTCTTTCTGACTATTATTTGGCGCTCGGTATGACTTGAGACCTCGGTGTGATGTCTCGGCAAAAGCGATAAGTCTCGCCGACTGTTGAATGCTTTGGTATAACACATGAATGCTCAGTGGGATGTCTTGGCGAAAGACGATTGTCTCAGTGAATGGAATTCTCACGTCGGCATGACTTGAAGACTTTGGTATGAGGTCTTGGTGATTTGCGATAGTCTTGCCGATGACAATATTGAGATCGATGTGACTTGAAGACCTCGGTGAAACCTCTTGGTGATAGTTGAATGTCTTAGCGATAGTGTTGGCGGATGAGTTCAACTGGAGGTCGGTGAGAGGTCTCGCCGATCATGCCGATGAGGAGACTCTTGCCGATAGATGGATGCTGATAGGAATACAATGGGTTTTGGTATGACTTATGAGCTCGGTGGAACCTCTTGCCGATGGAGACGACTCTTGGCGACGTGTAATCTGGTCTTGTGGCATCAGGGAGACACTTCTAGTGTCTCACCGACATGCGACATAAGTTGATCACTGTTGACCGAGTGAAGATTGTCTGACGTGGTGTGATGTGGACCAATTTGAGAAAGCAGAAGTGAACTGTTTTTTGAACCGTTTCTGTGTGGAAGTTGGAAAAAAAAAGAACAAGGAAGTGGAAACATCTATGTTGCTGAGTTGGATGATTCGACAGTTGGAAACAAACCGTTTCATAGAGCCGAAGCTGAAGAGAAGCAAAAAATAAAGTTGACGAGATGTGAATGCCGAGAGGCTGGTTGTATGGCCGGGGGGCCTTGAGGTTGGAACAGAGGAGAAGAGAGAGCTTATGATCATGAATCTTGTTTGACTTCTCTTATGTTGATCTGTACTGTATATGTGATGGTATTGTAACAGTGCGAAGATCATTTATTTTGAGAGGGTGATCAGAAACTTTACAGGGAAATCTGTTGTTACCAGTTGTATCCAAAATGAACAAGGTGTAATCTCTGAAAGGCTAAGAGCCTGAAATTGTATTGTAACTATTTTGTTGCTGAATAATACAATGGCTCGTCTTTGGAGTGTGGGGTTTTTTATCTGAAAGGATTTTCCCCACGTAAATCTTTGTGTTTTGGTTTTTTGTTTCATCTTTCATGTCTGTTGGTTCGTGTAGTAGAATCTGTTAATGCTTGCTATTGAATTTACACGTGTTTCTCTCAAATGGATCAATGTGGGAAATGAAATGTGTCTGTTCCGCATTTGGACATAGTTGTACGTGTCTTTGAGGTAACCTAATCGAAATGAAAGTTACCGAAGGCACTACTGCTTGGAGTTTTCACTAGATGCGCTCCTAGATTTCCTTACAAGTGGTATCAGAGCCTTCTTTTGGTTGTTGGTTCTGGAGATTTCTCTAGTGAAGATCTCTTAGCTTGATAGGCTAGAAGAAATCTAGAGGAATGAACTGATGTATTGATCCTTTGATGAGTGGAAGCCTTGTGGTATTCTGAGACAACATGCAGCTTGAAGGATGGTCAAGATGGAAAAGGGAGTTTATCATGTTGTGATCTGTGTCTCCTGGCTGGTAGAGGTTTAACCTTGGAGTATGAGGTGGTTTTCTTTGCTCTGTGACTATGTAGCAGTAAAGCTTTCATATTGGGTGTCTATGTGTCAGACTCTTGGGTGATATGGAGAAGCCTAGATTGTTTCTCAGTCATGGAAGAGAGTGCTTATGCTAGGTGGTGGTTCCTGGTGTTGGAAAGCACTGTTTCCTGTTAACCTCGAATGCTTGAAGGCTATGGAGTTAATCATTAGATGATTTGCAAGCTTCTGAAATAGCCTTTCTCTCTTTCTCAGATGCATGTACATGGTGGTGGTTTGAAGTTGGCTTGAAAAGGGCCTAGATTCTCTTGAACTACTATTTTATTTCTAAGGATAATTTGTACTTGCATGGCTTTGTGGTTTTGCAGGTTTTACATGGTTAAGCAAAACTTGTGATCATGAGGAGCTGTTGTTAAGCTATTGTCTAGACACTAGCCTTTTGGGGTGTTGCTAGATGAGATAGTTGCAGGTCTGCATGCATGCTTGGTGCATGGTTTTGAGGAGGTATGACTCTTTCTCTGCATGGGAGTGTTGGTAAGTATTTTGTCACTTAGCATTCTTGTGGTAATGCTTAAGGGTTCCTTGATTATGGTGCTCGTTGTGGGCATGATTGGCAAATTAGATTTGGTGTGATCTGGTGTTTGAGTCATGTTGTCTATGTGGTTATTCTCTTTGATATCTCAGTGTTGCAGTTTTCAATGTGATAACGGGTTTGCATGTTCGATGGTTGTGATCTACGAGTTATGCAGTTGATGGATTAGCTACCCATTGGCTGCAGTGAGATAACTTGGATGTGGACTGTCTTTATCCACGAGGATTGATTCATTGTTAGTGTAGATTTGTCAGTTGATGTGATTGTTTTAAGATAAGAGGATGGATGCTATAGAGTACCTGAATAGTCAGTTACGGGAACCTGAAGTAGTTGGTCATGATGCTTGGAGAGTTCGGATGTCACTTTTTAGTGGGAGCTCTAGCAGTGACTGTGGATTCATCACATGGTGGTGAATGGTCTTCTTTGGTGTTGCAGATGTTTCTAGAGAGAGCTTTTAGATCCAGTTGCTGCAGAAGGGTTCTTTTGCATTTGCATGGACATCATATGAAGATGTGCAACATGTTGGAACCATGGAGGACACTTGGAGTCTTTGGCTGAGGTGTTGGTGGTGCTTGACAGGTGATGTTGGTTTTGAGACTATTTGTTGTATGTCATGGTATACTCTTGTTTGTACACTGGAGTTTTGGCATTGTGCATTGTACTTGAGACAATGGAGAAGTCACTTGAAGCATGGGATCTCCTAAGAGGATGTGTAGACCATGGTGTCATGATAAGTTCCTGATTTAGATGATTGGAGCCTTGACAGTGGTCTGGTAGTTCTTTGTGTATTGGGTTCTTTGATTATTTGCTTGATACTTCATGATAGTGCCATAATGCAGCTGAAGTTTAGCATGAGATGATTGGTTGCTAGTACTCATGGATACATGAAGAATAAGGTGAGGCTATTTTTCTCTTATGAGAGAAGTGCTGTTGATTGGTATTCCTGATGAAGTTTTTCAGCAGAAAGTCCAAGAAGCCTACACCTTGGTTGAACGTGAGTTCAATAAGAGACCTTTGAGAAGATTGCTCTTGGATTAGTCATGATGACTTGCATATCTTGAAAGGAGTATTCTCGTTCCCACTCCTGGTCTACTCGGTAGTTTATCTGAGAGGTATTTGGCTCATTATATCTTTCAGATGTATTTTTTGTTCACTTTCATGATATGGATCCTGGATTGTTGTTTAATGGTTCTGGACGATTCATAGTAGAAGTTGTACAGTTTTGTTTTATCTCCTTGTTACTAATGAGAATGGGTAGGAGATGTTGTATGAGCTGATTTCCTGAAATGGGGAATGAACTAGTTTGATCTTCTTTGAGATGCTTACATCCATGTTGGTTTTAAAGATGGTTTGATCTTGGTGATTGAACGAATGGATGTTGTTAGGGATTTCTTTTGGGATGTGAAGAAGATCATTCTTGACACAACTAGCTGTTAGAAGTGTATGTAGGAGGATGTTCTACAGGAAGATGATGGGAAAAGTTTCTCTCTGTGGCCGTAAAGGTTTGTGATAGAAATGTTTCTTGTAGCAGTTTGTTGTAGGTTGTGCATGTCATTGTGGATATTTCCTTGGTACTACATGGTTACATTTTCTATGTGTTGTTATTGGTAAACTTGTGATGTTTTTGGATTACTCAGATAGTGGGAGTTCCTGTTGTGTTTTGTCTTCTTCGACTGGTTGGCACTTGGAGCTTGCATTCGATGTTGATGGGTTGGTTTTGGAGTAGCATGAGTTTACTAATGCTTATACCTTTGAGGTATGTAAGATTGGATGGTATAGCACAAGCTGTGGGTGCTATATTTAGTCACGTGGGTTTATCAGTTGGATGGAAATGGTCAGTCTGATTGTTGTTCTAACTGGTGTTGTTTATCTTGTTTCTGGATAATGACTTCACTGTTGTGTTCTGTTTGAAGATTTGAAGTTGATATTGCTTCTGTATAGCGTTTGAGCATAGTGAAGTGGTAGTAGTATCTTGTTGGAGATATCACTGGGATTTTTTGCTTGTGTTCGTTGGAATGGTGCTTATACACCTTGGCTTTGTATCTTTCTTCCACATGTGGAAGATGACAGGATTGTTGCCTGAATGGTGAACATCTTGGATGTTGGAGCAGAATTCTTGATGGAGCATGGGAGCATGTTGAGATCTATGTGGTTTCCTGGAGGGCTGTGATCGGATGTTTTGTTTGACAGTAAGTTGCAGTTGGTTGCCTGGTCTTTGTTGTGGATTGTCTAATGGACTGTTATCTGTGGAATCATGTTGATTGGGTGTCTTGAGTATTGCAAGGTTTTGAATTGGTGGAGCTAGTGTGTTCTTAGTTTCTGGTTGCTTTGGAGGTGCTTGTGTGATCTTCGTCAAGTGGGAGATTGTTGGAAAATATGCCTCAATCTCACAGGCTGAAAACTCTGAGAAAGCATGGTCACTGTGACATTCAAGTTGTCTAGCCGACTAGCAATTTAAACTTGTGTATTGCTCATGTCGCTGAGACAATACTTCTGTCTTGCCAAATGGACCTATCGCTATGACATGGAGACTTGTGGAGATCTCTTACCGACTGGGAGATGTCTGGCCGATAGTTGGTCTATTGGGCTTCGGGGAGACTCATGGCAAATTGGAGTCTTCGAGATAACAAAAGGATTCAGTAGGAAGTCATGGCGATTGGGAGAAGTCTCACCGATAAGCAGGTTCGGGGTGACTTGAACTCTCGAGAAGAAGTCTCGGCGATGATAGGAAGTCTTGCCGATATTGACATGACCTTCGGTCTGTCTGGCCGATGAAGAAATCGGTATGACTTGTTCCTATCGGCATGAAGTCTTGGCAACTGGGGAATGTCTTTCCAACAGTGTTAGGGGTCATCGGTGTAACGTAAGGCTTCGCTATGAAGTCTTCGTGATGGGAATTTGTCTCACCGATGGTGTGGGATGTGTTCGGCATGACTCTTGGTGAAAGGTGGGCTCGAGGTAACTTGGAGACTTCGGCGTGAGGTCTTGGCGAAGGTCAAATGTCTTGCCGATTTGGTAAGACATGAGCGCTCGGTGAAAGGTCTCGGCGAAAGACAAAAGTCTTGCCGACTATTATTTGGCACTCGGTATGACTTGAGACCTCGGTGTGATGTCTCGACGAAAGTGATAAGTCTCGCCGATTGTCAAATGCTTCAGTATAACACATGAATGCTCAGTGGGATGTCTTGGCGAAAGATGATTGTCTCAGCGAATGGAATTCTCATGTCGGCATGACTTGAAGACTTCGGTATGAGGTCTTGGCGATCTGCGATAGTCTTGCCAATGACAATATTGAGATCGATGTGACTTGAAGACCTCAGTGAAACCTCTTGGCAACAGTTGAATGTCTTAGCGATAGTGTTGGCAGATGAGTTCAATTGGAGGTCGGTGAGAGGTCTCGCCGATCATGCCGATGAGGAGACTCTTTCCGATAGATGGATGCCGATAGGAATACAATGGGTTTCGGTATGACTTATGAGCTCAGTGGAACCTCTTGCCAATGGAGACAACTCTTGGCAACAATATGTAATCTGGTCTTGTGGCATCGAGGAGACACTTCTAGTGTCTCACCGACATGCGACACAAGTTGATCGCTGTTGACCGAGTGAAGACTGTCTGACGTGGTGTGATGTGGACCAATTCGAGAAAGCAGAAGTGAACCGTTTGCTGAACCGTTTCTGTGTGGAAGTTGGAAAACAAAAGCACAAGGAAGTGGAAACATCTACGTTGCTGAGCTGGATGATTCGACAATTGTGATCCGATAGTTGGAAACAAACCGTTTCATAGAGCCGAAGCCGAAGAGAAGCAAAAAAAAAGTTGACGAGATGTGAATGGCAAGAGGCTGGTTGTATGGTCGGGGGGCCTTGAGGTCAGAACAAAGGAGAAGAGAGAGCTTCTGATCATGAATCTTGTTTGAATTCTCTTATGTTGATTTGCACTGTATATGTGATGGTATTGTAACAGTGCGAAGATCATTTAGTTTGAGAGGGTGATCATAAACTGTACAGGGAAATCTGTTATTACCAGTTGTATCCAGAATGAACAAGGTGTAATCTCTGAAAGGCTAAGAGCCTGAAATTGTATTGTAACTATTTTGTTGCTGAATAATACAATGGCTCGATCTTTGGAGTGTGGGGTTTTTTATCCGAAAGGATTTTCCCCATGTAAATCTTTGTGTTTTGGTTTTTTGTTTCATCTTTCATGTCTGTTGGTTCATGTAGTAGAATCTGTTAATGCTTGCTATTGAATTTACATGTGTTTCTCTTAGATGGATCAATGTGGGAAATGAACTGTGTCTGTTCCGCATTTGGACATAGTTGTATGTGTCTTTGAGGCAACCTAATCGAAATGAAAGTTACCGAAGGCACTACTATTTGGATTTTTCACTAGATGCGCTCCTAGATTTCCTTACAGGACGTTAGCGCGATGCACTGGCATCTCAAAAGTGCGTTGGCGTCCGTACGACCAGACAACAGTGAAGACGAGGTCAAACCAATAAAACTAGCTAATGGCCCAACTGATTAACTAAAGGGCCAAAATAATGTCATTAAAAATGAAATATTCTCTAATATTATAAAGAAAATATGCAAGAGTGAAGAGAATAAGGAGAATCTCACCAAGGAATTCATTCGCCAGCTGATCCTTCAAGAAGCACGTACTCCTACACACAGAAAGAGAGGAGAATGTTGGGTGGCTGTATAGGGGCCTGCCTCAGTCAGACCCTCGTTTAGGTGTTTCCACCTCAATGGACAACCAAGGAAATGAGATAAAGGAAATAATGTAGTAAAGATAAAAGAAGCACTACAAAACAATGTTATGCTACTCAACCAAGTGATAGAGGAGAGGAGAGGGAAGCTTACCACCTCCACCAAGAGAACTCAAGGCTGCTTGGGGGAGAATATGAGAGTACTCGAGCCTTTGCTACAATGGTGTGGTCCCAAACTTGCTCTACCAAAGTGATGGAGTGTTGCTTTGGCTACAATGGAATGCTTGAAATGCTTGGAGTGAGTGAAAGTGATCTTGAGAGTGAAGTGAAGAATCTTGTGAATCCAACCAAGAAGTGGACTCCGCAGAAGTCAAGAAGTGGAAAAATGACTCCATAGCTACTCGAAACTATGAAGTTGGAAAAACAAATGTCTTACAAGCCCGCAGACCTGCAAGGAGGCAACCCCCAAGATCTCTCGCATGAAGGAAGCCCCATCAAGTAAGCGCCTTATAGGACCGCAGACCTACAAGGAAGGTATCCCCCAAAAAATATGGCATGAAGGAAACCCAAAGGAAGTGGACTCCGCAGAGTCAAGAAGTGGAAAAATAGGGAAGTAAGCAGACAGTTGTGCGGACCGTCGATGATTCGTAAGTCTTTTAAAGGGGTCCCTCAGGAACCCTTCAAAAGGAGAGGGGTCCACTCAAGGGATGCACTATTTGAAAGGTGAGGTCTAGTCAGGATGCCCCCAAGCAAGACGCGAAGATATGAAACAAGTCTAGTCGGGCTGCCCCCAAGCTAGAAGTAAAAAAGGGGAATGGAATAAGTCTAGTCGGGCTGCCCCCAGGCTAGATGCAAAGAAATCCATTCAAGGTAAATACTTTCAGAGAAGGGTCCCTTGGGAACCCGTTGTGAAAAGGGGTCCACTCAAGGGACACATAGTTCAAAAGTAGTTGTTCTTCTTTTCTCAGAGTGATCCGTCATCAAGGAATCCTTACGAAAGATGTTCACTTCATCAAGGGATTCAAAAGGAAGGATATTCCCCCATGTGAGGGGAAGATTAAAGTTTTCCTCGCTCGAGAGGAAGGTCTTTGAGTCCTTACTTTATGAACTTGTGATGAAGGAAACACATCCTGTTAGGGTTCCAAGTTGAGAATGTGATTCCAAAGAAAAAAATTGTGCAAATTTTCAAGAAAAGATTCGTTGACAATGAATGCATTTTCTGAAAATCAAAATGTTAAAGAGAAGGTGTTGTCACACATGAAAGGGAGAACTCAAGAAAAGAAGATAGAAAGATAAAGGGATAACCAAAGAAAGAGAAAAAAATAGACAAAGGGCATAGGGGGATCTGGTTTAGCGGGGTCAGATCTGTTCGAGCTCATAATAATTGGTAACCATAGTGCAAGGTGAAAGATCATCAATCGCCAACCAAATCAGGAAGAATGCATGAGAAGACAAAGTAAAAATAAAAAAATTGGGTCAACATGGAAGGGAAGCCTAAATGCTCCCAACACTTTGAATCGTCCCCAATTTATCAAAAATCAAGCACAAACATGGAAGAATGATGATACAAATAGAAGAAGGTTTACGACACAAAAACCACACCTATATCCAAGCACCAATGGGGGTGACGAGGGTCATCCAGATACACATAGCATGCGCATGGGGGAACACATTACAAAACACACACACACACAAGATCAAGAAAAGGGGCCTCCTCCTAACATTGATCAGCCAAGAGGTCGTCTGCTTCCCAATCTAAATCCTCATAAGGGGAAGAAGGATGAGCCTGCATAGGTGGGATGTTAAGAGGAGGAGAATTTGACTCTCCTGCAATAAGGGAAAAGGAAGAGGGTCCCTCGAGGTCCTCTCCATCAAGCTCTTGTGGAGTCAAAGTTAGTGATTTTGTGAAGATTGCTGACAAGGTTGGAACTTCATCCATAGAGTTAAACATGCACCCCACAGGAGCACCATGTCTAACTTCAGTAGATAGCACAGGCCAAGCATGAGATTCACCGCTAGGCTCACCAAGTGACTCGAGAGTGGTGACGAACTCAGGGGAAGTTGGGACTGGTTCCATCACTAGGAAAAAACAAGTCATCATAGGACCACCTTGTGAAGAAGGTGGGCTCCTCTTACGTCCTTCGTTGCTAGAAGGACCACTCTCCACCTCTTTCTTCACTGGAGGAGACAAGCTCCCTACAGACGAGGCTAGAGGTGTGGAGGAAGAGGAGGAAAGAACTGCAATAGATACGACCAAGGTATTAACCATATCCATGGGCTTTGGGAAAGGCTGGATATCTGGAATGGATATAAAAAAAGGTTGCTCTGTCGAAGGAGTGATGAACAACTGTACCCGTTTAGGGTTAGGCGTATTCGTACTCGCAATGGAAGTCATGCGAATTATAGGACCAAACTAGAGAGAAGAAGGAGGAAGGGAGGAAGAAGACAATGCAGGAGGCCCTGAAGTAGGGGCGATCATTTCTTCCTCCTTCCTTTGTGAGGCAGCTTGCTCAGCCAAGAGAGCCTTTCGCCGATGTTTGCATTTGTGCGCAAGGTGGTTTCTACAACTCTTTGAGTTAGAGGTCAGAATTTGCAAAGGGACAAAAGGTTCTTGCTGAACCATGGGAACATCCACCTCAGTTGTTTCTGGTGGAGGGACAGGTTCCTATACAGGAGTAGGAGGAACAAGTTGAGGAGCGAAAGGAGGAGTCGACTTGAGAGCCTCAACAACAGGCCTCTTTCTGCTCCCTTCCTTAGGAGCAGGAGCAGTAGGAGGCTGTGGAGGTTGAGACAAAGAGGACTCTCCTCGGGAGGCCTTCTTCCTATTATACCGAACGGGTCTAGGTTCCGTCGGCAGAACAAGAAGTTCAAAAGCAGGACGCTTAGGCTTTCACCAAGCGGGCACCATAGGATTCTCCTGCAAATGGGGAGTAGAACCTGATGGTACCTTAGCGGGGTGAGAAGAAGCACTAGACTGACCAATGAAAGAGGAAGAAGGAGGATCGCGAGACCATTTCTCTTCTTCCTTCTTTCATGCCTTAGCGGCATCGTTGTTAGCTTTTAAGCAAGACCTATGTGAAACAACATAAGGTGAGGGAGGGTATCTCACTTTCGGCCTTAGCCACCCTTTCTTATAGTTTTGATATGTTCAGTGTAGGTCTATTCTAGGCAGGAGAGGACCAATGGGCGCATGCCAAAAGTGGTCCAAGGAGTAGCTACCACATGCAACCGACGGTCTATAACCAGAGTCATGGATTACATGCACAGAGCCTCCGTGGATAATTTTTAGACATTTATGCATGACAGAGGGTACCGCGTTCATCACCACTAACCAAGGGATACCCAATTTCACCCTAAAGAGTTCAGACCCAGGGATGATATCAAACAAGAGTTTCATGGACATAGGTCCAACCAAGATCAACAATACAATACTACCCAAAGGAGGTATGGAAAGCCCGTCATGTGTGCGGATGGTACTCACAGGAGCATCATACCCATCCTTGCGTAAGAAGTTTATTAGCATAATATCCTCTTTTTTTATGTTCACTTGTGATGTAGGATCAACGAGAACACCTGCTACGATGTTTCCATTGATCTGCACAGGAATGTAAAGAGGAGACGGTTCCTTGTTAAATCCCATCGACAAGTCTTGTGAAGTGAAAGTTATACCGACACCACTATCCATGGGTTGCACAAAGGGGATGGGTTGGTACAAGAAGGAAGCCATCATGTACACTAGACAATGCTTTCACAGAGTCCCTAAAGGTTAACGGATAAGACGGTGACCCAATTAAGGTTTCTCCATGCAATACCTTTGGAACCTTCTGACTACACCAACTAGGGGTCGTAGGCAGGGTTTTAAGGTGATAGTCTCACAACACTATCACCTAAAACACTCCTAGAGTATGAGGAAAGGAACTATCAGGATCGCAAGAATGAAACCAAAATGGCTCACGTCGGGTTTACCAAAAAATTAATAGAGGGGGACCACCACATGCAAGACCCCAGGTCACAGAGGGTCAAGATGTGAGAGGCTACCCTAACTTACCTCAGCTAAGTGTAATGTTTGGAAATGCGAGGTGAGAGTAATGAAGACCTCGATGCCTCTCAGTTACTCTGCAGGCCCAAAACATAGGAAAGTGCTAGGTGAGCCAGTTTTTAGGTCTAACACTACACCTCAGGAAGCTCTCTATCTAAGGACAAAAGCACAGTCTTTGGACGTCAGCGCGGTGCGTTGGCGTCTCAAAAGTGTGTTGGAATCCGTACGACCAGACAACAGTGAAGATGAGATCAAACCAATAAAACTAGCTAACGACCCAACTGATTAACTAAAGGGACAAAATGATGTGATTAAGTAAATGAAATACTCTCTAATATTATAAAGAAAATATGCAAGAGTGAAGAGAATAAGGAGAATCTCACCAAGGAATTTGTTCACCAGCTGATCCTTTGAGAAGCACGTACTCCTACACACAAAAAGAGAGGAGAATGTTGGGTGGTTGTATAGGGGCCTACCTCAATTAGACCTCTGTTTAGGTGTTTCCACCTCCACGGACATCCAAGGAAATAAGATAAAGTAAATAATGTAGTAAAAAGAAAAGAAGCACTACAAAACAGTGTTATGCTACTCAACCAAGTGATAGAGGAGAGGAGAGGGAAGCTTACCACCTCCACCAAGAGCACTCAAGGCTGCTTGGGGGAGAATATGAGAGTACTCAAGCCTCTGCTACAAGGGCGTGGTCCCAAAATTTCTCTACCAAAGTGATGGAGTGTTGCTTTGGCTGCAATGGAATGCTTGAAATGCTTGGAGTGAGTGAAAGTGAGCTTGAGAGTGAAGTGAAGAAGCTTGTGAATCTAGCCAAGAAGTTAGAATGCATGTTGAAGGGATGAATTTGAAGGAGGAATGGAGAAAAATGACCATATTTAGGTAGGTCGGCCAAAGGGGGTGTTACAACTTCACCTCCAATGAGAAGAGTAATGCATTTGTAGGTTCAGCCGCAAGAATTTGCTAGGGACGTAAGTGCGCCGCGCGGGCGTCCCCGACAGAAATGCCTCCACCGACGCTCAAAACAGGCGCCAACTGGGATGTAAGCAACGGGCTTAGGTGGAATTAAGCCTTCGAACTTGGTTTTCTAAGGTGGATAAAGAAAAAAAGGGGATTTTCACATGGGGTGCAAATTCACTCTTATACAAATACATAGTATTTTCACAATTTTGAGATATGGAGAAAAAAGAAGGAAATTCATTAGCAATTAATATACTTGAAAAATTAGTCCAAGAGCAATCAAGAGTAGAATTTTGAAGATTATTGCAACATTTTGTCATTCAAGCATCATGTCAATTTTTATGTAAGTTTTGATTCATAACTTGCATGCATTTCATTTTTGAGCACTAACACTTGTAGGTCTTCAAATCAAGTCAAGTCAAGAAACAATTGATCCTTGAAGGTGATAAGTGTGACTGTTGCCTCTATTTCACCTACAGTTAAATCAGGTGAGGTAATCAAATGTTAGATCTTCACAGGAAATGGGACATTCACACAAGGGTAGGGACTCTGCATCTGTTGCTAAGTCATGAGGAACTCGGTGGGAGAAGCTACCCTGGGAGTATTCGGCATGAAAAAATCATCTAAGGAAAAAGTCGGCAGGAATCTCCTACTGTCTGGCCGACTGATTGCTTGATTCATTCCATCTTGAGTAGGTCACTAAGACCTAGTTTTAGTCATGCTGAACGAGCCTGTAGAGTTATCGCTATAGTGGAGGAGGTTCGGTATGACCTCTCACTTCGTAGATTTTCCTTGGCCGATAGGCCATTCAATCGCTATTCGTCGGGACTCTCGACGAACAGGGGCTTCGGGGTAGCTTCCGGCATTCGACAGAGGGTCTCGTCGAGCGGAGGAGGTCTTACCGAAAGATGAAGGCTTAGGGCCTTGATATGTTTTGCCTTTGGTAGGAGTCTCACCGATACCAAGATGGGCCCTCACCAAGACAAAATCAGTTCGGCAGGAATCTTGCCGAAACACAAGGATGGCTCTTCGGGCAGACAGGAGGAACTCGGTGAGAAGTCTCACTGAATTGTTGATGTCTTGCCGACAGCAGAGGCAAGTCTCGGGACAGGTCTAGCCGATGAAGTCTCTCCGGCATGAGGGGAAAGAGGGCCTTTGGTATTACTAGGTGATATCACTAAGATGTCTCAGCGATTTCACAATGTCTCCCCAAACTGAAAATGAAGCTTGGAAAAAGTTAGGGGCTCGTTATAAAGTCTCTGCGAGTGAGGAGTCTTGCCGATCGAAAGGAGGCCCCACCAGAACACAGGGTGTTATCGGCAAGTGTCTCACTGAGCAGAGGAGCCTCCAAAATGGAAAAAGTGGTTTCGGCCAAAGGAAAGGTTCTCGGTGAAATGTCTTGTAGAGACGGAAATGTCACCCCGACTCAGAGAACCTTCGGTGTATTGAAACTTTCGCCAAGATGTCCCGGCGATGAGGTGAGGTCTCACTGACAACTGAGGAGCCTTCGACATAGCATAAGGAGCTCGGGAAGACTTCTTCCTGACCAGTGTGGGTCTTGCCGAATGATGAAACCTTTAGAACAAAGAAAGAGTTTGCCGAAGGAAATGGGGTCTACAAGAGGTCTTGGGGACGATAACGGGTCTTGGCGACAGGCATAGGTTTCGGCAAGAATTTTCCTTCGGCGTATGTCTTGCCGAAGTGAAATAAACCATGTGCTCACCAAAGCTGAAGTGCCTTTGGCACAACCTTTTTTCCCGACAGAAGGATGTCTGGCCGACAGATGAAATGGAACCCAGTAGGATGGCTTCTAGAGACGTCGATGAAGGTCTCCCTGACATGAATCTTATCGATGTAGAGACTGACTGTCGGAGTGATGTCTTGTCGATATCACGTGGTCTCAGCGATAGCAGAGATCTCCACATAACTCATTAACCCACTGATCTCTTGGCGATGGACGGTGTCCTGCTGATGGTTCCAGTAGAATCGATATGACTCTTTAGGCTCGCGAGGAGCTCTCAATGACGGCTCCATGCTATGCCGATTCTTGCAAAAATATTTAATCACATCGGTGAGACACTTCTAGTGTCTCACCAAGATGCGATTCAACTGAAGAATTTGACCGCCCGGGAGTCTGCGTGTAGTCCACTCAGCCAATCAGAGAGGTTTGAGGGTCTCCGTGGCACTCTAAAGAGCATCAAAGGGATAAAGGGCGACGTGTATCTATTGTAGGCTCAGAGCATTCAACGTGCAGCCGAAGTAGCTCAACTGGACACGACAACAAGATGAAAATGAATGTAGTAGCTGAAGATATCTGAAGAAGGCTTCCTCGGAGATGACTCTTCACCGTCATGGACACGCAGGGGCTTCAACATTAACTTCATCCAAAAGATCTGAGTTAGATCTTTTTTATGAATGGGGATATTTTTGTAAGCCCTAATGGGCCGATATCAGTCTGTATATAAGGCATTTTTTCCTTTTTTGTAAGTAGTTCTGATTGCACACTCTAAAGAGTTAGTGATTTTCAATCAATCCTTTCTCAGTCAATGTATGTTTTTCTGTAACTCAATTGGAATCCTGAATACAACACAAAATTTTCCTAGAAAGTTCATGTTCATATTGGTATTGATTCTCATTTATGTATCTTTCTTTTGCACATGCAAGTCTATAACTGTGTTTTCACATTTCTGCATTTATATCTTAAGGTCATGAAATTGATCTTTCCTTCCCAAGGTGTATGTGTGGGCCAAACCTATTAGGACTAAAGCATTGAATTAGAAAGAGGTTGTTCTGGGTATGTAAATCAATTGAATTCAATCTTTCAAGTGTTTGTTTTTGCTGTGTTCATTTCATGATTTCTCATTAATACGGTGTATCACCATAGGTTTAGTTTTCCATTTTTTGTATCTCTTCCCCTTTTCCTTTCGAAGAATCAATAGTTTAGGTGATACCCATAGGAAGCCGGCCTTCTCCAGAGGTTCATTTCAGTTATAGGTGACCCACAGCCTTGAGATGATCCCATGTTGCTCTAGAATGCTCAGTTTCTTGTAAACTCTGCACAGGGTGCAATTCTAGGTGACAAGAGTTTCTGGCATGCCCGGTGGGACATGAATTTTTTTAACTACTAGTTTGGTATGCAACCAGTGAATTATCAGGATTTATAGAAGCCCTTTTGCATACTTGGCGACTCCACAAAGAGGAAGAACTCCAGAAATCCACGCCCTCTATAGTATATGAAAAGAGTGCAAACAAGAAGCAGCTCAGGCCCTTTTGAATACTTGCAGCTGTCACCACCAAGAAGATGAGGCAGAGTTGAGGAAAGGAAAAGAACAACAATCATCTATTCCAGAAGAACTCAGTCCACTCCTCCACCCGTAAGGTCTCTTTTCATTGCACCAACAAATCCGCCTCAGATACCTTCAATGGCTGCTCCAAGGAATCAACCTTTCGTCGCTTTCAACAGAGGGAGTCCTTTGAACTTGGCGCAACACAATGATATTCCAATGGCAGCCTTGAAGAGTCTTCCAATTTTCACGAGAGAAGATCAAACTACTCCCATTGAACATTTGAGAGATGTGGCTTCGTTATGCGGAGTCCACCACATAACCGAGGAAGACATTGCAGTGCGATTGCTAGCTGCTTCACTAAAAGGAAGAGTTGTACAGTGGTACAGGAGCCTACCAGTTAGTTCAATTGCAACATGGGATGATTTTGGAGAGAAGTTGCATAAGCAACTCCAAGACAGGTCTGACAACTTGTCTCTATTGGAGCAATTGACCATAATAAAGAGGGCTCCACAAGAGCAGATGAATGACTTCAACTTTAGATTTCAAAGGACTTGGGATAGAATCCCTGCAATGGTGAGGCCACCTCCAAAGTATGCATTCCTATAATTTTTGAGAGCTCTGAACAGTGATATAGTTGTCATGATACAATCAATGGGAGGAGTATCTCTGCCAGATGCCTTCAAAATAGCTATAAGAGCTGAAAACAACTTGATACAAGCTGGTAAGCTTGCTCCCAGGCCACCAATGCCAATATTCCCAAAAATTCATGCAAACATCCCTTTGCAAATACCTCCTTTCACACCTCTACCAGCTGTACCAACTCTACCAGTTGTTGTTCCAACCATTCACAAGCAAGAAAGTGTTGCCTCAAGCTCATCAAATGAATTACAAGAGATCAAAAGTCTTTTACAGACTTTTGGTAACAAGTTGGTAAACTTAGAAAAGCAATAGACCTATTCCAGGCCTTATCAACAGCAAAATCAGGTCTCAAGTCTACCTTTTCAAGGTCAGTAGCAACAATTCCAAGCAAATAGACAGCAGTATCAAGGAAATTATCAGGGCCCAAGACAGAGTGTGAACACAAGGTCTTTTCAGGCCTATGCTCCAGCACCTGTTAGTGCAGTAAGGGACTTGGTTCCCACTCAAAAAAAAATAGCAGCTGATTATGAGTGGTGCTACCCTTGTAACCAGCCTCATAATCAAGCCACTTGTTCAAATGGACTCATCAATCAGACACTTATGGTGTAGAATACTTCGAGTTCACAGCAGCAGGCACTTAATGATCCAACTTCACAACACCAGGATCAACTTAGTAATGAGGCCACCCTACTTAACTGGCAAGGTCAAGAGTTCTGTGGACTGAATGAGGATAGTTCTCCAATTGCAGCTAACACTAGGGCAAAGAAGAGGGCATTCGAGCTTGACCAAATAGCTGATAGAGGAAAGGAGGCAGCTGTGGAACCATCTACCTCTCGAGTGACTCGTGGTTGGCAAAGGGATCAACAACTCTCAGACAAGGAGCAGTCACACTTACAAGCTGATCATACTGGCACAAAGGTACACAATAAAAATCTAACTGTACCTTTTAACATTCTTGATAGTATGAAAAGGACAAATGTAACTATGTCTATGTGGGATTCTTTAGTCATCCTCAGTCAAAAGGATATGTTACAATCAGCCCTATCAAGTCTGAAAATTTCTGATGAATCCGAGCCCCCAATAGGTCAGGTTAGAGCCGTGTTAACAAATGATTCTCAGGGAAATGATCAGCAGCCTTGCATAGAGAATGAAAAAAGAGTTAAACCACCTCCTTTTTATGTGTCAGTGATTATTGGTGACAAATTAGTCCATAACTGTATGGTAGATAGTGGAGCTAGCAGCTCCGTCATGCCAAAACAAATTGCTGACAAACTTGGACTAAAATACCAGCCTTTGGAGAAGGGAGTAATCCAATTGGATGGCACTTCGGTTAATACTTTGGGTATTATCAAGGACTTAAACCTCACTCTCCATGCTTGTCCAAACTTTTCAGTCCCTCAAGATATATGTATCATAGACCTTCCACCCTTCTTTTCCTTGTGTTTATCTAGAGACTTTACAACCAAGATAGGTGGTTACGTATCAGCTGATTGGTCACACATGTTATTTAGAACAAGATATGGGACTAAGGTTACCATCGAGTCTGAAAGGTTGGCCAAAGACCACATTGAGCCATATAACCCAAGCCCCATCAATGTTGTTCCTTCTGCTGCAAATGCAAATTGTGTTGTTTCTACTGACAATGAACTAGTTGTTGCTCAAGAACTCCAATCAGAAGCTATTCCTAACGTGCTACTGCATGAATGGGCAGTTGAGAATGTATCAGACAGCCCTGTAGACCTCATTCAAGATGCTGGTATGGGAAACTATGTCATTCTTGAGCCTGATACAAAGATTCCAAACTTGGAAAAGGGTGCAGATCAGTTATTGCAACCGCTTAATGGACTTTGGGAGATGTTCTTTGATGGTTCTAGAAGTAAAAATGGAGCAGGAGGAGGTGCAATGTTAATTTCTCCACAAGGTGATAGGTACTACTCTGCTTTCCGTTTTGCTTTTGCATGCTCCAATAACACTGCTGAGTATGAAGGCTTTGTTCAAGGTCTAGAGTGGGCAAGAAGGAGAGGAATAACCAACTTGAAGGTCCATGGGGACAGCGAATTAGTTTTTAATCAAGTAAGGGGCATAAATGTTGCTAAAAATGACACATTAAAGTCATATAGAAACAAAGTGTGGAACATGCTCGAAGATTTTGATGCCTTTAATTTAGTGTCTATCCCAAGAAATCAGAACAAGCATGCTGATAGGCTCACAGCCATTGGAGCATAGTTTGATATTCCAGATGACATCAGAAAGGAGAAGGTGCAACAGTATGTGAAGGTTGTAGTCAGACCCTCAATTCCTGACAACAACATTCACTGGCAAGTCTTTGACAGCGATGAGCAGATCCTTTCCTTCTTGCTCAAAGAAGATCAGTTCTCCATGGTGAATCAGGCAAAGCTCAAGCAACAGTATGGTGATCAAGTCATACAGCTGAAGACAAACAAAATGCCCAAAGGCCTGGTTACCTTATAGTCAATTTTCAGTAGTGATGATCAGCTAAAAAAGGGCAAGGCTGGCTTGCAGATCAAACAAGAACACTACGAAGAGTTGGAGATCTTCAAAGGTAAGCTCCTTAAGATAGGAAAATTCTGTTCACCTGAAGATAAACAAGCTTTTGTTGCTTTGTGCCAAGAGTTTCATGATGTCTTTGCTTGGGAGTATTCAGATTTGAAAGGATTTGATCCCCATATTGCTCAGCATACAATTGAATTAGAGCCTAATGCCAAGCCAGTAAGGCAGAAACAAAGGCCTTTGAATCCCAACTCGAGCCCTTAATGATTAAAGAACTGACCAAATTAGTTGAGGGGGGTATTGTCTTCCCTATCAAGCACACCTCATGGGTTTCTAATCTTGTACCGGTTAGAAAGAAAAGTGGTGAGATAAGGCTCTGTGTAGACTTCAGGGATCTTAACCGATCCTCTCTAAAAGACCACTACCCACTGCCCTCCATGGAACGAATCTTACAAGAGGTTGCTAGTTCTGAAAGGTTTTCCTTACTAGATGGTTTTTCAGGATATAATCAGGTGCTGGTTAAAGAAGAAGATCAGTTTAAGACTGCTTTTACAACTAAATGGGGCACTATGGCATACAAAAGGATGCCTTTTGGTTTTTCCAATGTTGGTGCCACATTCCAGAGGGCTATGGACATGGCATTCCAAAGTTTGATCAACAAGATTATACTGATTTACCTAGATGACATCACAGTTTATTCCAAGAATGTTGATGAACATCTGTTACATCTTAGGAAAGTGTTCACAAAATGTAGAGAGTTCGGTATCTCTCTAAACCCAAAAAAGAGTATCTTTGCTGTCCACGAAGGGAAACTATTAGGACACATAGTGTCAAAGCAGGGAATCACTATTGACCCTGAAAGAGTCAAAGCCATACTAGAGTTGCCGCTGCCTAATCACAAGAAGGGCCTACAGAGTTTCCTGGGATAGATCAACTTTCTGAGAAGATTCATTCCTAATGTTGCAAATCTGTTACAGCCTTTAACAACTATGTTGAAGAAGAATGCCGTCTTCAGTTGGATGAAGGATGCCAAGAATAGTTTTGAAAAGGTCAAAGAGGCCTTAGCAGTAGCTCCCACGCTGGTAAATCCCAATTTTTCTAAAGATTTTTATCTGTATGCTTATGGTAGCACAAATAACATTTCTGCAATATTGGTTCAAAAAAATGAAGAGAATTTAGAACAACCAATAGCTTTCTTCAGCCAAGGTTTGGTTGATTATGAACAAAATTACTCCTTTGTGGAGAGGCATGTCCTTGCTATGATCAGAAGCTTGAAGAAATTCAAGCCTCTGATTTCTCATAATAAAATCCATATTTTGGTGGCACACTCAAGTGTTAAAGAGTTTCTGTTGAATAAGGATCTAAATGAAAAAAGAGCAGGATGGGTCACCAAGGTCATGGAGTATGATGTGGATATTAAGATCACCAAGCTGGTAAGAGGCAAAGGTCTATGTGAGCACCTTGCTGCAGGGTCAAACGGTGAAGGTAAACTCGAAAAGGATGTTATCCTTGCCAATACCAATGAACTTCAGAATGCTCAAGATGATGCGCACATAGGGACAACCAATTGGGTGTAGGATATGACCCATTTCTTACAAACTGGTGAATGCCCATTGGGATTAAATAGAGCTAAAAGGAGATACTTCATATTGTAGTCTATACCATATGTGATGGTAAATAATGTTCTTTTTAAGAAAGATCTGAATGGTGTCCTGTTAAGATGCATTCACAGTGACCAAATTGAAAAGGTGCTTCATGAGTTTCATGATGGAACTACAGGAGGTCACTTTGCCCCTAGAACTACTACCTAGAAGGTTATGAGAGCTGGTTACTACTGGCCCAACTTGTTCAAGGATGTGTATGCCTGGTCGAGAAAGTGCATCAAATGTGCCTTGTTTTCAGGAAAGGAAAGGTTACCAGCTATGCCCCTGCACCCGATTCAAGTAGAGCAGCCCTTCATGAGATGGGGCATTGATTTTATCGGTCCAATAAACCCACCTTCCAGTTCCGGTCACAAGTGGGTACTTATAGCCACAGACTATTTTACAAGATGGACAGAAGCGGTCGCATTAAGGGAAGCAAAAGAATCCTCAGTGTTGAACTTCTATGAAGACATAATCACCAGGTTTGGAACGCCTGACTCTATCATCTCTGATAATGCCCTTGCATTCATGGGTCTAAGGGTAACTGACTGGGCTGTTAAGCATGGTATTCACTTGAGCACCTCCTCAAATTATTACCCTCAGGGTAATGGCCTACCTGAGAGCACAAATAAGAACCTCATCAGAATTGTTAAAAGGACCATAGAGGACAACCAAAGGACCTGGCATGTCAGTCTAAAGAATGCACTTTGGGCCGACAGAGTGACCCCTAAGAGGTATGTTGGTAACTCGCCATACATTTTGGTCTATTGCAAAGAGGCAAGATTTCCACTATCAGTGGAGCTTCCGGCTCTTGATATTGTTCACCAGTTGGAGATGTTCAAGGAGCAGGACCCAATGTCTGTAAGGTATGCAAAGCTCATGGAGCTCGAAGAATCAAGGGACAGGGCAATGAAAGCTTTGGAGGACCATCAGCTCCAGACAAAGAGGAATTTTGATAAGAAGGCTACCAGAAAGTCTTTTAAGGAAGGAGACCTAGTGCTCAAATGGGATGTTCTTAAGAGCAGACCAGGCCATCACACCAAGTTCGACAATATGTGGACTGGTCCGTTTGTTATCACAGGCTGTAAAGAGCACAATGCTTATCAACTAGCTACAACAAAAGGAGATTCGCTTCCTATCCCAGTCAATGGGATACACCTTAAACCTTGCTTTCGAGCCTGATAAGTGTTTTCTTGTATATAATAGTGTAGGTTTTATGTTTTCGATAAGTGTTGTTTCAGCACAGTATATATTTTCTCTTTTGTTTCCCCTATCTTGCCGTTTTGGCCGCCTGTTGTGTCCTATAAATCTCATGCGTATTGCAACCATGTTCCGACTGAAATTTTATGTGTTCTTTGAGTTTTCTAATGACTCCATGCCCAATGGACAAGTTGTAGCTATTGGTTCTCATGTTTAGCAGGCAAACATCCCGCAAAGGTTGCTAGAATTGTTGCCTCTATTTCACCTACAGTTAAATCAGGCGAGGTAATCAAATGTCAGATCTTCATAGGAAATGGGACGTTCACACAAGGGCAGGGACTCTACATCTATTGCTAAGTCACGAGGAACTCGGTGGGAGAAGCTACCCTAGGAGTATTCGGCATGAAAAAATCATCTAAGGAAAAAGTCGGTAGGACTGTCCTACTGTCTGGCCGACTGACTGCTTGATTCATTCCATCTTGAGCAGGTCGATGAGACCTAGTTTCAGTCATGCTGAATGAGCTTGTAGAGCTATCGCTATAGTGAACGAGGTTCGGTATGACCTCTCACCGCGTAGATTTTCCTTGGCCAATAGGCCATTCAATCGCTATTCGTCGAGACTCTCGGCGAATAGGGGCTTCAGGGTAGCTTTTGACATTCGACAAAGGGTCTCGCCGAGCAGAGGAGGTCTTACTGAAAGATGAAGGCTTAGGGCCTCAATATGTTTTTCCTTCAGCAAGAGTCTCGCCGATACCAAGATGGGCCCTCACCAAGACAAAATCAGTTCGGCAGGAATCTTGCCAAAACACAAGGATGGCTCTTCGGGCAGACAGGAGGAACTCGACGAGAAGTCTCACCGACTTGTTGATGTCTTGCCGACAGCGGAGGCAAGTCTCAGGACAGGTCTGGCCGATGAAGTCTCCCCGGCATGAGGGGAAAGAGGGCCTTCAGTATTACTAGGTGATATCGCTAAGATGTCTCAACGATTTCACAATGTCTCCCCGAACCAAAAATGAAGCTCGGCAAAAGTTAGGGGCTCGTTATAAAATCTCTGCGAGCGAGGAGTCTTTCCGATCGAAAGGAGGCCCCACCAGAACACAGGGTGTTATCGGCAAGTGTCTCACCGAGTAGAGGAGCCTCCAAAATGGAAAAAGTGGTTTCGGCCAAAGGAAAGTTTCTCGGTGAAATGTCTTGTCGAGACGGAAATGTCACCCCGACTCAGAGAACCTTCGGTGTATCAAAACTTTCGCTGAGATGTCCCGACGATGAGGTGAAGTCTCACTGACAATTGAGGAGCCTTCGGCGTAGCACAAGGAGCTCGGGAAGACTTCTTCCCAATCGGTGTGGGTCTTGCCGAACAATGAAACCTTCAGAACAAAGAAAGAGTTCGCTGAAGGAAATGGGGTCTACAAGAGGTTTTGGTGACGATAACGGGTCTTGGCGACAGGCACAGGTTTTGGAAAGAATTTTCCTTCGGCGTATGTCTTGCCGAAGTGAAATGAATCGTGTGCTCACCAAAGCTGAAGTGCCTTTGGAACAACCTTTTTTCCCGACAGAAGGATGTCTGGTCGACAGACGAAATGGAACCCGACAGGATGGATTCTAGAGACGTCGGCGAAGGTCTCCCCGACATGAATCTTATCGATGTAGAGACTGACTTTCAGAGTGATGTCTTGCCGATATCACGTGGTCTTGGCGATAATAGAGATCTCCACATAACTCATTAACCCATTGATCTCTTGGTGATGGATGATGTCTTGCCGATGGTTCCAGTAGAATCGGTATGACTCTTTGGGCTTGCGAGGAGCTCTCAACGACGGCTCCATGCTATGCCGATTCTTGTGAAAAGATTTAATCGCATCGGTGAGACACTTCTAGTGTCTCACTGAGATGCGATTCAACTAAAGAATTTGACCAGCCGGGAGTCTGTGTGTAGTCCACTCAGCCAATCAGAGAGGTCTGAGGGTCTCCGTGGCAGTCTAAAGAGCGTCAAAGGGATAAAGGGGGATGTGTATCTGTTGCAGGCTCAAAGCATTCAAGGTGCAGCTGAAGTAGCTCAACTGGACACGACAACAGGATCAGAATGAATGTAGTAGCTGAAGATATCTGAAGAAGGCTTCCTCAGAGATGACTCTTCATTGTCATGGACACGCAGGGGCTTCAACATTAACTTCATCCAAAAGATCTAAGTTAGATCTTTTTCTGAACGGGGATATTTTTGTAAGCCCTAATGGGCCGATATCAGTCTGTATATAAGGAATTTTTGCCTTTTTTGTAAGTAGTTCTGATTGCACACTCTGAAGAGTTAGTGATTTTCAATCAATCCTTTCTCAGTCAATGTATGTTTTTCTGTAACTCAGCTGGAATCCTGAATACAACACAAAATTTTCCTAGAAAGTTCATGTTCATATTGGTATTGATTCTCATTTCTGTATCTTTCTTTTGCACATGCAAGTCTATAACTGTGTTTTCACATTTTTGAATTTATATCTTAAGGTCGTGAAATTGAATTCAAGCTTTCAAGTGTTTGTTTTTGTTGTGTTCATTTCATGATTTCTCATTAATACGGTGCATCACCATAGGTTTAGTTTTCCATTTTTTGCATCTCTTCCCCTTTTCCTTTCGAAGAATCAATAGTTTAGGTGATACCCATAGGAAGTTGGCCTTCTCCGGAGGTTCATTTCAGTTATAGGTGACCCACAACCTTGAGATGATCCCATGTTGCTCTAGAATGCCCAGTTTCTTGTAAACTCTGCACAAGGTGCAATTCTAGGTGACAACAGTGACTTTAGTCCATCAAGGAGATCAGATCTAAGTGGTAATTTGAAAAAAAGTGTCAATCCATTACTTTTTTATCATTTAGCCTCTATCTCTCAAAAGGATAAGCTCTCTTTCATCATTAATTTTTCCATTGTGGAGGTAGAAATACCAACACAGTGTTTGACTAAGGAAAGCCCCAATATGGCACAACCTTCCCCTCTCTTCATGTGTGTAGGTTACATATATAAAAATAATTTGAGGAAGATTGAAGACAATTTTCTCATTCATGCATCAAAACCCTACAAGTGGATAAATCACAAAATCTTCATTTTCTGATCAACAAATGAAGCTCTGATAACCAAAATTGGAAGACAAAAGCTACAAACCAGGGACCTTAGACTTGTGAAATTAGTTTCAAGAACTAGGTTTGCAATCTATGGCATCCTTGCACCCTAGACCAACCAGATTCAACCCAAATTTTAACTCCAAGTTCTTTTGTGTTTTCCTTTTACATTTCTAAACTCTGATTTTGTCTATCTATTTTTATTTTTTCATAATTCATAACAAAACATTGCATTCTCATAGTTTACATAGTTACATCATTGCATAAACTTTCCAATACTTCAAGACCACTCCCAAAACCACAAACAAACAAACAAAATAATATAGATCAAAGGTTGATTGATTTTCCTTTTAGGTTGTAAGTCAATCTCATATCTTTGCTGATCTAGATTCCTCACATGTTTGTGGAAAAGGTTTGATTTTAGTGATCTACCCATTAGACCTAGGATCTCATTTTCCAACAAAACATCAATTAAGGATTAACACCTCTTGTAGGCTTGCTTATATACTAATTACCAAGGGTCTGGGTAGATAGAGAATGCAAGGTAATGTACTACATATGCACCACTTACCTTGGAGTCTTAAGCATTTTACAAAGTGATCTCTACCTCTACCTCTTGGAATTACATAGTAATTTCTAAAAATATTATTTATCCAATGCACTACAAGATGCCAATAAAAAGGTCTTATCTAGGATGTACAAGGCATTCTAAGAGAATCCTCAAAATACTACATGGGTAGGCAAGGCCTAATCTATGAATATGAAATTGAACAATGTAAAATAGCCTAGAGTATAAGGTAACCTACTCTTCCCCTTCACTTCCCCAAGGTATAAAGTTCTTGGAGGATTAGAAAAAATAGAAATTTTCTTTTTGATTAAGCACTTCTTCTAATTCACCCCCTAATTTTTATACTATGTCAAAATTCTAGAGTTTATGTCATCCTCTTGTTCATGAAATCCAAGCCAGGTCCCCTAAAAATAAAACAATCTAGCACTTATTTCTTCTCCTCAAGATCATTATAGGGTGCAAGAGGAGAGAATACATAAGTGTAACTTGGGGAGGGGTTAAAATATAGACATAAATTTTTACTCAAAATCTAAATGCGTAATATAATTTTAACCTAATTTTCCAATCATGAGGAAACAAAGAATGTAAACTCAACAAAAATAAATAAAAGATGTATATAAATAATGTTTAGAAGGACGTCTACATGTAGGAGCTGAAAATTAGCTCCATCCCAAGACCACCTACAAAAACAATGAAAACCTTCTACAAGGAGTATACAAGAAATGAGCTTGCTTGATATTAAGATTTATCAAATATGATGATGAGGTATGTTACAAGAGTGTACAATAGCCTTGCTTATATAGACAAGGTGTGATGAAGTACCAAATGCAAAACATTAAATGACTTGTGTCATTATTAAATGACATGAGCCATCATTAAATGACCTAGGACTCTAATATTTAATAAAATCTAAAATATTACCTAAACAACTTAAATATGCCTAGGACCTAAGTTAACTTAACATGTAAATAGGACCCAAATAATAACTAGTTAAGAAAATTACCTATTTACACCAACACACCTCCCCCCCCTTCCTTAAGTGCAATTTAGGGAGAAGCAATTATTATGTAAATGATGCATGGGTCTAGGATATGAGGCCATTTTAGGTAGCTGTGTACAAATACAAATGCAATCTCTCACAAATGGAGAAAATGAGAAAAACTACATGGTAAAAAACCCCTCTCCAAAAGAGATAAAAGATACAATTAAGTGATGAAATATGGAGGACTCCATGATACCCCCTTGAGTATAACATCCATCACACACACACACATATATTCCAAATTCTCCCCCATAAGAGGGAAATAAAGAGACCACATACCCCCCCATAATGAAGTTACTCCAAAACCACTAAAGAATGTTTGAAGACAAAAGAGAATTCAATGCATAAAAATAACACTCCCCTTGGGAAGAAATAAATACAATGGTAAATGTTGAAGAAACCTCATCTCCATGAAAAATAAAAAGGGAAGAAGCCTCATGAATGATATCTCTGAAGATGCATCAAGTGTATCAGAAGATGTCTCAATAAAATTAGGTGCAACCCCAATCAAGGAAGAAGACAAAGAATGTCAAAAATCAAGATTAACCTCAAAAGAGGATGTGTTATCAAAGAGGAGAGAGACCCCCTAAATTTTTTTCTCTAAATCCATAGAAAAGGAATAACAAACCAAGTCTAATATACTTGTCATGAAACCATAATGTAAAGACAAATCTAGAAAAAAAAAAATTTCCTTCTCATCTGAAGTCTTGGAAACCAAGTCAACACTCAAGTTTGAAGAAGTAAGAGGAACCTTTAAAACTCAAAGCTTCAAGTGACTAATATGACCCTCACAACAACTACCTGGACACTCGATGGAGGAGGAGTAAAATAATCCTTATCAAGAGTGGAAGCAAAATGTAAAAAGACATAAACATTAGCAATATGATTGTCCTTTCCCACTACAACAAGCTTCCTATTATGCAAATATCGAACAAATATTGAATCTAGAGTGAACTTAGTATAATTATTTGCACCACTACGTGCAATCTGATATATAGAAAGAAGATTATTGGCAAGCTCAGGAATATATAAGAAATTACTAAAGGTTATTGTACCTATCTCAACATATCCTTTGCAATAAGCAACCATGTCCTCACTATTAGCCATCAATATCTTAGTTGTAAGGGAACACTCAAATGTCAAAAATTGATCTAGTGAACAAGCCATGTGATCAAAAGCTCCAAAATTAAGAATCTATTCAATACACTCTTCAACTTTAGTTACAATAAGTGCTTTTCCTTTCATCTTATGATCTTTTACCTCGTCCTTTTCATTATCATTACATGGTGATCTTGAATGTGTGGATAAAGAGGGTTGTGAAGAAGAAGATGGTGAACTTGTAGATTTAGAAGGAAAATAAATGTTATGTTCTTTTAGAATTTTCTTCATTTCATCTAACTCTTTCTTATAGCAATTATGTTCATCGTTCCTAGGTTTGTTACAATAACCACACTTGGGTTTCTCCTTCTTAGTTTTATCTTCTCTAGGAGAGGTGGGTTTATCACAAGATTTTTCCTTAGGTTTAGACTTCTTTCCTTTACCTTTAGGTCATGATGTAATCAATATCTGATGCTTAGAGTGTGTATCATGTTGACTAGTTTTAGCTTGTTCCCTAGTCAACCTATGACAAAATATCTAAAAAGAAGGCATGAAAAATGAATCACCTAATCCATCCATTGTAGAATAAAAGGAAGTAGAGAAGTATGCAAATAAAATTTTCAACCTAGAAAAAATCAATAATATGCATTCCTTATCAGTTTTATCCTTTCCACAACCAACCAATTGAGACCTTAATGATTTAAATTTTACCAAGCAGTCTTCAATGTTAGGGAATAGACCCATGGAAAGTGATGCCAATTTTCCTCCAATTATATAGTTCAAACCTCACTAACTGAACCAAAAAATTCCTTGTACTTATCCCATACATGATTAGGAGTAATACATTCCTCAATATTGAAGAACAAACTATCAAAAACATGCATAGTTCAATTAATCCCATAGCCTCATCACATTTGTTCCTATGAGAAAAATATTTCATATTCCCTACTAAAATTGGGTTGATGGTCACCCAAGATATACCAAAAACACTTAGACCAAAGCAATATTTGTATCTTCACTTTCCATGTGTGATAATATGAGTTAGAACCTCAAACCCTAATTCAACCATTAGGTCAAGTACCAAGAGAAAAAAATAGACAAATATATAAAAATAATTATGTGATACCTCCCAAATTTGAAGAATAACTGAAAATGAAGCCCCTCACAAATAAAACTTCTCCAAGAAATAGTATGTCCAAGTAATCAGTGAAGATGCCAAATATGTAAAAACTAAATAAATAATACTTGGGGTTGAATCTGGAAAAAGTGCATGAACAAAATGATAGAGATCTTGAATACCTTTCAATTTCTATTGAAATCACAAAAATTGAATAAACTGGAAGAAATCTATGAGCTTGGAGGTCCAAAAGGGAAAAATCATTTTAGTAGGCAGTAAAATGTACCTACAACAAAATCTTGCAAAATGACCTACACAACCACGAAGTACGAGGAACTAGCTTAAATTAGTCGGTATCTTGTTTGTAAAATTTTGATATCCTATCCAAAAGTTATGCTAGTTGTTGGTCACCAATGTGACTATGTGCACTGCATTTGCAAAATAAAACCCGTCACTAGGTGGGAAGCAAGGTGGTTGGCCATAGATGGCAGCTCCATACATCACTAGTGTTAAGCCCCTAGCGCTAGCAAATAGCCTCACAAGTGGGCTTAAAAGAACCATCCACCAAAGGAAATAATATAGTGAAGATTTTAATAAAAAACTTCACCGAAATTAAAGTTATGTACCAATATGACAAAGGACTGATGACACTACTCTACACAATGAGGATGATGCAGGCAATATACTTTACAAATACCAATGACAAAATGTGCCATAGCATATTTTGCTTCCTACAACCTTCTACTATACAAATTTGACAATTGTGACAATGTACAGATTGTACATATCTGTACAGTACAAAAAATGGTGACGAGGAAAAAACCTTTTGAGGTCTCAGGGAAAAAATCTCAATTTTTGATGATTTGAAAGATGGTCTTGGGGTTTTTAGACCTTCTGAATGTAATGGCAAGGTTAATTTTGGCCAATGAATTCCTTGCAATTAAAGATGGTCTTGGGGTTTTCAATTTTTTTCTTCATTAAATTAAATTTTCCTATATTATTTTTAAATTATTGAAATTCAAGTTTGTAAGCAAAAGTTCTGAGCATTTAAAAATTAAAAATGAACGACAATTTTTGAGGAATTTTACTTAATGTTGGAGGCCTATAAAAATTGCTTGATCCAAAATGAAGATTCTTGAACTATCTTTTCATCACCTACAAAAATTAAAAAGTCTAATCAATGTCATAAAAGTTATGAATATTTTCATTAAAATGGTCTATTGTGAAACTCAATGAAGAGGGGAATCTTTTATCCCCCTATTATTTTATTATTTTTCCTTTGATCTCTCCCATGATCGTGGGTTGGGTAGAAGAGCTAGGCATTGGTTTTGGCCCCTTATGCCTAGGGGCTAGGGCTTTCCTACAAAAAAAGGTTGTGTATATACCTTTATAAATCATGATTTATGTATTTATTGTATCTTGTTATGTATACTTCATGTGTATATACCTCTACAACCCATGATTTGTGTATATATTGAAGGTAGGAGGTAGATTCTCACATATTTAATTTTATCTCCTTTGTGATCATGTATCTACATCCTTTAGGTGACCTGTGTATATACCTCTACAATCTACAAAACTAAACTAGTAGAAATTAATTCTTGTGCAAGAAAGTATAGTTGATATAGGTTTCTATAATATTGTATGGATTTCTTACAATCATATGGATTTCCATAGTTGGGCTCTTAGAGACCTAAAAAATTGCCAAATTTTCTTATAAGAAAAATATAGCAAATTATATCAAAATTTATCTCTTAAACTGTCCTTGGATGCAACCATGATGTTTATTTCATGATACAAGGATCCTATAAAATTTTGACCCCAAATATCCCCTCAAAAAATATCACACTTGCATGATCAAACTCATGAAAAATTGACAAGTACAAGTACTAGATGTATACTTTTCATTTTGGGTTCACTAAAATGAATTCCATACCGTGACCGACTCCTGAGACCAACTCCAACGAATGGGAGTGGGACTCTTGTACATCCAGTGACTATGACCTAGTTGAGACATTCAGAGAACTTGACCTATCTGACCCCACAACCAAAGGCAACACTTGGATTGATTCCTTTTGGGATCCTGAAAACAATTTTGTTTTCACCCTATCCACCCATTCATTAAATCTTGACAATACCGATGATGGCATGCCCTTAGTGTACCCACAATTGATAGACTAGGACCAACAAGGACCACCAACCTTAGACGTATTTGAAAATGATGAAGCAATTGTCGAATTTATGGGCTTACACAAAGGCATTCCCTATGGAGATCATAAAGTTGGATTTACCATAGATCTTGATAACATGGCCTACTTTGGGGAGCTATCCACCCCTCCAGTTGCAAAAGTGAAAATTATAAAACAAAAAAAGAAAGGTCTCTAGGTGAAAACCAAAAGGCACCTCTAGACCATCAAAATGTAAAAAGAAAGGACACATCCAAGGGTGAAAACCTCTCCGAGGCACCCAAGGATGGAGGGTTGGACCTACTTCCTATAAACCAAGATAAATCGCCCATTCTAGTAGAAGAGTCTATGGAGGTCAACATAGGCACAGATGAAAATCCTAAGATTGTCCACTTTGCAGCATCATTGATAGAAATAGAACAACCAGAGTTTCAAGACTTCTTCACATAGAGACAAATCAACTTCACTTGGTCATATGCCGACATGCCTGGTTTGGACCCTAAGTTGGTTTTACATCACTTGCCATTATTTCTTGATGCTAAACCAGTCAAGCAAAAAATGAAAAAAATGCATCCACAAATTGCTCTATTGGTCAAGGCTGAGTTAAAGAAGTTGTTGGATGTTGGATTCATTCAACCTATTCATTATGTAGAGTGGATTTCTAATCTAGTACTAGTGACAAAGCTAGTAGGAGGAATCCACATATGTATTGATTTTCGAGATTTTAACAAGGCATGTCCAAAAGACGACTTCCCCTTACTGAATATCGACATCATAGTGGACTTAATGACATGCTACGAGATGTTATCCCTCATGGATGGTTTCTCAGGATATAATCAAATTAAGATAGCCCTTGAAGAGTAGCACGAGACACCTTTCACATGTCTTTGGGGAACATACTATTAGAATGCCATGCCTTTTGGATTGAAAAATGTTGGGGCTACATACCAATGTGCCATGACCACAATCTTTCATGACCTCATGCACACTCTCATGGAAGACTATGTGGATGACCTATTATCCAAGTCATTAACAAGAGGCGATCATCTGCAAGTGAGACAATTTTTTTAAGAGGCTAGAAGAATATAAAGTATGGTTCAATCCAAAGAAATGTGTATTTAGGGTAACATCAAGAAAGCTCCTAGGGTACATTATTTCCAGAAGAGGAATTGAATTCGATCCTACCAAAGTAAAAGCTATCATAGACATGCCACAACCTATGAACATAAGTCAGCTACGAACAATCCAAGGAAGAATACAGTCCATCTGAAGATTCATCGCACACCTAGCAGACAAATGTCAACTATTCCAACACTTGTTAAGAAAAGGAGTATTGCTTATGTGGACAAACAAGTATCAAGAATCCTTTCAGCAGATAAAAGATTACCTATTAACACCACCAGTTTGAATGTTGCCCATTGATGGAAGACATCTCATACTCTACATATCAATCACCACATCAACATTGGTGGCATTTCTTGCACAAAACGATGATGAAGGTAGAGAAAGAGCAATTTATTATAACAGCCGTACACTTGTGGGCTACGTAATTAACTACAGTCCTATCGAATGTGTCTGCCTTGTAGTGGTTTTCTCCACTCAAAGACTAAGACATTGCATGTTGAACCATCAGACGAAGCTAGTTACCAAAATAGATCCTTTGAAATATCTTCTCAGCAAAGTGGCTTTGCCAGGTCAATTAGCTAAATGGGTATTGATCCTAAGTGAATATGACATCCAATATGTTAAACAAAAAGAAATAAAAGGACAAGTTATAGCTGACCAAATCACAGATGCACCTACAAAAGCAAATGATTTGTTGGTTTCATATTTCCCCGATGAGTCTATATTCAAATTGGAAACTTTAGAAACATGGAAATTATATTTTGATTGATCCCACACAGGTCATGGTTTTGGAGCAGGCATATTGTTTTTTACCCCTCAAGGTGATACCATACCTAAGTCATTCAAAATTTCCTTATCTTGTACCAAAAATATCGCATAATATGAGGTTTTAATCGTAGGGGTTCACATGGCTATCAAATGGAAGGTCAAAAGCCTTTAGGTATACAGGGACTCGCAATTGGTAATCCGACAAGTTAATGACGACTATGACACAAAGGATGAAAATTTCACTCCTTATAAATGGATGGTTGATAGTTTTATGCTATATTTTGATGACATCATCTTTTGATAGGTTCCTTGAATCCAAAACAAGGTAGCCAATGTTATGGCAACAATTGGTTCTCTCTTGGATATTCCAGATAATGTGCAATATGATTTCTTGGTAGAACAATTACTAATCCTTGCCTTCGATATTCCTGAGTCTGAGATGGTGTGTGAAATTGTTGGTCCTAGTTCCCCTTGGTATAAATATGTTTATGACTACTTGCATGACCAATTCATTCCTCCTGACCTATCAGACAATCAACGCAAGAATTTCATTCGAAAAACCTCTAGATATGCCATTATCGGTGACACTCTTTATCGTTGAAACCTAGAAAATACCCTCTTGGGTTGTCTTGATACTAATGAAGCACAAATGACCTTACGATAGGTACACAAAGGTATATGTGGAGCCCACTCTAATGGTTTGACCCTAGCTAAGAAGATCATGTGTGCTAGATACTATTGGCCGATGATGGAACATGATGCATACCATTTTGTCAAGAAATGTCAATAGTGTCAGATTCATGGAGACCTTATACATATGCCAACTCAAGAATTGCAACCAATCACATCACCACGACCATTTTCCCAATGGGGACTCAACCTCATAGGTAAAATCCACCCCACCTCATCTAATGGCCATAAGTTCATAATCATAGTGATAGAGTAATTCACCAAATGGATTGAAGCTATTCCCATGACATACATCACTTGTAACATGCCCAATGTTCATCTCAAATTTTTTCCTAATTTTTACCCACATGTGAATAAAACATGATGCCATCACATAGCAATAAAAAATGTTCTTTTCTATAATATAGATAACATGCACATTTGAAATAAACACTATTCCAAACTTCCATTGCATTTCATTGTAATTTCATAAATCTTTCAAAAGTATTGATTTCATATTGAATAAACTCAAGTTTAAAATTTATGTTTACATCCTTCCATATAAATGGCTACAATGTACATACATAGCTCTTTTGAACTTCCAACACTAGAAATGCATATGGTCTAGGTAATCCCCCTTCAAATCTTGGCCGCCAACTAATGAGGAGAAGCACCACTCAAGTGCTTTTCCGCTAACCACAGACTTACTGTAGTCCCTCACACATCTACCTATTAGGTAAGATGGCCCTACCCTTCAACGAAGAGATTTTTTAGATAACCACATAATACTAGTGTTGGGAAAATGTGTCTCAACCTTGCAATTATATAAACGTTATTGTTGATAGGATATATATATATATTAATATATATATTTCCTAGTTACACCGATAGGTGTAATACACAATGGTAGCAAGGGGAGGAGTGAGATGTGTGCAAATATTTTTTTGTTAACTTTTTCAAAAACCTCCTAAAATGGATGACATACATTAAATAAATGATACATTGTAAATCTAGACCGTTAATTATTAGGTTTTAGATCTAATGGTGGATATTTTGTTGGCCTTGTCTTGCCCTATAAAGTAACTCTATTTTATGAGGGTGTTGTACTATGATTATAGATGATTATGTATTCTAAGAGTCTAATATCAGTCATGTTGTCTTTGAATCTCTAGTGGTGATACTCCTATGAGAAGCTTTCTCTACAAGTATATTGTAATCTTTGTGGTTTCTGAATAATATATTGAGTGGCTTTTGGAGTGTGGGGTTTTTCTCCCGAAAAGGTTTTCCCCATGTAAATCATTGTGTTGTGGTATGCATGATATTTATGTTTATTTTTGTTTAAGTTTTTGTAACTGTTAAAGATTTATAAAAGTTTTGCATTATTCTCCTCTCAAGATTAGCTTAGGAAGTTGTTCTACTACCTTAGCTTCCTTACAAGTGGTATCAGAGCTTGATCACCTTTGGTTTCATTTGTGGGTTGTTGGGTTTTTTGAACTAATCCATATTTGAGTACGAGCTTGTGTAGAAAACACTTTGTGATCTTGTTGCAGGAATTTTCAGATGGCAAGTTCATCAAGGAGAATAGAGGTGGATAAATTTTCTAGAAATAATTTTGAAATGTGGAAGTTGAAGATGGAGGATCTGTTGATAGATTGCGATTTGTGGGATGCTATTGATGAGAATGTTTCAAGGCTTGTAGATCCTACTCATGTTGTTTAATATGATTTTATGGACCTTAAATCCAAGGGTCTAATCAAATTGTGCTTGGAAGACTCCATTTTAATTAATGTCCATGAGGAGACCTCTGCACAAAAACTATGAAAGAAACTTGGTGAGATGTATCAGGCTAAATATTTAGTGAACAAGATTTTCTTAAGAAAGAAATTGTATTCCTTAAGAATGAAAGGGGGTGGATGAATTACAAACCACCTAGAAGCATTCATTATGTTGGTGGTTCAATTGGCATCAGTTGGTGTCAAAATGGATGAGGAGGAGAAATGTTAGATCTTGCTTTGTTCTTTGACCGATTCATGGGTTTCTCTTGTTATGGCTATTGGGAGTACTTCTGTAATTTTGAAGACTGGAGATGTGGTGGGTTCTTTTCTTTTTGAAGAGATGAGGAGGAAGGTATCCATCACTACCAAGGAGGCCCTAAATGTTTGTGGAATACCTAAGGAAAAATGAAATAAGAATGAGAAGCGTGACAAATCCAAGTCCAAGGGGAGATCTAAATCTCCTATAAATTCCAAAGTTATTTGTTGGAACTGTGGTAAGCCTGGACATGTTCGTAAGGAATGTAAAGAAGAAAGGAAGAAGACAAAGAAGAAATTTTATTCTAATTCTATGTTTGAGAAGGAAGATGGTGACACATTCATTGCATCTATGGAAACTCATGCAGGTAATGATGCATGGTTAATTGACTTAGGTGCATCTTTCCATATGACCTTTAATAAAGATTGGTTTTCTGAATATGAAGAGTTTGATGGAGGGAAGGTATGCTTGGGTGATGATTCTCATTTAGAAATTATTGTCCATGGTAAATTTAAAATCAGGTTTCCTGATGGTAGAATAAAAAGGATTAATGGTGTGTTGCATATCCTTGGTTTAGCAAAAAAATTGTTATCTATGAACAAACTAATAGATGAAGGTGTGTAGGTAGTATTTTCTGATGCATGATGCAAGATGGTTAGAGGTGCTATGGTGATTGCTAGAGGTGTTATATATGGCACATTGTATAAGCTTGATGCATGCACTATTGAGTGCAATATTACTTCTATGAAAAGAAAGTTTGTAGAAGAGGTGAGGGTTTCACCTTTAACAGATGGTCATGGCTTTTGGGTACCCAAGGGTGCTCTTTCTTCTAAATCAAAGTTACCTGCAAAGAAAACTATGTTATGGCACCAAAGACTTGGCCACATTGGAGAAAAGGGTTTAAGGACCTTGAAAAATAAAAACCTTGTTGAAGTTATGTTTTATTGTAATCTTGAATTCAATTTCTATGAGGATTGAATTTATGGAAAATAAAATTGCATTCAGTTTTACTCGAGCTCTCATAAATCTTATGGTGTATTAGATCTTATTCATTCTGATGTGTTTGGTCATGTAGATATTCCTTCGATTGGTAAATCCACATATTATGTTTCATTTATTAATGATTATAGTAGGACACGGGTATATTTTATAAAGAGTAAATATGAAGTTTTTAGTTGATTTAGAGAATTTAAAGTAATGGTTGAGTTGTAGACTAGAAAGAAAATAAATTTTTTGAGGACTGATAATGGCGGTGAATTTTTCTCTAATGATTTGATAGATTCAGTAAAGATTAGAGTATTCATAGATAGAATACAACTCTGTATTCTCCACAACAAAATGGAGTTGCAGAAAGAATGAACAAGACTCTGTTGGAGAAGGCTAGGAGTATGTTAAGTGGTGTTGGCCTAGAACAAAGGTTTTGGGTTGAAGTTGTTACGACTACCTATTACCTAATTAATAGGTCTCCTACATCATCTCTAGTTTATAAGATGCCTATAGAGGCATGGTTGGGTCTCAAGCCTTCATTAAGACATCTTAGATTTTTTGCTTGTGAGGAATATGCACATGTGCCAAAGGAGAGGTGAACAAAGTTGGAGAACAAGGCTATGAAATGTATCTTCATTGGATATAGTTATGGTGTGAAAGGATACGAGCTTTGGGATCTTGTTTTCCATTATTTCATTCAAAATGTAATTTATAAAATAAAAACAAAGAACAAAAATTAAATCTTACTGAAATAATAATCAAAAGGAAAATATAGAAAGGGGAAAACGATGTATACCTTTCACCAAAATTCACCTTTTGAAGCTCACTGAGGACTCATTCACCCTATGGCGAATGGGTCTTGGCTAGGGTTTTTGAAAAATGCTTTCTGGGTTCTCTTTTGTCAGGTCCGCACTTCCAAATTCTAGATGCTCACTATCAGATAGTTGGAAATAAATTATGTAGAGGAGTTTATGTGATTTGATGAATTTTCTTGCAACTTTGAAAACTTTGCAACTTTCTTCAATTTTTCTCTTCAAAGGATCTTCAACCTAAAATCTACAATCACACATCAAAGAGAGAAAAATGTTGTTTATTAGGTGAATGGGGGTTTGCCTTAGTCAAACCCCATTTTGGTAATTAAACCTTGAAATGAAATAGAAAAGCATGAAGAAATGATGAATGGACAAATCTATGTAACAACTCACCAAACCTTATTTGAACCTTGGCTTGTAGATCTGCAAACTTGCATGAAGAGGCTTCAATGGATGAGGATCTTGATCATGAAACTTGTCTTGAAATAATTCTTTTGAACACTTGAATATATCTTAAACAAGTGTACATCACCATATTAGCTCAAACAACATGCATGATGCAATAAATCTTTGACATGATGAAATGAATCTTGATTTTTGCAATATTCTTCAATAATTTTTCCCTTGAATGCCTTGAAAATTCTCTTGAATGCTCTCTATATTGCTCTTGTGAAATTTTAGGATGCTTGAATCAAAATTGCTAGATTGCTTGAAAGTCTTAGGATCAAAATTGCTAGGTGAAACATAGTGAAATGACCTCTTATTTATAGGTATGTTAACATAAATTCCTGAAATTCAAATATCACAAGCCAACATTGAATTGTGGATTTGAAATCATTAAATACCACTAAAAACATATTTTAAAGGGGGGTCCCAGGTCTAAGTGAGGACTCATTTTCCCTATGGAAAATGGGTCCTAGGTCACTTACCTAGGACACACATTGCTTAGTGTTAAACATAGTTTAAATTAGGGTCTTGGATCTAAGTGAGGACCCATTTTCCCTATGGTGAATGGGTCCTAGGTCACTTACCTAGGACACACATTGCTCAGTGTTAAGCATAGTTTAAATTAGGGTCCCAAATCTAAGTGAGGACCCATTCGCCCTATGGAAAATGGGTCGTAGGTCACTTACCTAGGACACACATCTTCCAAAGTTAAGTGTTGTGTAATAGTATTTATGAATTTCAGGTTTTATCCCTCAAAAAATGTAATTAATTAGGCTTGGATTTGAATTAAATGGGTCAATTAAGTAAAATTATCCTCAATTACTTAATAAAGCCTTAGATTAATGTGAAAGTGTAAAGGTACACCTTACAACACCAAAAATAAGGCATAATTAAGTCCATTTTATTTAAAAGGGCCCTAAAATTAATGTGAATATGAAAAAAATATTACAACATTAAATTAAGGCATCATTAAGCTCATTTTATTAATATTATTTCCAAATTAATTGTGAAAAAGGGATACTTTTTCCTAAACTATATTTTTCCCCCGCTTTAGTGAGAGGATGACCCCATGCCAAACTCACACTAAAGTAGACATTCAAGACACATATGTATGCAATAATGGCAAAGATACACAATCATACAACATCAAAGACCAAGAAGATCAAGCCTAGACAATCCAATTGGCATGGAACAAATCTAAGCCATTGGTTTTGTTTTATTTTTTTCGTGCTCACTCTAAGGTAGTGGTACCCTAGGCTTTCCACTAGGTGAGTATCCCAAAAGGGTGGAAAATGAGAGAATCATATCAGGATCCCATACCATATCAAAGCTATCCTCCTGAAAACTTCAATAAGGCACCACAAGACAAGGAAAGGCTCCACAAACAAGCACGGTGTGTTATGCTAGGTGGCCTTGAAATTAGAGTTCAAGCTTCATAGGGTTTAACAAGATGTGTTATGTTAAACACCTATGAACAAGGGCAAGGCTCCATAGGAAAGCAAGGTGTGTTATGCTTAGTGGCCTTGAATTTAGGGTTTCAAGCTTCATAAGGCTAACAAGTTGTGTTATGCTAAACACATATGAACAAGGGAAAGGCTCCACAGGAAAGCAAGGTGTGTTATGCTTGGTGGCCTTGAATTTAGGGTTTCATGCTTCATAAGGCTAGCAAGCTGCGCTATGCTAACACTTATGAACAATAATGTCGTTAAAGGATTTTTTGTTCAAATGGATTTCACTTAGTTCATGTAATGTATTCTTCTTAAGGAACATCGTGCCTAATGTCTCCAAGAGAGGACAAGTCAAGAATAAAATATTTGCAACTTAGGGAATGCAATGTGTTGCATCACCACTAAGAGGAAAGTCGTACGCTAAGAAATATCACACTCTTGGAGAACATCAAAATCAATGACACCACCAAGAAAAGGACTCATCACAAGAAAAAAGAAAATCACACCATGAAACATGATAAATGTCAAAAGATATTATCAATATATGCCCCCACTTTAAAGCAGTTGCTAACACCATTGTTGTGATAAATTGCTTTAAAGTAGCCAATGTTCAATCCTAAAACATGAGAGCTTCCTTGGAAAGCCCTATGACAAGTCATATGTTTCCTAAATAAAGCTATGTCATGAAAAAGGGAGGGGTTTCCCCCAAAAATACACAAGGGATCTACAAATTTGGGGTCAGTATATCTTTTCTATAATGTTGTTATAGAGCTTGGAAATGTCATCATTCCCCAAATACTCATAAAACAAGAAGAATGACACAAAGAGAACGAGAACAAATAAAAAGCCTTCAGGTCAACATGGAAGAGACCAAAATGTCTTGACACCTTGCATCATCCCCAAAAGGAAAGCACAAGACAAGAGATAAAATGTTTATGACATATAGAAGAATGTAGATACAGATAGAGCAATGCACAAAGGGAGAGAGATACATCAAATGAAATAGTACGGGGGATCAAATTACGCACATGAGATCACATAAAGAAACATGAAAAAGAAAACAAATCAAAAGACTAGTAAGGCACATGCGAGTCAACCTATAGTAGGTTGTCTACATCACAATCTTGATCAGTATATACGGAAGGTAGACAACTATCTAAAGGGACAACATCAAGTACTAAAGCTAGGACAAGGCTATCTAACTCCTTGCCCCCACTAAGTGCAGGACAAGGATGAGCCAAGATAAGTGATGAGAATGAGCTCCTTGCAATAAAGAAAATTATTTTCAATGAATGTAAAGCATGTAATAGTGAGGGTGCTATGATCCTACAACCATTACATGGAAAGGAGTGAAATAAATGCAATTGCTATGGAACTATTTGGTCATAGGAATCATCATCATCAAAATAAAAATCACTCAATATCAATTTCAATGCACAACACTCATCAGTAAGATGCCCAAGAGTTTTATGCTATGCACAATAATTCATGTTGTTCTTAGGTATGTTGCTTTTACTATGAGGTGGAAATTTAATCCAACCTTTTTTAAGTAGGTGTTCCATTTTTCATTCAATTTATGTTTGAGTATGTAGGAATGAATTTTTTTTGAGTTTGTAAGGGTTTTTTTGCTTGCTTGATTCACCAATTTGTTGAGGTAGATGTTGAGGAGGAGGACCTAAGATGATCATATCATCCTTGTGAGGCATTGGTTGTTCCTTAGGAAGAAGGACACTTGTTGGGAGGAGGATCTTGATATCCTAATATTTTAGTTTCTTCAATAGGAAGTTGCTCTAAAATTTTATGAATTTCATGCTCATTGGTTATGTCACATCCTTGTTTTGTTAAAATATTAAAGCCTTGGCCATAAGTCTCTTCTAGATTGATGGGAGTGTTGGTCACTTTGTTAACGTAAGATGGATAGGTATACATTTTATTAGAGGAGATAGGTTCACCCATTGTTCAAAGTTTAGGCTTAGTTTGTGACTCAATTTCAGGATGTAAAATACCAAACATCTCAAGTTGCGTTGGTTGTTTCATGGAAAGATAAAAGGATGCATTATTCTCAAGATTGTTAAAGCAACTGTTTATGAACTCATGTATGCTAACATTGTCTTCTCCAATGATGTCAACTTCACGAGGACACTCATTAAGAGTTGGTTGAGCATGGTTAGGGTCAATTGCATTAGGATCATTGCCAAAAAACAATGTGAAACATCAACCAAGTAGAACAAGGACTTCCACACATTGCTAAGACACTTATCCATTTTCAGATTTTTAGACTTAAAACAAGGTCATTTTCTTATACACTATGCAAAAACCTAAAAATGTAGTCTTGTAAATGCAATTTTTAAATCACATGATGCACTAATTTTATAAAATGAAGCTAAATATGATCAAATTGATGAAACAAAAATTTTGCAAACAGAAACAAAAATCTGAAAACAACATTTAGGAATGTAGAAATGAATGTTTTAATGCCCAAAAAATTAGAATGTCACCCTAATCAGGGACTCATTCACCCTAGGGCGAATGGGTCCTAGGTGAGGGTTTAGAAACAAGTTTTTACAAATTTTTGAGTGATTTTTAGTAGTTTCCAGATTTTGGTCTGATATAGCAAGTTCCAATTTTAATTTTCTGTGAAATGAGGATTAAATGAAAATGCAAATTGTGACAAAATGACAACCTAGAAAACCTAGTTTGATATGCAATTTTTTTTTCAATTTTCAAATCCAAATGAATGTTATGTGAATGATATGCAAGATGACTGATTTTTTTTTGTATTTTTTAGATTTAAAGAATGCAAAATATGCAATCCTAAAACCCTTAAATGAAATGTAAAGTTAAATACAAACTAGACACCCTAAATGAGACCTAATTCAATGCAAAGAGATGCAAATGAATGCAAGATCTAAATATAGGATGAAACAGGACCCCAAAATTAAAAAAATGCAAGGATGAAACTCAGGTTCACCAAAATGAAACAATGAAAAAAGGGATAAGGGGGTGATGAATGAGCTCACCAAAAAGACCTTTTTTCCTTATTTCATTCAAAATGTAATTTATAAAATGAAAATGAAGAACAAAAATTAAATCTGATTGAAACAATAATCAAAAGGTAGATCTAGAAAGGGGAAAACAATGTGTACCTTTCACCAAAAGTCACCTTTTGAAGCTCACTGAGGGCTCGTTCGCCCTATGATGAATGGGTCCTGGCTAGGGTTTCTAAAAATTCTTTAGACTGGGTTCTCTTCTGCTAGGTCTGCACTTCCAAATTCCAGATGCTCACTATCGAAAGACTGGAAATAAATTATGTAGAGGAGCTTTTGTGATTTGACAACTTTTCTTGCAACTTTGCAACTTTCTTCAATTTTCTCTTCAAGGATCTTCAGCCTAAAATCTGCAATCACGCATCAAAGAGAGAAAAATGTTGTTTGTTAGATGAATGGGGATTTTCCTTGGTCAAACCCTGTTTTGGTAATTAAACCTTGAAATGAAATAGAAAATCCTGAAGGAATGATGAATGAACACATCTATGTAACAACTCACCAAACCTTATTTGAAACTTGGATTGTAGATCGGAAAACTTGCATGAAAAGGCTTTAATGGATGAGGATCTTGATCATGAAACTTGTCTTGAAACAATTCTTTTGAACACTTGAATATATCTTGAACACTACATCACCATATTAGCTCAAACAACATGCATGATGCAATAAATCTTTGACATGATGAAATGAATCTTGATTGCTGCAATAATCTTCAATAAATCTACCCTTGAATGCCTTGAAAATGTTCTTGAATGATCTCTATAATGCTCTTGTGAAATCTTAGGATGCGTGAATCAAAATTGCTAGATTGCTTGAAAGTCTTAGGATCAAAATTGCTAGGTAAAACATAGTGAAATGACCTCTTATTTATAGGTATTTTAACATAAATTCCCGAAATTCAAATATCACAAGTCGACATTGAATTGTGGATTTGAAATCATTAAAATACCGCCAAAAATATATTTTAAAGGGGGGTCCTATGTCTAAGTGGCGACCCATTTTCCCTATGGTGAATGGGTCTTAGGTCACTTACTTAGGACACACATCTTCCAAATTTAAGTTTTGTGTAATGGCATTTATGAATGTTGAGTTTTATCCCTCGAAAATTGTAATTAATTAGGCTTGGATTTGAATTAAAGGGGTCAATTAAGGAAAATTATCCTCAATTAATTAATAAAGCCCTAGATTAATGTGAAAGTGTAAAGGTACACCTTACAATGCCAAAAAAAGGCACAATTAAGTCCATTTTTTTAAAAAGGTTCCTAAACTTAATGATATTCAAAACATATTATAACACTAAATTAAGGCATCATTAAGCTCATTTTATTAATATTATTTCCAAATTAAGTGTGAAAAAGGGACTTTTTCCTACATTATAGTAATATATAGTAGAAGTGTTATTTTTAGAGAAACTAAGCCTTCCTCTATTACATTGTAGCCAAAAAAAAGTAAATAGGAAGATGTGATTCAATTTCCATCTACAACTGAGAAAGTTGAGTCGAGGCCCATGGATAGACAAGAAGTTGAGGAGAGCTCATCTAGCTCTAAATCTTCAAAAGAGGAGGAAGAACCTCCAACTCAACTTGTTTGTAGGTCTACAAGGCATAGACAACCACCTGAAAGGTATACACCTAATGATTGGAGACATATTTTTGCTTTGAATATTGTTATCAAATAGATTGTTCTTCTTCAAATAATCAGATACAATGACTCAAATATGCCCAACAATGAAGAAAAATTAGTTACTAACAGTTGAGTCACTTGCAATGGTATTTGCAAGTGCTCTCTACTTATTTTACAAGGCACGGCTACCTTCGAATGATATGCAATGAATGAAAACATAGGGTATGATTTTAACCGGAAAGTAGGAAAGGAAGACTAACAATTGTGCATAACCATGACACAAATGTGAATGGTTAACTTCAAAATGAAGTGAATGTAGATAAATGACACAAAGTTCACCTATTACACCTACGAATAATAACAGAATTGATAAGAGGATAGTTATATTTCTCTCAACACATATCAAACATAAGAGAGATATGATTCTAAAACCCAAATACAACCATACATAATAAGAGAAAATTGAAGATTGAATACAAATTAACATAGGAAAAACTGCAACCAAAGAAGACATTTAAAGACACAAAGTTCTAAAAATAACTCTTCATTTCTTCAATAGAACAAAGCTCAAAGTATTTGAAAACTCCCCTGTACATCAACTGAGTCCAGAAAAATAATAACTGAATTACATAAAATTTTCTCTCCTTCCCCTAGTTCACAGACAGCCGGAAAAAGATCCCCCAAAAATTCTCTAGATTACACATTTATAGATTTCTCAAAAATGAGCTCTTGTTCAGCTACATGAAAACTCTTTTCCATTCCATAACTGTCTCTTGAGATTCTCTATTCATTCTTTTTATTTATGTTGGTAATCTTTTTGAATCCCCCCAATGATCTCCTTTAGTTTCTCATAATTGACTCTTTATTTTTGATAACCCGTTATAAAGGAACTCTTCACCTTCTTTTAGTTTTGCAATTGTTATTTTTGTAACTAATTCTTTAAAGAGTCGATAAAATGAAATAATTGCTAAGAGGGCCATGTGCTTGTTACTAAGGTAGTAGGGAAAAATGATTTGGAACCAATACCTCTGCCATATATGCATCCTGCCAAAGTATCAAACAACATGGAAAAAGAGTCTCTAACTTCATTCTCTATTGAATCTCTAGCGAATTCACCTTACAGGTGACCCAAACTACCACATGGAATGAATAGTGTCGATTACCTTTATATTTCCCTCGTCTTTCTTTGCTTTCACAATATTTTCATTCCCTTCATGTAATGAGGAGGGAATTAAATATTATTTCAAACCAATAATTATAGTGGAGACGCTTGAATCTGTACTCTCATTTCGAGTTGAACCTGGGTGCAAAATATAATAGTCTGGGCCTTCACAGGTAATCGTCAAGCCAAAAATCCATAACTGTTTCACTCATATTCTTTCTGAGAACACTTACTTCTAGATCCAATCTCAAGACCATAAATACCTCTTTCATCATCCTTCTTCAATACCGGATTCTGGTGTAATCGCTCCTTCATGGAATGACCTATCTTAAAGCCAATGACAAGGCCATTATAGAATATCGGCCCTTAAAATTTTTGTTATAACCATTTCAGATATTTTAATAGTTTTTCCAACTATTCCAAACACTAATGAGCCTTTCATCTTCCTTTAGATCCGCATCAAGTTTTGAAACCATATAAAGACACCGAAATTTGATTTACTTGCTAGGCCTTGATCACTGCTTCAGGCTCGATGAGAATTATGAGCCAAGTAAACCTCCTCCCAAGCTATATATTTGTTTCCAAATGACCACGACATCATGTGTGCTGATATGGTCCAACATGGAATACACCAATAAGAAATGGATGAAAACTTCATCTAGTTTAAATCAGATTTATTGTATTTCAATACCCATGGTGGAAGAATATTTTGGACAACAAACTATAATTCTTGTGGTTATGCCTTGACATTAAAGGAGTCACCATAACATTAATGTTATGTTTCTTCATGAAAACTAAATATTCAACCATGCAAAGCTTGATGCTATCTTATTTCTTCATCCCTTATATTTGATGATGTCTACTCACTAATTGAATTTATTTTATCTAGGGAAGAAGATACGATGCTCTCTTTGGAGAATATGCCTCGTGTTTAACAAAATTTCATACTAAATACATCCAATATTTGATGATCTCAAGTCATTCTTCTCAAGCATATGAGTACATTCATATAATTCTGGAATAAATTGATGAGCCAACAATGGCGACAAAAACCATCAAGAAGCACCATGTTGCATTCAGAGCATTGGTACGATAAGTCTCTTCCACAGTGACCATGTAGAATGGAATCAGTTCGATGGAGCTAGAGATACTTGCTTTGAGATGAGGTTGTCTCCTAAAGTTTACTCCATTGATCCTGAATCAACCTTCATTATAGAGGGGCCTTTTCATTGGCGGTGTCTTTCAAATCTCCCCTTCGGAAGCTTGAGGCGGGAATTTCAATGGTTATGAGTACCACTCTAGATGTCGCTAGCCTCTCAATGACTTGAATTTTTTTGTGAGGTGGGATTTTATGTGGTTCTTCTAACCATGGCAGAAAGTTTCACATCCTTATAAAATCACCGCCTATAACATATTTACTATACAAGCAGACTTTTGACAGGTTACGCTAAATTTCCCAACGGCCTTTTAAAAGTATTGACCTTTAATAATTTCAATAATCATTTTCGAGGCCATCAAGAGTTTATGAACCACATCAAAATGTCTAAAGCATTTTCCCAAGTAGTTTTGAATAGTAGTTGTCGGGGAGAATAATGGTTATAGAAAGTGCTTCAAATGTCGAAGCTAGTTCCAAAACCACATAACATGTTGAACTGCCTTTGTGAATTCTCTGTATACTGTATGCTCTCATGTCCATTTCTTAATGATTCATCTCATCCTCAATGATTATTTATACACCATTTTCAAATGTGTTTTCATAACCGGCTTCAAATTTTTGCACATGTATGTCTAACAAGGAAGTTGTGACATGAATTTGCATCGAACAAAGCCCACGAGAGGATGATAAGTGCATCATGCAATCAGGCAGCTGTCTCAGTTTGCAATGGGATTTGCAGCTTCGCCTTAACCTATTGCTTAGCATGAAGTAGTGTAGCCTTTAATTTTGAAATAATGTGATGATGTATCCCTACGGAATATAGGTAGAATGACCACCATAGATAGTGAAGTAATACAATTTCACAAAGGCCATCGGTTTGATTGATATCTTAACAGAGGAATTTTAGAATTTTCAATGGCTAAAAATGAGGGTAACAAATACTAACATGGATGAATCCAAATATATAGAAGAGGCATTAGGTATGAATGATGTAGAATCCCTGAAGATTTCTATGGATGAAGAAATGAAATCTTTGAAAAAGAATGATACATGGAATCTTGTACCATTACGTGAAGGATGAAAACCTGTTGGTTGAAAATGGGTGCTCAAGAAAAATATTGGTTCAGATGCAAGTATTGAGAAGTACATTGCAAGGTTGGTTGAAAAAGGTTACTCTTGAGTTGAGGGTGTTGATTATGGTGAGATATTATCTCCTATTGAAAAAATTGCATCCATTAGATTTTTTCTTTCTATTGTTGCTGCTTATGATTTAGAGGTTGAGCAAATGGATGTGAAAACTACTTTCCTTCATGGTGACTTAGAGGAGGATATTTATATGACACAGCCAGAGCACTATGTGGTGAAAGGTAAAAGTAAATTTGTTTTCAAATTGAAGAAATGTTTGTATGGCTTAAAATGGAGTCCTAGAATGTGGTACCAAAAATTTGATACATATGTGTTGAATTTGGGATTTGAGTGTTCTAAATCAGATCATTGTGTTTATTATAAAATTGATGGTGATCATTTTTTGTTCATTGCATTATATATTGATGATATGTTATTTATTGTTAAAGGGAAGGGTATGATTTTAGAACTAAAATCTTAACTTGCTGCTAAATTTGAAATGAAAAACCTTGGTGCAACTAGACACATTCTTGGGATGGAAATTAAAAGATATAGAGTGAACAAAAATTTGTGGCTTGGTCAAAGTATGTAGGATTGTAGACCATTTTTTATTCCCTTTTCTGTTGGAACAAATTTATCTATTTCAAATTGTCCAACATCTCCATCAAAGATGGAAGACATGAGCAGAGTGTCTTACTAGAGTGTAGTTGGAAGTTTGATGTATGCACTATGGTTTGTACTAGACCAAACATTTCCCAAGTAGTGGGATTTCTTTCCAAATATATGTCTAATCCCAATAGAGTTCATTGGGATGCAGTTAAAAAGGTCCCAATATATTTGTGCGGTACCTCGGAGTATTCCTTGTGTTATCATAGTAATTTGACTAAAGATAGTATTTTCCTTGATATTCATGGTTACATGGATTCAAACAGGGCAGGTGATATTGATAGCAGATGATCCACCAATACTAATGTGTTTACATTATTCAGTGGTGTAATTAGTTGGATGAGTAAGCAATAGATTGTGGTTGCTTTTCCACTACTGAAGTAGAGTATATGGTAGCTACTCATTCTTGTAAATAAGTCATTTGTCTTAAGAGACTATGTTTAGATATTGGAATAAAACAAGGTGTAGTGACAATTTATTGCAACAGTCAGAGTGTGATATGTCTAGCCAAGAACCTCGACATTTCATGCTAGGACCAAGCACATTGATGTACAATATCATTTTGTTTGAGATATGGTCGAAGATGATAGGGTGAAACTAGTTAAGGTAGAGACTTTGATGAATGTTGTTGATTCTTTAACTGAGCTTGTGAGCACAAAGAAGTTTAGATGGTGTTCAGAGATTATGGGCCTTTCAGCCCCTAGCAATTAAGAGACAATGTTTACTCCCTCCTGTTGCTCTTGCAAGGTGTTTGAAAAGTGGGAGATTTTTTTGGGAAAATGTGTCTCAACCTTGCAATTATATAGACATTATTGTTGATAAGATATATATATCCTAGTTACACCAATAGGTGTAATATTCAATGGTAGCAAGGGAGGAGTGGGATGTGTGTAAAGAATTTTTTGTCAAACTTTTCAAAAAACTCCTAAAATGGTTGACATACATTAAATAAATGATACATTGTAAATCTAGACCGTTAATTATTAGGTTTTAGATATCATGGTGGATTGTTGGTCTATCTTTTCCTAGAAAGTAACCCTATTTTATGAGGGTGTTGTACTATGATTATAGACGACAATGTATTCTAAGAGTCAAATAGTAGTCATGTTTTCTCTAAATCTTTGGTGGTGATACTCTTGTGAGAAGCTTGCTTTGCAAGTATATTGTAATCTTTGTGATTTCTGAATAATATATTGAGTGGATTTTGGAGTGTGGGTTTTTTCTCCCAAAAGGGTTTTCCCCATGTAAATCATTGTGTTGTGGTATGAATGATATTTATGTTTATTTATTTTTAAGTTTATGTAACTGTTAAAGATCTATAAAAGTTTTGCATTATTCTCCTCTCAATATTAGTGTAGGAAGTTGTTCTACTACCTTAGCTTCCTTACAACTAGCCTTTCCTGAGCTTGGTGTTGTGTCCTACAAACTATAACTTTACCATATAGTGGCTACAACCTACATGTATGACAATCCCAAACTAGAATTCCTAACTAGATCACAGTGAATTGACAGTGTAAACAATGGCAACTTACACTACTTTAGCCAAAGTATTCCACACTCAATTACTTTGAGTGAAATTCATCCTATTCACACACCTTCCTAGCTCAATTTTTAATGACCACACATATTCTATGCATAGGCTATCCCCTTCACTAGATTATCCTAACCCTAGGAATAACCTATTACCTATATGTTTAATTAACACATCTACTAAATAAATAATTAAAAGTAACTCTTACTTAACAATTAACCATATGAAATAACATAATGTCACATCATTAATTGACTCTAGTACCAAAGGTACAATACCAACTATAAAAGCCTCCAATCAAGGGTTTATCTCAACATTAAATGACTCCCTTCAAAAGTATAAACTTAACAATAAATGACCTCAATTCAAAGTATATCCATCAAAAATAAATTACTTCCATCAAAGTATAATATCATCAATAGAGGACTCACTCAATAGTATGGTCTCAATAATAAATTGACTCCAATTGAAAGTATAATCAACAATCAAATCATCAAGTAGATTATATAGGTTAATCTCGACTTATTTGCTTCAATCAATAATCTCATAGATAACCCTACAAAATAGGTTATTCCTAACCTAGGGTTTCCAAAAAAAGTAATGTATTGATCAAGAGATCACAAACAAATCATAAAAATTCTACATTTAGTAAGAGTCAATTATTCACATGTTCACAATGTTCTCTATATTTGAATAATATCCAAAGGACATTATCAACTTACGAGGGTTTGGTGCTTCTGCACTCATAGTCCTCTTCACAATATGGTTTACATATAAACTATCAACAAGGTTCACAACCTATCAATTATGATATGCCTATTATGCCATTATTCACATGGTGTTACTATCCACATTAACCACAAGGCTTCACCTAACTTCATAGGTTATCAATTCAAGATATCACCTAAATGTAGTGATACTATAGTCTACTTGACTAAGCATAATTTCTAATAACCGTCCAAATATATATAGAACATATACGTATATAAGTATAAATGCATCCCCAACCAAAAGGTTTCATGAAAACAAGAATCCATCAAGAAACAAACAAGCTAAATCAAGCAATATTTCTAACTTAAAATATAAAATAAAGTAGAGAACTAGAATACCTATAACCAAATAGCTCCAATTGATATAATAGGTTTCCTAGCACAGCCTCCATCCAGCAGTTTGTAATTCCTTCCCTTGACCAATTCCCACAAAGAAATATCTCTATAACCTCACTAATCTCACACTAAAAACCTCACAACTCGCAACTCAATATTCCAGTAGAGTAACACTTAGAAAATCATAAATTTAGAATACAATAATGTGTCCCCTTTGAAGTGAAAGGAACCTCTATTTATACAAAAATATCAGCAACTAAAGGCTGGAAATAGGGTACCAAAATTGACACTTCTCAACTTAGAAAGTTTGACTTAGCAAAAAAAATAAAAGGTGGTAGCTTGAATCAATGTACAAAAAACACATACTTAGCTAAGATAATGAGTCACCCCATTCAACTGGATAGCAAGAAAGATAAGTAGAAATGCAAGGTGATTGTCCCCTACAGGTCGACTTATTTGGCCAACTCCCTATTTGACCAATTCATATATTTCTATTGCTTCACAATTTGTAATTTGCATTGTAGGTTTAGACTTCTACTTGGTTCATGCTTTTCTCAATTTGGTGCCACCAAATCACCATGTTTCCTATTCCTTTGGTCTGCCTTTTAGCTTCAAGACTAAGTCAAAGTTATTTATGTGTTTCAAGTAGCATCACCTCAAAGTATTGACTTTGTCCACATTTTATTACCACGTATTACTTGGCTTTATATTTCTAAGCATAACATAGCATTACATTCTTTATTGCACATGTTTTTTTTTTCACTGTAGGAATCGGGTAGGACGACCCCCTATAAATTGCAGTGTGCATGGTAAAAATTTTAACGTGATCGGCGGTGCTAGCACGACATGCCCTTCGGTACCACGGGGGCGGGGGAGACTAGACCTCATGACCAACCTCCTGCAACAGGAAATATTTAGCCAACCGAGCTAGGGCCCCAACCCCTTATTGCACAACATGTTTAATTATTAAGAATTTCCTACAATTTTATGCACTTCACTTTTAATTTTTACGCTTTACATATGACATATATATGAAATATGTTCCACACATTCCATGCACTTTAATGTATAAACAACATTCAAATCCCTTATGCAATGTTATGAGTTTATTCGCTACCTCCAAACACTGTGCATTTCCCTTTGTTTTAGCACTTAACTCATGCATTAGAATGTTTATAGTATGCATTCATATCATCTATACTAATTGTTGGTTACTAATCATTCAACTTGCAACATATGAACTTATTTCCTTTCTCTTATGTGTGGCTTCCAACTCAGCATTGCAAGATTTACTCACTGTATTTATATCACTTATAATATGTTTTAAAATCTAATCTTTAGTGCTACACATGCACAATCATATAGATACTCCCATGCATATAGATTATCTAGGGAATGACCATATATACATTTATACATTCCAGGTATATACTTCATTGATTAACACACAAGTATGAACACATAAAGAAGAACTTCCATTTGAAATAAAGATTCAATCACATAATCCCAATCACGAACATCCACAGAGCTAGATCATAACCTCTCCTAAACCATACTTAAGCAAGGCTAAGGTCAACTTACCATTTCCCAAACTATTGTCTTGAAATCACTAAACTAGAGGTGAGTGTGTGAAAGCTTAGTAAGACTCATTAAGGATTACCTTATCAAGTTCTTCTCCTGAGTGATACTTCCCCTCTCTTCTGGAGGATTGAATTTGTCCCTGCATCCAACTTAGCACATTGTAATAGTAGTTAGATGAATCAATTACAACCATTTGCATCATATACAAAATCATTATATAACATCAATTTGAATCAAACATTCATTTATTATATTTCCAAGATACATAAAGCATAAAGACATACATTTAAAGCATTTTCTCTCAACTAGGTAAAAGTAACTTAGTAAATATGAAACAAGGTATAACATCACTAGCAAACAAATATCAAAATTAATCCTCAATTATATCATTTTCTGATATGGTGTCCCACAGTCCATCATTACTAATAATGGTCATCCTTTTAACAACCAATATGTCTGCCAACTATGTGAAAAATTCCATATCCAACACCATTTCGCCACTCCATACTACCCACAAGGTAAAGACTAAGTTGAGGCATCTAACGAAACCATCATCAAAATCCTCAAAAATATTGGCAATGACGTTGGTCGTGATTGGCACCTTCAACTTAATCCCACCTCATGGGCCTACCATACAAGCATTTGCACTCCCATAGGAGCCACACCATATTCCTTATTCTTTGGTTGTAAGGCCATCTTACCTATTGAGGTCAAGTTTCCTTCCTTGAGGGTATCCATGCAAGGGCTCATTGATGACGAAGAATATTGCATGTCCAAACTGCATGAGTTGGGATTTTTTGATGAACAAAGAAAAATGCATTGGTCCATCTATAAGCTTATCAAAATCGTCTTTGTCGCAGCTACAATAAGAAGGTTTTGGTCTAACACTTTGACATTGGTGACCCAGTTTTAATGGAAAATCCTAAAAATCAAGTAGAACATGACAATTCAGGCAAGTTTGAACTAAATTGGTTGGGTCCATACATTGTCATGACAATATTCAGATCAGGAGCATATCATCTTTTGACTCTTGAAGGGGAGCCATTTTCAGATCCTATCAATAGCTTGCACGTGGAAAAATTCTACACCTAGCTTCAGAGAGCCATGTCAAAACCTAACAAATGCAAAAAAATCATCACCTAGATGAAAACCTAGCAAATAGGAATCTTGGTGACACCAAAAAAATAAAAAACTTAAGAAAATAGTAAAGAAAAATAATATGTCCAATAGTGAAAACCACTTTGGTGGTGCTTTGGATAAGTACCATAGTGGAAACCTGGCAAACAAGTGCCATGTGTAGTTGATCTTTGCTCCATTGTCTACCATCATTCTATCTAGTTGTCCACCCTTTTCACCCATAATAAAGTCACGTTCACACTTTCCACGTCATCCATAATAATGCTTTGTTGTCCTTCCCATAGCTTGGAATGATTGACATTTTGTGTCTTTCTGCCTTCCATATCTACCCGCAATAAGCCTTATCCACTTTTATTCCTAATAAGTTGGTCCTATACCCCACTAGGGGCAAGTACTTAACTCATGTCTTCAATGGATCCTAGACTTGATATTGGAGGTCGCAATATCAAAAGCCATAAAAATAGAAAAATGTCAAAAAAAATCAAAATATGTCAAAAATAAAAAAACATCCAAATAACCTTCAAAAATCCCAAAAATAGAGTCAAAGTCAGTTATGTTAGTCCAAGCCTAGTCGAACTATGTTGCCTTTGTGTGTATAACATAGGAAAGGCCATTAATCAATGAGCCCCTGAGGCACTAGGTCAGTCCTCTAGGGTTTGTCAAATAAAGTCAATCATAAATCAGTCCATAATAAATAACAAAACAAGATCAAAGTCCAATCAAACTATGAGGCCTCAGTGCATTGCTACATAGGCAAGGCCATCAGTCGATAAGCCCCCGAGGCCCTAGGTCGATCCTTTAGGGTTTTTCGAGTCAGTCAATCTTCATATCGTAATAAATCTGACATTGTCCTCATACACAAATAGTCATAAAAATCTCAACACAAATCATGGATCAACAAGACAAACTACCCAACTAGTCTTCAAGCCAAATTGATCAATTACCTAATCAGTTAGACATGAAATCAATATCAAACATTAAATCAATCAATCATTTGTCTTATATAGGATGTGTCCATGAAACTAGACATTGTCATTCTCAAACATTGTAATTTTCCATATACAAGTGGTTGCATGGTCAAAACCAAACTTGACGTCTTACACGACATGTTTCCTTCCCTGAAACCAAGCATTTTCAAACAGTTAGCCAAAACAGTCGACCCATCAATCAATTAGTTAATCAAATATTGTCAAATATCAGAAAGCAAACACTGGCAAACGATCTAAATGGATTTTGTCTTTGTTGGTCTAGTTTTTCTTATCTTTCTTTATTGATTTAGTTTTGGTCATGTTACTAGCCACCTCGAGGATGTCCCATGAAGGATTTAGAGGAGTGATGATATCTCATGACCTGTTGATTGTTGTTTGTGGATTTTCTTAGCTAAAATATGATGGCAACTTCACTCTTAGTATGATTCATGACATTCCTTGTCTGTTAAGTGTCTTTTTTGCAAGTGGATAACTTTGCACACCTTGGTCTATGCCATACCATGGTGTTTATTTTCCACTTGTCATATTTTTTAATGCCCAGTGATGATTAAATGTAAATCCTAGCATCTATCAAGAAAAATATTAATCTTTCATCATCTCCACTAACTCCATGCTAACATCCATGTCTTCCATGCTAACATTTATTCTATCCACATCTTGATGGCATCCTACGACACACACAAATATCCTGTATACATAATCATGTTAGTAGCATAAAGGCATCATCATAAACACATTAGGTAATCCACATTGCATCACAAAATATAAAAACATAGATAGCATACCATAATAGGAATCCATACATGCATGCACGTAAGCATCCAACATCATAATCATCTCAAGCCATCCTGCATCTATCAAGCATTAGAATTTAATACATATCATTGCATATACATATTCATAAGTGATCGTACATTGAATAATACATTCTATTTAGCATATCATTATATCCAAATCATTTCATGATCATAATCTATTATCATACATCGCATTGCATTTACATTATATAGAAGGAAATCATACATAACATCACACTCATATAACATCATCCTACATTCATAAACCATCTACATATGTATTATCGCATACATTGGAAATAACCATTGCATATACATAGGCACTGCATATCATAATCATAGCATATCCATAACCCCATTAAGCATACATTATATTACATTGCAAATACATTTTCATCACATGAACATAAATCATACATAAATGTTACATATATATCATATATGCATATCATATTATTGCATCCATATTCGCATCATAATTACATCATACATCCATACCATCATAAAATTAAATGCATTCATCTATACATCATTGTACACAAACCATACATAAGTGTGAATCATACATCAGGCATTCATATCACATCATAACATATAGGATCATTACATAATCATATAAACTGCATGAACATCATATAGCATCATAATCCATCACATAATAAATGCATATCACATAAGAAAATAGATCATATAGTCACCGCCAAAAAGATGCATCACACACACATACACACATATATATCTCAAAAAGTGTCACAATACAAAATCAAGATGTTTCCCAAAATGGAGCTTGTAGGCTCGAAGGTCAAAAATATAAGTTTCCCAATACAATATCAATTTTTTCTCTAGCTAGAGCTACCTTGATCCCCTGAAGATGATAGTCATAGTGAGGGTTGACGTTCCTGCCTGTCCTCTCACTGCGATGACCTTGATGATCTATGCTTTGGTGGGGGTTGGTCATAAGGAGAAGATCATCTCAGCCTAGAGACCTCCCATAGCTATGCAACCGTCTGAAATGTGATCATCTCTGAGACCTACTCATGACCTCTGTCAAGCTCGGTTCTCTCTGCTTAGGTGGAATTGCTCTCTCATACAAATCCCTGTAATACTGCTCACCCCTACTAGACCTTTGAAGCTCCCTGGCCATATCTATAGATGGACCACTAAGGGTAGCAATAAAATCTAGGCACTGCTGATTTTCCCACTATTGACCAATCACTACTGCATCCCTCTCTGTCTTAAGGGTTCCCACCTTTGCCTCCAAAGCTTGTGCCCTATTCATCATTGCATCGAGTTGTGCCTATGGATATGCTATCCTCTGATCTATAGACCCATCCCCATCCTTGATGGGAACATCCTTGGATCCCTCTTCATCATCCTCACCCATCACAATCCTCTCTTAGAGGACATGCTCTACCTCTCCTATCTTCTCTTGTTGCTCCTCCTCCATCTCATGATCTACCTCCCCCATGACCACCTCCTGATGTCTGACCTCAGGAAGAGGTCCCTCATCTACACACTCCCCCACTCTCTCCTCCTCATCCTCTGTCTCCTTCCTAATCGCTGAGAGATGTCCCATCGCTCTTTGTCCCCTCACCCTCCTCCGACAGGCTCAACCTCCTCTTCCATCCCCACCATCATCACCCCTCCTTGTGTATCCTCGTCCTCTATCTCCCATCCATCTGTGCCCTCTAAATCGGCCTCATGGGCCCTTTCCTCTATGCTCCACTGGCATTGGCTGGTTCAGATCAGTCAAAGGATCAAGCCAATGGGTGGCCCACCATGCATCATAGTCAGGTGTGGTGTTTGCATCAGCATCTCCATCTTCCCAACCTAACAACATAGGTTGCAATGTGTCTATACTCTACTCAACTATCGCTACTAGTATCATCTGGCCCCATGGATGTATCTCATGCAATGACCATGCATACTCTGATGTCCCAATTGGAACACCCTAACACTCACCAAATTGCCTCTGCACACGCTTTGGAAAGTACATCTCTATGATATGCTGAGATTGGACTATTCATCCAATCAGATACCTCAGTTGTCTGCACCATGGAAAATGATCATCCCCATCCCCCCATGGCTGAAAATCCTTGTAGGGTATCCACACAAAACTAGCTAGCAAGTCAATGGCATGTTTCCAATATCCCACATCTCCAACATGAGTCTATGTCACTACCTCACCGTACAAGTATACATAAGGCATGCCATCCCCCAACTACCTCCCCACTGGTGGATGAAACACAACGATGTGCTCCTAATCCTAGATCATCAAAAACATCGTACCACAGTTGATCGACTGTGCTCTGTGATAGGCCACATCATGCAACTAGAAGTATATCATGGCTAGAAAATAGGGGGCCCATGCATAAAATGTTCCCCTAGCCATCATACCCACTAACATCTCACCCCAACTGACTGTAAATATGTGCCCTCGGTGGTCTGGAATGATGATCCCACAATGACTGTACACAATATGCAATCTCGTTGCTCATACCTCTCTTCCAACATCTCCCACTGGATCTCATATTCCTTGACACCTAGGTTTGCAACGTCCTCATGCTCATACATGGCCTCAATAGATCGATACCTGTGCTCTAGATCATATGTCAACCATGCTTCATGGATAGGAAGTCTCAAAATATGATATACATCCTTGAGTGTCACTGTCGCCTCCTTGATCAAAAAGTGGAAGGAGCTCATCTTAGAATGCCATCTCTCAGTGAGTGCAGTCAAAAGTCCCCTATTTACCCTGATGTGGGCATGAATGTCATAGTACAAACCTAGGGAAAGAAGTTGATGCGTCTTAGCATCAGTCAGTTGCCCCCGAAGTCCAAATGTAGACAGTCGAGACTCTCAAGTGTAGATCGGGTCATATCTAGTTTGTAGTCACAAACAAGAGCATTGCGTCAATTGAAAACCTAGTCAAACCTATTGGACCTCAATTGCAAAAAATTTTTTATCCTAACTGGGAAAAAACTTAAATCAATAAATTGTCGCACTGTTAAAACACATGCATTTCATAAGTCAAATATGTCACACATTTTGCATATGTGTTGCACTATCACATTTGTGTCGCATGTATAAGCATATGCATCACTTGAGTCATTTGTGGTTAACCCCTAACACTTGCGTGCCACAATTTCATGTGCATCACTTTAACATGCACATGTTGTTCACATTTGTGTTTGCATCGTTCCCGACCATGAGTGTGATGCAAAAATAAAATGCGGTGCACTTCACATTTGTGTAACCGTATTTTCCAAAGCTACAGATGTGTTTCACTATGTGAATGCAATGAATCACCCCCACATGCGATGAACACGATTGTAGATGCAACGAACTACATTCACCACATCTATTTGCTCACGTTTGGAGCCCTAAATCTACTAAAAAGTGACAAAATGAGAAAGTGGGAAAGGTGTACTTACCAGGTCCCTGGAGCCCTCTAACCGTTGAAAGGTCCTAACTTTGAATCCACGGTGAGCATTGTGTGGAACAGGGGACATCTTGGCAGAAAATCACTACTAGAGCTCTCAAATCACCAAGGTTAAAATGTTCAAATGAGCAAAATTACCACCGAATTTCTATCTATACCCCCCCTTATTAGGATTAGGGTTAGGGTTTTTACTATGTGCACTTGCTAGTGGGTCCCAAAACTTAATCTAACCATCCCGAAGTCTTGGATTTTGAAACTTTTTCCATAAATACATTATTTGCTATCTAAATTGATTTTTGGAATAATTTTTCAATTTTTTCAAAAATTGGAAAATTTTCCCGAGGGGGCATAAGTCTACCCCGTCTTCTTGTCAGGTACACTAGGGCATATTTTTTAACTAAATTTATTTGACACAACATGATAAATTGCATTGTATCAAAGAGAGGCAAAATGTAGACACTAAAAATTGTCCTTCGCCTACGGACACTATTTTTCTCATCAACCCCCCTTTTCTTCCCTAATAATTAAATAGTTTTAATTACTTAATTATTTTCTAAGGTCATATTTCTTCTATTAATTAAATAATTTTAATTATTCAATTAATTCATCTATTTTCTTTTATTCCTCCTTTAATTTATTTAATTACGTCATTAATTCCCTCTTTCCTCTATGTTTAAATAAAATTTTATTTATTTAAATATTATCATGTTCTACTATAATTAAGTAATTATTTTATTATTTAATTATTCATTAGCCTCTTCTTCTATAAATTAAATAAATTCTATTTATTTAACTGCTTACTAATTTGTCCTTTTCTTCCACCTTTTGAATTAAATCATTATTTAATTATTCACTTTCCCTCCTAAATTAAATAATTTTATAATTATTTAATTTTCTCCAACAACCTCTTTTTTTGTGTCAACGTTTTTATCCGTTCCATTCTTATCTCTTGACGTCTCATTTAATTTCCACCCTTGATTGAATGATTTTATAATTTAATCTTAACTGTTCATCCTTAACCTATTCCTATATTTTCCCTAATTTAGCCCTAACCCCATTTCATACTACATCTTTCAATCTTGACCATTGATTGTCATATCTTATTGGCTTTTAATCCTAGCCCTTCATTCAAATTTTGTTTTCTATAAAAGAGACCTATCATTGTAATTTCAAGGCTAACTAGTGAATGCAAGTACACTCTAGCTATTCAATCTTCAATATTTTGCTATCATGGTCATTAGGCTTATTGTTGCATACTCAAAATATGAGGGGAATCAAGCATATAAGCAAGATGGAGAAGGACAATGGAGGTGAATCAACCATGGCATAGAGATATTGGTAATATTGATTCATCATTTTATGTTTCTATGTTGGATTGTGTTTCATTGTTGGTTTAGGGCTTTAGGGTTTGAGTTTTATTGATTCATGACCTTAACCTTAATTTTTCCCTATTCTACACATGTAAAATAAATAAATAAAATAGCATAAAAACGAAATCAATTCAACACTTAAATTCAACACATGTAAACCTCAGATAAATCATATTGTGAAGTTTTGTGTATTTTGAAATATGGGTGTTCAATTCACTAGCATAATCGTAGCCTTCTCTAGATATCAAACTGATAGAATTTGGTTGTAAAAATAAATATTTATTAAATGATGAGAAGTAGGTTTGATAAATAGACCTACAAGAGAATTAGATGAATGGCTAGGATTCAATCTCAAATCTCATATCTTTTTTATGATTATGAAACTAATGAGGAGACATGGCAAGCATGGGAGAGTTGAGAATTATTTCAATTTTCAATTAAAATAATTACTTATCAACTCAAATTGACTAGGGAGATAACATATTTGATTTATGAGTTAATTTTTTACATGGAGAAGTTGATTGAGTGCGTGAGAGAATCAAGGGGAGTTGACTATTTTGCATGGAATAGTTAATTGATTTCATGAATGAGTGAAATGAATATGATTAATGAGTGGGACTAGAAGTTTGAGTGGACTTATTAGATTGGGTAGTCAACTAAGTGAGGTGGATTTTAATAAATAATTAATTAAATTATTGGTGCATATGAGGTGGAATTTAATATTAAATTAATTTATTAGTGGATAATGTGTGGATAAATAAAAAATAATTGAATAAATGTATGGATAGTTTTTGGATAATTAAATAAATAATTAATGGATAATAATTTACTAAATTAATGAATAATGGTAGCCTAATTTAATTAAATAATTAGGACTTATTTAATTAAATTATTAGGTGTTAGGATTCCTAGATGATAAGGTGATGAATTACAGGTCCTAGGACATAATGATAAAGGTGAAGTTGCCATTATTTAAGTGCCTAAACATACAATTTGAACAATACAATAAGAGTTAGTTTATTAATAATAATATAATCCCTAATCAAAGAAATAAAGATTCTATAGAGATAAATAATATCCATTGATGCAACATGAAAATATTTATTTTTGTTAATCATTGAAATATTCTAAAATAAGTGATTAAAAGTGGGATGTGATTCTTGACTATTAAATATTTTTTGTATTTTATTGTGTAAATAAATAAGCAAAAAAAAGTTGGAAGTCTAATGGTTGTGATGGGCATGTATGATATAAACAATACTAGTTTAAAAACTCATGTATTTTAATTGAGCTTTGGAGGCTTTACACCTCTAAGTGACAGTCTCATATAAATTTCATAATGCCAACTCACACTGCATAGTATGCGTAGACATCTAAACACATTCTCACATTTATGTCATCATCAAACCAATTCAATCCCACATATCTACTTACATTGTTAATTTTAAAATACTCTTTATTTAATTAACGTACTTGGTCATTACTCTAATGTTAATTAAATAAGTCCCAACTATTTAAATAACCAATCTAACCTTTCTTCCATCATTGATTAAATAAATTACCTCTATTTATTTAATTAATTTAATCTTTCTTCTATAGTCCCAACCTTAATTGAATGAATCACACTTATTTCATTAAATCAATCATTTCCCTAACATTCTCTCATAAATTAAATAAATAATATTTATTTAATTCATCAAAAATCCCCCTCATCATTAGTTAAATAAATAAATTAGGTTTATTCAACTAATTAATGATTTGTACATTCCTCCACCACTTTGTTTAAAATAAAAAATTCAATCTTACACATGGCTCCAAGCACACAAGACTCCAAATGCACGAGGCTCCAAGTGTAGATGGTTCCAAACATACTATTTTTCAATCCTTACCCTCCACCAATATTGATCATCTCTATACTCCACCTCTTTCCAATATTTTCCCTAATCATTTTCATGAATCACATGATGCCACTTGTAAGCCTCTCATTATCCCTTTCACAAGGTATAAACTCATCCATCTGTCACTCTCATCCAAAATCTATAAATCCACCCTTCCACAAGCTATTTTCAAGAGGAGGAATTTGATGCAAAGCAAGGTTATGTTGTTAAATTGAGCAACTGACACTCATCTTAAACAATCAAACAAACATCTTGAGCACATCACTTGGTCAAAAAAATTTTTTTGTTAAGTTTGTTCCTTTTTATCATTTGTTTTCTTACCTTTGCTCTATCAAAACTATAGCTAGGTATAGAGTAGGAATATTTTTTATGCATTGTTTCTAATTGATCTTCTCTATATTTTGGTATACACAATCTAGCACATCCAATAGAACCACGTTCAAATCTAATTTTATCCTTGTTTAGTGGTTTTTGAGTGATTTTTATATATTTTCACATCCATTTTCCATTTTACCCTATTTGGTGTATCCACTTAAAGGAAAAATAATGTACCACTTTGTCAAATGGCATATCCAAACTCATCCTAGGCACACTTGCATCTTGGAAAACCTTAAATCTTAACCCCTACTTAGTGGTGCAAGCACTCTACAAAGTGGCACACTCACACTACCTAGTGGCACAAGTGCACTAAGAGTGCCAAGAGAGCCTTTTGGCCTTAACTTTGTTGTGGCACATAGATGCAGTTCCCTATGGAATAACTGCACTACCCTATGGTACAAGCACATTTCCCTATGGTGTAGTTGCACTCCCTTATGGATCAAGTGCCATCTAGGTCCTAAAAAACACCTTTTAATGTTTCCACATCATTATTTAGTATTTGTGCATTTTCTATAGCATTTTAATAGTGTGTTTAGTATTTTTGCATTCTAATTTGCATATCTATAATCTAATTACATTTTTTTCATTCTAGAGTTTTATTTTTAATCTTTCAATGTAGGTTCTTTATGTAATGGTGTATGCATAGTAGGTTATTTATGTAATTGTGTATGCATACTTTCAATGGTACATACACTCTATGTAACATTATACCTTCTCCCAAATAATCATTTTTATTTTTTTTTATTTTTCGAGGCGAGGGGGGGGGGTTCTTGCTAACATTTATCATTGTATGGGTCTCTTTAGTATTTTTATGTTATTTTTTAAACTCTTGTTGTAGGGTCATTTTCTTGAAGACTTCTCAAAATGACATACTACTAACATGTGGTATATGTTTGTTTGACCAAGGCATAAGCTCAAGCATCTTTTGTGTGTCTCATTGCTTACACACTTTCATTTCTAAGGTTAATGAACTTGATTTCATGTTTGTGTGACTTAATGTTTTGTATGCTCTTCCCTCTCATTTCAAGGTGACCTTAGGAATAAAAATCATCCCTTTGGTCACTTTTCCTCTTTCCCCAAAATGCTAATATCATGTATACTCTTTCCTCACATTGCAAGGTGGCCTTGGAAAAAAGTAGTCACTCATTTTATTTTAGTTTCATTTTAGTGATCCTAGCTTGGATTTCATCACCAAGTGAGCACCCAAATCCAATATTTTTTATTAGGGTATAGAAATTAGGGAGATAATCAAAAGACTCTCCCTTTAAGGTACATTTATCTCTAAGGGTTAAGCTTTCATGAAACTTTATAGCTTACAAAGTAAAGGGAATTAGGTTACGCTATCATACTACACTATTATATATACACCTCATTTTATAGAATTGATCCTCATGTACTTTCAAGTATATTAAGGATTCCCCCTAGAAAGCATTATACAATTTTATCATCACAAACTCTCAGTTGATGGTCTTTGTAGTGCACCAATAATTGATTAGCCTTGAGAAGTTACACATTCTCCCAAAAATGGAATAGTAGGCCATGTATGCTCTACTCTTGTTCCCTCATGCTAAATTTAGGATAAAAATGGTTAGTACCTTGAGATCAATAGGCCATACTATTTAGGACTAAGTCAAAGTATTTGTGTGGACCTACAAGATAAGACACCACCATTTGAATAGCTAGGATGTTCTTATTTATTTATTTTCATTTTTCTTGTGCTAAACCCATGAAAAAACTTGATTCAATGCATTCTAAAGTATAATCCAATCAAATAAATAAACCATGATCCTATTTTTCAACCATCCCTTTGAACATGATTATGATGACAGGATTTAAGATTAGAAGGGACATCACGATGATGATAGCCTTGTAAATAAAGATGAATATATACTAATGAAATCATCTCAAGCAAGATTTGCATAATTATTAATCACCCAATCATGAACAATCGAGATCCTTTAGTTATCCCAAGATTATCCTAGCAATAGTTACCCCTAAAACCCAAATTAAATATCTATTGATTATTTCTATGATTAAAAAGAATTTCCCTAGATAATTACTATCTGTAGACACCAAAAAATGTCCTAGATGATATCATATACTTGAATGAGGTTTACTAACATCATTTCCTCTCAAAACCCATCCTCTTTTCGCTTAATTAATCGAATTAGCCTAGCTAATTAATTAATTGCATCATTTTTTGTCTATTAACCTAATTAATTCAAATCAAGTTAATTCACCCCCTTTCACGCTAACACTTCATCTCATTAAAATTAAATAAGTCAAAGTATTTAATTTAATTCCTTAAGTCATCTTATTTAATTAAATAACCCTAAGTTATTTAATTAAATATCATTTCATCTCTCCCCCATTCATTAAATCATTTAATTTAATGAATATCCCTTTAATTCTTCTAATCCCCTAATTGTATGATTAAACCATGTTTAATTAACAATTAAACTAATCTTCCTCCAAAACGGGAATATTCCCATGGAATTTTCCTTATCCCTTTTTTGCACAATTAAAACTTTCTTTTAATTTACAAAATATCTTTTATCCTCACCTAGAGAATATTCTAAAGAATATTCTCTATCCTCCAATCATCTCAATTGGATTCTTGAACAAGCTAAACCTTTAACCTCTTGACAAGTCACCTAATGACCTATGTGTGCAAGTCAAAAGTGTGTTTGTTTGGAAAAAATGTGAGCCCTTGATTAATTCTCATCTTGCACTCTCATTCATTGATAAGAATCCATGATCCATGCCTCCTTTTTCCTCCATTCTTGACCATTGATTAATCTTTTCAATCTCAACCCTCTATTTCTCATTTTCTCTCCTACCAATAGAACACTATTTGGAGACAAATGGATCCATCTTTCAATTGCAAACTCATGTTGAAATTACTTGCATTCACACTCATACTTTACTCACTTTTAGCTTATTTTTAGTGCATTTTAGTTGCATAATAGCTTCAAGCTTCCATTAATGGCTTCCATGCATCCGTCTTAGCTTGTTTATAAATTAGGGTTTCCATATTTTAGCTTATAATTAGCTTAGATTAGCTTAGTAATTGCATAGTTAGATCATTTTTAGCATAAAATCATGTTAACTTAGCATGCATCATGTTTAATTCAGCATAAATTAGCTTTTCATCCATTTATCACAATGGTTTCATCAGTTCTCTTCCATAGAATCAATTGAAATAGGCTCATTAATCACAAGATTGGGAAAGGGTCGTTGTTCCACATCAACACAACACCAATTCCAAAATAGGATAAGTTTCAAATGGGTTAGAGTAGGAATTTAACTATTTTTTTGTAGTTTGTAATTTTTAGTTTCAATAAATGCTTAGTTTAACTTTCAATTTAAATGATCTTGTTTGAGATTGAGGTTTAGTGGTTAAACTATGCTTTGATTCATTATGGATCAAGTGTAATCAACCCACATTGAAAATCCTTGTCTCACATTCTAGTGCTAGAAGGAGGGAAAACTGTCAATTTAATCAATTTTTAGTTTGAATTTCATTCATTTGCTTTTTTGCAAGATACAACGACACCTAAATTAAATATAGTGATGCACTTTGAAGAGTGTCGCCATATAGCAACGCTATCCCAATTTGAAACAATGACACCAATTAAATGCATTGGCACTAATTTAAATCTGGTGACGCTAATTTAATATAGAGGTATTGAAGACTTCAAACGGTGATGCCCCCAAATTCACTAGAGTGACGCCCGAAAAAAATCCCAACGCTATCATGCTCTTTTTTTTGTTGGAAATGTATCTCAACTTACTCGCTTGATGTGGTAGCGTTGTGTTCTCCTATCTCCTTGATCGGCCAAATTGTGCTTTATCGGGGGGACTTTGTTCTATGTCCCAACAATGATTTGATGGTTCTTCATTGCTGAGACATTGCTTGGTCGGTGGGACTCCAAAGGTTTTCCTAGCAACAACATGATAGTTTGGTGCTAATGGCTTGTTCTATCAGGAGTTTTCTCTATTGGTGGGACTGTGAGTCATGTCCCAATGATAGGATGATAATGTTCCTTCATCGGCGGGACTTGAGGTCATCGTCAGGACATTCAACCTAATCTGCCCAATGGAACGATGACTATGGTGGGACCCGAGCTGACAAGTGGAAAGCGATATCTGGAGCTACTTAGTACTTCATCATTGTGACTATGCTTTATTTTTGGGACTTGAAAGCTAGTCCCCCCGATGTGCCAATGGTAATACTGATCGTCGGGATGTAACTCCATTGCCAAGACGTGAAAGTTGGTCTTGTTGATAGACCAATGCATTGTGAATTGTTTGAATGGTAATGTGAACATCGGTAGGAAAATTTCATATCAGTGGAACATTTGAAGTTGTCCCAATGACAACCCAATAAGGAAACTATTGATTGACGGTTTGTCTGTTGTAATGAATGGGAACCGAATTGGTATGTTTTTGAGTATGGGTCTGGTGATGCAAATCGGTTGGAATTCTCTTCGAAGAGAAAATGATATAATGTATAATGCATTGTAATAGTGTTTCGAGTTGAGTTGTGAGTCTGTTGAGAGAGAACGAGATTGATCAAGAATTGTAATGTTGCATGTATTGAGAGTGTGAATAGACATCTAAGAGCAACAAACTATAACTCTGTATGTGGACTTTGTTCACTGTAATACAAAGTGTGTTTTCTTGGTGTGGTGGGTTTTTCTTCTGAAAGGGTTTTCCCAAGTTAAATTTGGTGTCCATTCTGTGGTTGTGTTAAATTTGTTCTTATCTATTTTTTGCTAATGTGCATCTTTAATGAACTATAATTTGAAATTGAACCATATGTTTGCATTCTCTTCTTATAATTAGCATTAAGAAAGTGTTTCTTCACCTCTGCTTTCCTTACAAGTGGTATCATATCTTGGCCAGTTGTGTTATCCTTGTGGGTTGGATGGGTTTTTTGTGCCAATTCTGAAGTAGGAGTCTTGTAGAGGAATCTAGTAATCTTGATTGTAGATTAAGATGACAAGCACATTAGGGAAGATAGAAATTGAAAAGTTCAATGGTGGCAATTTTGAGTTGTGGAAACTCAAAATGGAAGACCTATTGGTAGATAGAGATCTTCGTATTGTTGTGTCTAGAACTAAACCTTCAGGCATGAAGTAAGAATATTGGGACCTCACAGATAGAAAATCCAAAGGGTTGATAAGACTTTGTTCTCTTGAACGTTCATGAAGAGAAGTCTTCATCTTCTTTTTGGAAGAAACTTGGTGACATTTATCAAGGCAATTCCTTGGTGAATAATTTATTCTTGAGGAAGGATTTGTACTCTTTGAAAATGGAGGAAGGAGTGTCTATTGTTGATCATCTGAATACATTTAATATGATCATTGCTTAGTTAACATTTGTAGGTGTGAATATAGATGATGAGGATCATTGTATGCTTCTATTATGTTCTTTTCTCAACTATTGGGATCATTTAGTGATGGCTATTGGGAGTACGAAAACCACTTTCAAGATGGAAGATGTGGTTGCTTCATTGTTTTCAGAAGAGATGTGAAGGAAATATTTTGAGTTGGGAAAGGAGGCCCTTATTGTTCGACACAGATAAAAGGAGAAAGGAAAGAAGAAAGAAAAGAAGTATAAATCTAAGTTTGAAGGGAGATCAAAGTCTCATGGCAAGAATTCCAAGGTAAAATGTTGGAATTTTGGGCACCCTAGTCATGTCTGTAAGGATTGCAAAAAGGAGAAAAAGAAGAAGAAGAAAAACAATTCTTTAGATAATGATTCTTCTCAGAGTGATGTAGATGCCTTCATTGCATCCTTGGCGACTCAGGCATCAGATGATGTCTGGCTGATTGACTCGGGTGCATCTTTTCACATGACATCTCACAGAGATTGGTTTATAAAGTATGAAAAAGTATGTTGGTGGAAAGGTGTATATGGAAAGTGACTCATCTCTTGAATTTTTTGGCCGTGGAAGAGTCAAAATTCAATTTCCTGACAGAAAAATCAAAGGAATTGATGGCATAATGCACATACCAAGTCTAGCTCAAAATTTTCTTTATGTTAGTAAGTTGAATGATTTTTTCGTGCAAGTTTCATTCTCGAGTGGTGGCTGCAAAATGACTAGAGGCTTAATGGTGTTGGCAAGGGGTGCTCGAATTGGTACTCTATACAAGTTGGACGCACATGTTATTCAATGCAATAGTGTCTCTGCAAAGCAAAAAAAGGTTGCTCATGTAGAGAAGGAGAACAAAGTTCCTCTGGGTGCAAACTCTTTGGAGGTGAAACTCCCAGAAGAAAAGACCATGCTCTGGCATCAAAGGCTCAACCACATTGGTGAGAAAGGCTTAAAAGCTTTGAAAAATAAAAACCTAGTTGAAGGGCTTGATGATTGTAACCTTGAGTTCAATTTTTGCAAACATTGTATATATGGAAAACAACATCATGTTTCATTTTATTCTAGTCCTCATAGATCTTCTGGTGTTCTGGATTATATTCACTCTGATGTTTTTGGTCCAGTAAATGTTCATTCGTTATTGAAATCAAGATATTATGTTTCTTTTATTGATGATAGTAAATTTTCCTTCGTTGTCGTTATCAAGAAGGGAATTTGTGTATTTTCTAAAAAGTAAATCAAAAGTGTTCAATTGGTTTAAGGAGTTTAAAAACATGGTTGAAAATCAAATTGGAAGAGAAATTAAATGTTTGAGGACAGATAATGGTGGTGAGTTTTGTTTTGCATATTTCGAAAGGTATTGCAAATACCATTGAATAAAAAGGCATAAAACAACACCTTATTCTCCACAACAAAATGGAGTTGTTGAAAGGTTAAACATGACGCTAATGGAAAGGGCGAGAAGTATGTTGAGCAATGCTAGTCTGGAGCAAAAGTTTTGGGCTGAGGTTGTGGCTATAACATGTTATTTAATAAATCAATCTCCCTCTTCGACACTTGTTGAAAAAATCCCTATGGAAGCTTGGTTTGGTAAGAAGCCCTCTTTAATACATGTAAGAGCCTTTGGCTGTGAAGCATATGTTTATGTGTCGAATGAGAAAATATATAAATTGGAAAATAAAGTTGTAAAATGTATCTTCATTGGCTATGACATTGGTGTGAAAGGATACAAGCTTTGAAATCTTGTGACTGAAAAGGTTGTACATAGTAGAAGTGTAATCTTTCATGAGTTGAAACCTTCTTCATTGGATCTGCAGTCAGAGATGAAAGAAGAAAAGAAAGAAAAAGTAGTTGAAATTCCTTGAACTTCAAATAAAGAGGAACTATGAAGTCTACCTGAAACTGAGGAGAGTTCCAACAGCTCTGAGAGTTCTGAAGAAGAAGAACCACAACCTCAGCCTTAGCCTTTGAGGAGATCTACACGTGAAAGGTGGCAACCTGAAAGGTATGGTTTTTCAATGTTGGATGTAAATTGTGCTTGTGCTTTGATTACAAGCACTGATGAGCCTAGGACTATGAAAGAGGCAATTGAAATTTCTAATTCAAATTCTTGGTTGGAATCCATGAATGAGGAAATGGCATCACTAAAAAATAATGCAACCTGGGATTTGGTGCCCTTAACTGAAGGTAGAAAGCCTATTGCCTATAAATGGGTATTCAAGAAGAAAATTGGTTTGGATGGCAGTGTTGAAAATTATAAAGCTAGGTTGGTTGCAAAAGGTTATTCCTAGGTAGAGGAAATTGATTATGGTGAAATATTTTCTCTTGTAGCTAAGCTGACATCTATCATATTTCTTTTGTCACTTGCAGCAGCGTATGACTTAAAGATTGAACAGATGGATGTGAAGACAACATTTCTTCATGAAGATCTTGAAGAATAAATTTATATGTCCCGGCATGAGCACTTTGTGGAAAAAGGTAAAGAAAATTTGGTTTGCAAGTTAAAGAAATCTTTGTATGGTTTAAAACAATCACCTAGAATGTGGTACCAAAATTTTGACACATTTGTGTTGTCATTGGGATTTGTAAGATCAAAATTTGATCATTGTGTGTACTTCAATACTGAAAATGATTGAGTTCTTATTATTTCCCTGTATGTTGATGACATGTTCATAGGAAATAGTAAGACTATGATTTTTGATCTAAAATCTCAATTGTCAGCAAAGTTTGAAATGAAAGATCTAGGTGCAGCAAGGTATATTTTGGGGATGGAAATAAAAAGGGATAGAGGAAGTAGAAAGATTTGGCTCAACTAGAGTAAATAGATCAATATTGTCTTAGAGAGATTTGGTATGACTGATTGCAAGCAGCTAGTTGTTCTAGTGTTGTAGGGAACAAAGCTATATGTTGAAGATTGTCCAAAATAACCTACCGATACGGACATGACTAGAGTGCCTTATGCAAGTGCAGTTGGAAGTTTAATGTATGCAATGGTATGTACAAGGACAAACATTGCCCAAGTAGTGGGAGTTCTTAGCCATTTTATGGAAAATCCAAGTAGACCACACTCAGATGTTGTGAAAAGAGTTTTTAGATATTTAAAAGGTACCTCTCAGTACACTCTGTGCTATCATGGTAACTCAGTTGGGAGATCCATCAACATTCAAGGTTATGTGGATTTTGATTCAGTAGGGGACACTGATAGCAGGATATCCACCAGTGGATACATCTTCACGTTGAATGGCAGTTCAATTAGTTGGATGAGCAAGCGGCAGGCTATAGTCGCTTTATCTACTATCGAGGTAGAGTATATGGCAGCAACACACACCTATAAAGAAACCATTTTGCTTAGACATTTTTGTTCTGATATTTGGTTCAATGCGAGGAAAATTACCATTTGTTGTGACAGTTAGAGTGTTATTTTTTTGGTGAAAAATCTGACTTTCCATGTCAGGACGAAACATATTGATGTGTTGTATCATTTTGTATGGGATATGGTGGAGGATGGAAAGATCAGTCTTGAAAAATTGGATACTCTAGAAAATGTTGCAAATGCATTAACGAAACCAATGAGCATAGACAAGTTTAGGTGGTGTGCCAGTTCGATGGGCCTTGGGGCCTATGATATTCAGTAATGTTAAAGTTTTGGGAGAAGCCAGTAAGTCTTCGTCAAGTGGGAGCATGTCAGGAATGTGTCTCAACTTACTAGCTTGATGTGGCAACATTGTGTTCTCCTATCTCCTTGATCGGCCAGACTGTGCTTTATCAGCTGGACCATGTTCTTTGTCCCAATGAGATCTGATGGTTCTTCATCATCGAGACATTGTTCGATCAATGGGACTCCAATAGTTGTCCCCGCAACGACCCGACAGTTTGGTGCTAATAGCTTGTTCTATCGAGAGGATTTTTCTCTATTGGTGGGACTGTGAGTTGTGTCCCAATGATAGGACAATAATGTTCTTTCTTCAGTGGGACTTGAGTTCATCGTTGGGATGTTCAACTTGGTCTCCCCGATGGAACAATGACCGTGGTGGGACCGAAGCTGACAAGTCAAAAGCGGTAGTTGGAGTTGGCTTGGTTGTGGGACCACATCGACTGGTTAGTAATTCATCGATGTGACTGTGCTTTATCATCGGGACTTGAAAGCTAGTCCCCCCAATGTGTTGATGGTAAGACTAATCGTCGGGACATGACTCCATCACCAAGACGTGAAATTTGGTCTTGTCAATAGATTGATGCATTATGAACTATTTGAACGCTAATGTGAACATTGGTAGGACAATTTCATATCGGTGGGATGTTTGAAGTTTTCCCAGCAACAACCTGATAAGGAAACTGCTGATTGATAGTTTGTCTACTGTAACGAATGGAAATCGAATTGGTATGTTTCACAGTATGGGTCTAGTGATGTAGATCGGTTGGAATTCTCTTAGAATGGAAAATGATATAATGTGTAATGCATTGTAATAGTGTTTGGAGTTGAGTTGTGAGTCTGTTGAGAGAGCATGAGATTGATCAGAAATTGTAATGTTGCCTGTATTGAGAGTGTGAATAGACATTTGAGAGCAACAAATTGTAACTCTGTATGTGGACTTTGTTCACTATAATACAATTTTTTTTTGCTTGGTATGGTGGGTTTTTCTCCCAAAATGGTTTTCCCACTTTAAATCTTGTGTCCATTATGTGGTTGTGTTAAATTTGTTCTGATCTTTTTTCTGCTAATGTGCATCTTTAATGAATTATAATTTGAAATTGAACCATATGTATGCATTCTCTTCTTAGAATTATCATTAGGAAAGTGTTTCTATACCTTTGCTTTCCTTACATGTTTCTACTGCACACTAACACCCAAATTCACCAGAGCAACGCCCAAATTTCAAATCATGATGCTATCATGTTCAACGATGCCCAACCAGGGTAAGAAGTTTTATGATCATTTTTTTCAACATGTACTTTAATTTTCACGATTTGTCAGGTCACTAACGCACTTCTAAAATTTTTCTAGTTGTTAGACTAATAGGGTTTTTTAGGTTGGATGACATGGAGCTAAAGTGAAGAAATCCTTCTTATCTTGAAATTCTATGATTGTAACAAGTGTTTGACGCTTTTATGGCAATTATAACCCAAATTTTTATGCTTTCTAATTTTTTCTCTAGGACCTCACTCAATTTCAATTGGGTTTAAAACAAATGCTCAAATGGGACTAAAATTGAACCCTCATCTCATCATTGTCTTTTGGGTTTAAAATTGAACAAGGCAACTTCATATTTCATTTGGTGCATAAAATGAAGTCATCTTAGCTTAGGGGTTAAAATTTACAATTGTTTGCTATGTTTTGTGATTTACACTTTTGCTATTGAATGTGTATGAAATTCTCTCGCACCATTTGGCAACCTTGAGAAATAGAAACATTCCTTAACACTTTGTATAATCACCTACATCTTTCAATTTGGATTAAAAATGAACCCCCTTGCGAGTGTGAGAAAAAGGCATAGCGTGTGTCCTCTCTTTTTTCATACAAATGGAGATGATTGAACTACTAATGTAATTCTTGGCTATTCTTTATCCTTAGAGGGCCTGCCTCCTTGCTTCAAAAGGAGGGAATGACCCAAGCGGTAATGAGCTAAAGCCAAGCTCATCCAAACCACTATATAAATGTGTGGTTGCAATGAAAATTGTGATCAATGGGATGCAATACATGATAGCTCTCCCCCAATATATTTATGATGAATAAAGCCCTTGTTCCAAGGGTTGGGAGACCTCTTGACGAATTTTATCATTGTATCCCCTAAACTGGAAGCCCTTACTATGAACCATTATTTAGAATCCAAAATCCTTAATACTTGTTGGTGCAAGAACGGTCGTTCTGAAGTTACCGCACATTTGTACTATTCAATTGTAGAAACAGAAAAATCCTTTTGATCTCTAGATTTTAACGATTTAGAGATTTGGTGGTCCTTAGAAGTGTGTGTCATTGAGGGGAGCCAGTGTCACCAAATCTCTATCTGTTTGCATTGTTTAGTGTCTGGAGAAATCCAAGTGGGGATTCAATAAGTATAGCCATTTTGAACCTAGGGTTGTAAATTATTGTGAGTCAGTTTAATACATTGCTTGGTTCCAAAACGATGCAAAAACAAACATTCACTATCTTCCTCAAAATTTCAAACACTTTGGCTTAAATATGGATACCTCTTGAAATAGCCTTGATATTACTACTTGTCCTAAGGATTTTATCCTTAGATATTTCTAAATATCTTGACTTATATCAAAATCCATATTCTCCAAAGACAACATAGGAAATTATGGCTTCAACCTCATGATTCTCACAAAATGGACATTGTGAAAGTTATGATGTTTTGGACATAAATATTTAGTTTGAAAATATAATCAAGACAAGTGTTTGTGGTAAAATAAACTCATTAAGCAAGATAAATTGAAAAATGAACCCCACATGACTATTTGGAGATGGATTGTTCTCGTTGAACAACCCAATCTTCTAGGTACTATAATTCAACCAATCTTTGAACTCGTTAACAAAGAACAAATCAATCTCATTAGCAGTTTGAGAAGCTTCACTTTTGAAACAAAAGAAACAAATACCCAGTGGAGAAACACAACAAGAATTTTAGACGAAGAAGAGAAACAAGCTAATATTGAGGCTGGAAGGCCAACATTACCACCACCCACGTGGCAATAAATATCTTCCTTTCTTCCACAAATTTAAACTTTTTCTAAATGATCTCACGCAAAGTCAAGATCCCTAAAGTAAGGTCTACAAGTCATCATTTTAGACTTATACATCTTAGTCCAAAATCTCTCAAGAAACACCTTTGGGAACTTCATGAAACTAGAACTAGGTTGGTATACAACTTTTACAAACATGCTTCAAGACACACTCGAAACTTGTATTCCTTCTATTACTGTCAGAATCCTTGTCTTTTCCAACATTTCCAATTTCTCACATAATAATGACCTTGAACTCCCTAAATGATATATCACAAAATTAAAATTTGTAGGGGAAGATCTACATCTCACCATTATAGACGTAGGTATCAAAATTCCAAGTTTAGTAGGAAGTGGGCCTTAATACTTTATCGCAATCGCAACCTCTTGTTGAGAAACCATTATACACAAGCTAGGAGGAACCAAACAGGTTTACACATCCCCATCTATCCTCTCATCTAAGTCAATATTAGTCTTTAAGATTTGAAAACTTTAGAGGTCTAGCATCATTCTCACCACCTTGGTCTTGTTAAAACAAATGTTCACTTTAAGTCAAAATTGGGTGAAACATCTCATTCACTCCATCAAAATTTCATCTTCCACTTTACCTATCTTTGTAAAAAATTTGAATACACCAACACTTTGTGACTTAAACATCTATCAAATCAACCCCCTCACTTGGTTATTTTGCATGTGAAATGTATCCTTTTCCTTGCATTTAGTGAAGTTAGTTATCATCTTTGAACTAGTTTATCTTGAAGGTCATGAGTCTACCCTAAATATTTACAAGTTCATCAACATCCTTTATCCCAACATCAAAACATCAAACTCAAGTCAAAAGTGTTGTCCCAAAACGTCTGCAAAGATCACACTCCATATCATCCATATTTTCATCCCCCATTATCACAATTGCTCCCAAAAGACTCAGAGCATCCCTTTTACCTATATTTCAGTCAACTAGAGAGTTCAAACATCGCAAATCACAACACAACTCTCCCAAAGGTGACACAAAATTTATGGTAAAGATGAGATCACAACACAAGAGAATCATGGAGAAAACAATGGTTACATTTACCTCAAGTGATCCAAATCCTTTAGAATTTGATCCAAGAAACCAAGTTACCACATCAGAACAACCCTCATCTCCATTGGGACCATATGAGACAGAAGATATCACAAACAATCCATTTGAACTCACTAGGAAAGAACTCATGGAACATCAAGCCTTTGAAAACATAGATCCTATCTCCCCAACATTTGTGGCACAGAGTTTGACACAGGGCTTCACAACTCCATCATTAGGGCTACATAAAACCTACATTCCCAATATTGCAACAAGCCTTGCTCAATACTTTGGTCATGCACTTTCATTTGAAAGCAGCACACTTGTGGGTACACTTGAAACCAATCCTCCATCTCACACAACCACTTGGACACCTACCCTTGGTACTCCTCCCATTCTCGAAGATCCTAAACATCCATACACACCTATATACCTTCATTACTCCACCACAACTTCCACATACCGGGGAAATCCCTCTTCATCGATATCCATGAGTACCGCAAGTGTGCCTACCATCATGCAAAGTAGTGTGGATTTGGTATCTCAAAACAGCACACAAGGGCATATCAATACCATACCCCAGATTCAACCCTTAAAGAAAATAGGGACATCCTTACCCAATCATGCAATTGGTTCATCCATACCATTGGTTTCAAAAAACACATCCACACCATCTATTATCAACCCATCTCAAAGCAATCCCTTGGTAACAAATCCTGTCAACACAGGTAATACATTATCTACATCCCTAACACAAGGGAATCCTCTAGAAATGGGGCAAGGAAATATTTTTAATCAATGGACTCAAGGTCCTAGTGTTTCATTTCCATTGTAGAATCTAATGGTACCATCCTCATCTTTTCCCACAGTCCCTTTCACTATGCCAAATCAAACAGGATCTCAAACCTACATTCCTCCACCACAATCTACTATCTTACAAGGAATGTCGAACCAAGGGAACCCCCAACATCTCATCACCAATCCATTACCCACTCAAAACATCAATATCCATAATCCTTCATTGATGTCCCAACAACCACTTGATCCCTCATTACAAGTGCACGACTTAGCCTTACAGCAAGCCCAACAACCCTATCAACAAGCCCTAGTGGCACAACAACAACAAGTAGCAACACAAAAAGCAGCATTAACACACCAACAGTAGCAACAACAACAAGCAGCCATAGCAGCACAAAAAGTAGCCTTAGCACAACAACAATAGCAAACATCCTTAGCAGCACAACAAGCAGCCTTAGCACATCAACAACAACAAGCAGTATTAGCAACACAACAACAACATCAAGCTCATCAAGCAGCTTTAGCAGCACAACAACAACAATAGACCCAACAAAAAGTCCTAGTGGCGCAACAAAAAAAACAAGCTCAACAACAAGCCTTACTAGCTCAATAGTATTCCCAACAACAACAAGAAGGTTCCTATTATAATCCTCAATCGAACATCGCCAATCCAAATGTATTACAAACATATGCAACAATACCCCAATCACCTTCACCAAATCTCACACCACCATACACCCCATATAATTCATCCATCATCCCACCATATGTTCCTCCACTCAACCCGCAAGACGATCTAGCATCGCAATTTAAGGTGCTCTTACAAGTAATGCAGGACCTTCGCATGGGCAAGACAAAGAAGCCCCATACATAGAACTTGTGTCCATATCCATTTGACCAAAAAATAGCAATGGTACCATTCCCTCCTAGTTTTGAAATCCCCAAATTCAACAATTATAAAGGGAGAGGAAGTCTTGTAGACCATATCAAATAATTTAACGTCATGTGCATGGAAGAGGCTTACAATGATTCATATTTGATGCACCTCTTCCCTCAAAGTTTAATAAGTTCTGCTATGGATTGGTTTTCTCATCTATCTCCTGGTATCAAAACTTTTTAGGAAATTATTGATAAATTTATCGATCATTTCTCCTTCAATCTTGACATGGATGTTAGTCTAGAAGAATTATACACTCTTAGGCAAGACAAAGGAGAAATTTTTTCTAATTTCTTACAACGGTGGAGATAGAGAGCTAGTAAGAGCAAGTGGCCTCTTCCCAATAAACAAGTGGGAATCATCATCGCCAATCTAGATCCAGATCTATCCTTCCACTTGAAAATTCATTGCATCACATCATATGACAAGCTTGTCCCTAGAGCCCTTAACATTGAGAGAGCTCTAATCTCACAGGGAAATACTCAAGCTTACAAAGACAACCTCCCGTCAACTAGTTCAAATGACAAGCCTCGTGTCTGGGCTAAGAACAAGAACGTGAAAAATGATGGTGTGGTAGATGTTGAGGTAATCCTAAGTGCTCCAAGGCCAAACAACAATCAAGTTTCTAACATCCAACCAACTGTGCAACAAATGACACCTTCTTAGAACAATTAGATCAATAACACCATAATGCAAAGGTGAACCCCTAACTAGAACAACTACCCTAAATGCAAGTACACACAACTATCTAAACCCATCAAAAATATCATGAAAAAATTGGTAGAGTCAAATTTGATCACACTTCCTAACTTTGAAAACTACCTAGAATCGTAAGAAAAACCATCCTAGTACAACACAAATGACCTTTGTGACTTTCACAAGATCAAAGGACACAAAACAACAAACTGCATGAGGCTCAAAAGCATTATCCAATACCTCATAAAGAACCATACCATATCTATTGAGGTATCATCTGGGAACCAAGATCTTAAGATATACAAGAACCCTATGCCAGATCATAACAAATCAAACAACACTGGAAAAGCTAAGGATTACACAAACGTGCAACATACCTATTCTAATGTAGTTTCTTCCTATGATAGTTTCATCACTGTTGTCACCATCAAAGGGAATAGTGCAAAGTGTGGAGTCACCATGCAATGTGGTAAAGTCACCATCCAAGGAGTCCCATCTCAATCTAGGGAACAATCTACTCTGCTAGCAACAAGTACCAATAAGTACAATCTCTTAGAACAACTCAAAAAGACCCCTGCACATATATCAATCCTAGAATTGTTGAGGCTATCACCTGCACATAGGGAAATCCTTGAGAAAGCTCTATCAAATTCATTTGTTCTCGAGGATATTGATACCAATAAATTTCAATTTATGGTGGGCCATATCGCTAATCATCTTCTCACCTTCTCCGAGCAAGACCTACCATCAAAGCCATCTCATAACTGTGCTTTACACCTTGAGGTTATCATTCATAGGAACAAGGTAAAAAGATTCTTAGTAGATGGAGGTGTTAGATTGAACATTTTCTCTCTTCAGCTAATCAAAAATCTAATCTATTGAAAGGATATTATTGAGAGGACAAAGAGTACCACCATTAGGGCATATGATGACCAAGAATAGTTATCACAAGGAATCATTGCACTTCCCCTTCAAGTGGGACCTCTCATTACAAAGACTACTTGCCAAGTGCTTTAACTTGATATTCCCTATAAAATCTTGCTTGATCTACCATGGATCCATTCTTTAAAATTTGTAGGCTCGACTTATCATCAATGTGTAAAGTTTCCTTTTGAAAGCAGAGAAATCACCATCCATGGAGACCTTGATCCTTTTTATTATTGCAAGAATATTGAGGCCAGATTCTATAAAATACCCCAAATACCTAAGAATGATGAGGTACCTACACCATCTACCTCATTTTTTGACCCATCATCCCTTGCATCTACCTCACAAGCAAAAACATCTATTGTGCAAAGTATACCCGACGTCAAATCTTTAATCCAAGATGATGGTTGTGGGAACTACAAGCTATTGAAAGACACCTTTTTCTTAGGAGAGTTTCCTATTTCTCCTCAGTCTCATGGGAAACCCACATCTAGCACCAAATAACCTGAAACAATCAAGATGGCAGCCACTACCTTCACCAAGTGGGGGGATTTGAATCAAGAAGATGTCAATGAGGAAGATATCTCTAAACTCCTCTATCAATATGAATGACTTGTTCCCGTTCCTCCCATGGAAGATGACAAAAAAGGCTTGTAGCTAATGAAGGTATGGGGATATAACAAGAATGAGAAGCTAGGTCAAAATGATAATGGTTTACTAGAACCCATCGTTCCTAAGAAATGACTAAAGAATCTTGGTCTAGGTTGTACTCCTAGAAAGGTTACCCTTATTGGAAAATGTACTTCCACTAAATGAGCTAAGGCTTCCTCTTGGTTACCTACATCACCTGATACGACCTTAGATTACTTCCCTCTTGATGTTACCGATCTATTTGAGAACAACACCCTCTTTATGATATATGTTACATCCTTCACTCCAAACAATCAACCAACTGAAATACGCCTAGTCTACCCACAACTTATTGACATAGACCAACAAGGACCACCGGTTCTAGATTTATTCAAAAATGATGAAGTAATCTTAGAAATCATGGGACTCTGTGACAAATCACCATGGGAACATCACAAATATGGCTTTGACATAGAACTAGATACAAAGGCATACTATGGGGAAATGATTGAATCCTTCAGTCACAAAATTGATGAAATGCAACTAACATGCAAATATTTAAGTGAAAACCACATTGTGACACTTTCTGATCCTAAAAAAGTTAAAAAAAAGGATGAATATGACAGTGAAAACCTCTTTGAGGTGCCCAAGGATGAGGGATTCAATCTCCCCCTTAGTGCAATGCATCTAGAGAAGTTAGCAGTACTAGCAGAAAAAGCCACTCCAGTTAATGTGGGAATAAAAGAGGCACAAAATATCACTTTTTATGCTGAATACTTCTTGGATGAAGAACAAAAGAAATTGGCAACATTCCTAAAGGAGTGTAGAGCTAAATTTGCATGGTCATACATAGAAATGTTAGGACTCAACCCAGAAGTGGTTGTGCATCACTTAGCAGTCTATCTTGAAGCTAAACCAGTCAAGCAAAAATTAAGGAAGATGCACCCTCAAATAGCACTCTTGGTCTAACTTGATTTACAAAAGCTTCTTAGAGTTGGATTCATTCAATCGATAGATTATCCTGAGTGGGTTTCAAACCTGGTACCAGTCTCAAAACCCACTGGGGGCATCAGAATATGCACTGGTTTCAAAGACTTAAACAAGGCATGTCTGAAGGATGATTTCCCTCTTCCTAATATCGACCTCATTGTAGACTTAACAACTGGGCATGAAATTTTGTCACTCATGGATGGTTTTTCAGGCTACAATCAAATCATAATCACCAAGGAAGATCAACACAAAACTGTGTTCACTTGTCCATTGCTAGAATGTGATGTCATTTGGGCTAAAGAATGTAGGAGCAACCTATCAAAGAGCAATGACCCTCATCTTCCATGACATGATCCACAAAACCATCAAAGATTATGTGGATGATATTTTGGAAAAATCAAAGAAAAGAAGTGAGCACAAACAAGTCTTAGGACCTATCTTTGATAGGCTGGAAGAATACAAAGTAAGGCCAAATCCAAAAAATTGTGTCTTTGGGGTCACATCAGGGAAAATTTTTGGCTTCATTTTCTCACAAAGAGGGATAGAAATTGATCTAGCAAAGGTAAAATCCATCCTAGACATGGAATCACCACAAACATTAAATTAGATGAGAGGATTACAAGGAAGGTTGCAATCCATTAGGAGGTTCATAGCACAACTCTCAGATAAAGTACACCCCTTTTCGCATATTATCCATAAAGGGATAACTTACAAATGGGATGAGAAATGCAAAAAATCTTTCCAATAGATCAAAGACTATCTATTAACACCTCCAGTGCTCATGCCATCAATACGGAACAAACCACTGATCTTGTATATCTCAGCAGCACTAGGAGCTCTACTGGAACAACATGATGAAAACGGGAAGGAAAGAGCTATTTACTACATCAGTAGGACTTTGGTGGGCTATGAAATGAAATATTCACCCATTGAGAAAGCATGCCTAGCAGTAGTTTTTTCTTCACAAAATTTTAGACACTACATTTTGTCACATCAAATCAAACTCATTGCAAAAATTGATCCATTAAAATACCTATTATCCAAAGCAACTCTCACGGGGTGAATGGCTAAATGGGTGATGATCTTAATGAAGTTTTACATAGAGTATGTAGAGCATAAGGAAATCAAAGGAAAAGTGATCATAGACCAACTAGCAGAAGCACCTATCTATGCTAAGAACCCTCTAATATTTGAGTTCCTGAATGAATCAGTGTTCCTTATCAATTTCACAGCTCAGTGGAAGATGTATTTTGATAGATCGTTCACCCAACATGGATTCATAGTAGGCATTCTTTTCATCACCCCTCAAGGTGATTGCATTTCAAAGTCATATCGGCTATCATTTCCTTGTACTAACAACATTGTTAAGTACGAAGTCCTAATCACAGGTCTAAGGATAGCGGTTCAGTGGTAGATTCAAGAGATGAAAGTATATGGAGGTTCACAGTTGATTATCAACCAAGTCAATGATGACTATCAAACTAAGGATGATAAACTCACTCCTTACAAAAATATGGTAGACAGTCTCAAGGAAATTTTTATAGACATAAATTTTGAGCAGATTCCTGGCATGAATAATACAACAACAGATGCCATGGCAACGATTGGATCACTACTAGACATGCCAAACAATGTCCTCAAATGTGAATTCTTGGTAGAACAACTTCTCGTACCAACTTTCAAGATCCCTAAATCAAAATTAGTGTGTGTCATTTTTGGTCCTGGATCCCCATGGTACCATGATATCTTTACCTACCTAAGCAAAGGAACCCTCCCATCCAATATCACCTCAAACCTTAAGAATACCTTTGTTAAAAAGGCATCCCGATTTGTGATCTTAGGTGATACCCTTTACCGTTGAAGCATCGAGGGTACATTACTATGATGTCTTAACCAAGAGGAATCCTTGACTGCTTTAATAGAGGTACACAATGGCATATGTGGGTCCCATTCTAGTGGTATGACGTTACTTAAGAAATTGTTGAGGACTGGGTACTATTGGTTGACCATGGAAAAGGAATCTCATCAGCATGTGTAGAAATGTGTTCAATGTCAACAACATGGAGATCTAATTCATGCTTTGGATCAAGAATTGCAACCCATGATCACATCCTGGCCTTTCTCGTAATGGGGACTTGACCTCATAGGAAAAACCACTCCCACCTCATCCAATGGCCACAAGTTTATCATAACATCCACTGAGTACTTTACTAAGTGGGTCGAAGCCATTCCCATGATCTACATAACGGGGAAGCAAATTGATAAATTTATCCTAAACTATTTAATATGTCATTATGGTGTTCCACAAACCCTCATCTCAGACAACAAAACACCCTTTAAGAATCAGGATGTGAAAGAGATGTGCCAAATATTTAACATCCAACACCGATTCTCTACCCTGTATTATCCCCAAGGAAATGGCCAAGTTGGGGCTATGAACAAAACTAGCCTAAAAATCTTGAGGAAAATAGTCAATGAAGCTGGTTGTGACTGGCATCTGCAACTAAATCCCACTCTTTTGGCTTATCAAACCAGTATCTACATGCTTACAGGTGTAACCCCTTTCTCCTTGGTCTATGGATCAAAAGTCATCTTGCCTATTGAGGTTGAGCTCCCATCATTGTGAGTGTCACTACAGAACTTTATCATAGATGAAGAATATAGATTATCTCGGTTGAATGAGCTATAATTCCTGGATGAGCATCATCTTAACGCCCTAAATCACTTGCAAGTATATCAAAACCGACTAAAATGGATCTATAACATGAATATCAAATGTCGGTCTTTCCAGGTAGGGGATCTTGTTCTCAAACAAAATCAAAAGAATCTTCCAGATCAAGATAGCAAAGGGAAGTTTGAGCCTAACTGGTTGGGTCCCTTTGTCGTCACAGCAAGCTACAGATCAGGAGCATATCAATTGTCAACACCTGAAGGAGAACCCTTTCAAGAGCCAACTAATAGCTTGCATCTCAAAAAAATTTATACCTAGTCTTGAAGGGTGTAAATTTGAAAAATACAAAAAAATCAAAAAATGATCAAAATCTAAAAAAATGGGAAAAAGGATATAAAAAGTAAAGAAAAAAATCATCCTCTAGTGAAAACCACTTCGGTGGCACTTTAGGAAATTACCTTGGTGAAAACCTAGCAAACAAGTGTCTTGCGTAAATAAAGCATCTCCATCTCATTATTTGGCTCTTTTGTCCTATCATTCTTTGCACCACCATTTATCCATCGCATCCTTTATCCATCGCTTGTTTGTGTCCTTATCATAGCTTGATGTTGTGAAGTATTGTATCCCTTTAGTATTACTTGACATATTCCAAAGGTCAGTTTGTCCTGGCTATATCGAGGTAGTCTATCTCATGTCATGTTGGGGGAAATTCATTATGGATCATATTGGGTCATCAAAAATACCAAAAACATTCATAAATCTCCTCAAAAATCCCAAAAACATTTGTAAAACGTTCATCAAAAAATACAAAAACATTTGCAAAATCCTGTACAGCTAAAATCCAAAAACATTCAAAAAAATGTAAAGGAAAAAATCTTGAACATCCAAAACACATCAAAATCCCTAAAAAGGTTGAACATCAAAAATCCAAAAAAGTGGTACCCTTATCAAACTACATTGTCTCTAAGCTTGAACGTAGGCAAGGCCATCATTGATGTGCCCCTGAGACACCCTAGGTCAGTCCTTTAGAAGTCTGTCATAATAAACCGACATCTCTCAAATGTTCATATCTCATCTTGTTAATAAGTCAATTTGGTCAAACTACATGGTCTTTGTGTGTATAACATAGGAAAGGCTTATCTTTGATCAGCCCCTGAGACCCCTAGGATAGGTCTTTAGGTTAGGTTCTTGTTTGAAACTTGGAAAATCCAAAAACATCCAGATAACTCAGAAAACCCCAAAACATCCAAATATTTGAAAACCCCAAAAACATCCAAATATCAGAAAACACAAAAACATTAGAAAATTGGAAATCCAAAAACATTAGAAAACATTCAAAAACCAAAATAGCCTCAAATAACCGAAAATCTAAACATTCGCATAAACTTTCAAAAAGACCAAAAATAGCCTCAGAACATTTTCAAAATACCAAAAGCATTGAAATATTTCAAAAAATACAAAACCACCCATCCCATCTCGCTTTCACCCATAATAAATTGATCGTCACCTTCAAGCTTTTTGGTAAAACAAATAGAAAAAAAGTATAGCAAGCCATAAAGTGAGAACCTAACTGTCAAAATATAAAATCTAGATCATAGGTAAGTATGCTACTGGAGTTTATATCAACAACTCATCTTAGCATCATCATCCTAACATCAAACAACCATTTGATCAACATGTCCTAGGATGTATCCTTCCTACGATGGACATCAGTATCAAACATCACTTTAGCTAAACTTAAACTAGGCAAGAGATATAGATAAAACTGATTGTTTGTCTTTGATCTTTTCTTATGATTTATCTTAATGATCCATTCTGAGGACCTCTCAATGATGTCTATCAAAATGATTTAGAGAGAAAGGAATGGGGCATCAATCATTATCTTTCATTTTGTGTGCTTGTGGGTACTCTTGTAAAATAATCTTGGCACATACTTGCTTAGTTGTGTGTAGGAAGGTTGTTTGGAGTACGTTGTTGAATATTGCGTATGCTTTGGTCCAATATATTCTAAGTTTCTAACTTACATTCCAATGAGGTTTTTGTATGTCAAGATGTAAACAATAACTATCCTATTTGTTTGCAGAGTCAAAGTCCATTACACTAGATACAACGCCATCCTGGTTATCCATACCTTGATGCATCATGTCTATGCGTTATATCAAATAATAAGGAACAACGAAAAATCCTAATCCTGAAATGTGAGCAACTCATCATCCTACATTCTTCCTCATCATGCATGTCTCATCACCATCTCTAATAAAGTCTTTGTGGATCATAAACTTGTTGGATTTTTTGAAACAAACATCAAAATCAATGGTCAATTATTCTTGTTTCTTCTATCTTATCTCTGTGCTAACTTGGTATCATGACTTTCAACAAAAACATCATCAATGCATCTTGCATCCAAAAATCAACATACATGCATTTCATAATCATAGCATAATCATAAAACATCCATCTTGCACCATCATAGCATATCACATCTTACATCATACATCCTGCATTATCATTTAAGTTGTGACGAATAATATAAATTTGTTATTCTAAGCATCTTAAATCGTTGCACAAGCATATATTACATACCATATCATGAAGCATAACATCTCCATTATCCATCCATACAACCATATGCATACATAATCATCACATCATAAAACTACATAGAAAATACACAAAAATCAATGCATGCATAACACCTACATCCCATATCATATCACATAGCATATCATGAAAAGATATTGAAAAAGAATATAACATTACATCCATCTCATTCCATCTCATGTATCATTGCATATAGCATAGGAATCAAAAGTAAAGTGCATCCATACATTATTAAAATAAGCATGTCACATCTCATATCATATGCATCCATAAGCACGAAATAAGGTGAGCACATCATATAGAATCTGTATCCATATCATATATATATCAAAAAATGAATGTCATGGTACAAAATCTAGATTAGTGTATGTATATTGATCATAAATACAATATCCACAAGGCTATCAAAAAGGAGCCCATGAATGAATATCTGTGTGAAAGAATCGGGCAACAAAACTCAAAAAGTGTTTATACAAAATTAGGCTAGCCTTGATGGTTGCTACCCTCTCCGGCCTTCCTCTCTGGTTGATCCTCAACCCTAGGTCATGCATTGCTATGCTGTCAATAATCAGGAAGTCTCAGTTATGCTAGCACATCATAGTGGTAATACATTATGCAATAAGTTGCCTTTGTCATAGCCTCTCAGTACAACCTAGCAGATACAGTCCTACCCTAGGTAGCTATTGTGAGGGCCTCTAACTGTTGTCGACGTCTGATCTCTCAATCCCTCTTAGTAGTCATAGCATGTACATGTTTTCTTGCATGATCTCTCTCGGCTATGATGGCCACCACCTACTGCTTGGCCTGATCTCGGTCAGTAGTAATAGCCAGAATCTTTTGGCAGGCCTAATCCTGCTCACCTGTCAAAACCTACACCTATTGTTGTAGTTGTTGGATCTATATATATCTAGGACTTGGTGTTGGTGGTGGTGGTGGTGGTTGAACACCAGGTTGTTGTACGTTTTTTTGTTGTGCAGGAGGTTGTTGTGGAGGTTGTTATCCAACCAGTGGAGCCCCAAAAATATGTCCATCTTCATCGTCCTGACCACCTTGTCCTCGTCCTCTACTGACTCCCCTACCTCTAGGCCTCCCTCACAGAGAACCTGTTGGATATGTCAAACATCGAGGAGGTGTGAACCAAGCATCATAAGTAGTCGTAGTTTGCACTACCACCTAACCCTAGTCATAGGCCCATGGCTGAGCCACCAACTATCTAAATCCCTCTACCACCTCTAGAGTTGGAATGGTGGGTCTCCAAGTGGCAACCTTATGAGTTGATCGCACAAAAATGGCCCTATAAGCATCATCTAGCTTGTCCTGTTGCTCTCTGAACTGTCATGCCACTCCGTCTGGCAGGTATCACTCGATGATGGTATGCTCACGGCCCTACATGTAACGATTCTATCGGGCAAAGAACAAATGTTATACATCATCATACTAGGCTAGAATCTATAGCCAGGTTCGCCATCTGAATACTGTCATGCCATCCAATACCTGGCACCAGTATGGGAGCCCAATCTATCCAATGTGCCATAGAGTGATAGCACCTCCATACTTCCAGATCATAGGATCATTTGGCTCAATGGCATACATATACACTATTGGACAAAGCACAGTAATATGCTCCCATGCCCAAATGTGAAGAAAATTCACCCTTGCACCAATGGCTCTCCCATCGCAATAAAAAAATTCGCTCATGTCATGATATAATGAGGCCAACATCATTAGCCCCCATGCAAAAAGTGTCCTCCTATGAAGTATCTGGTCCCATGCCAAGCCCCATCTTGGATTGAACCCTCTGCTCCATCAGTCTAGAGTAACCAAAGCTGAAATAATGGCTACAATAATCAATCGAAATGTGCACATGTGACCTCTATACATCTCAAGGTCAATCTATGATGTGATTAAGGAAATGTTCTCCAACTCCATCCCCTTGTGACAAACATCATACCAAGTGTCGACATCAAAGATCACCTGCTTTCCATGTATCGAAAAACACAAAATACGCCATACATCCTCTAAGGTAACTATCACCTCACCTATTGGGAGGTGAAATGACAAGGTCTCACTGTGTCATCTCTTGCACAGTGTAGTCATCATCGCTAGATGAGTCCAGATGGCGGGTGCATATGCAACATAGCTAAGGCCGATCTCTCCCAGGTGCTCTTGGTGTAACTCAAAAAAATCACCTAGTCTCTCCAACATTGTGGGCCTTTGCTCACATGGCATCAATGGTGCAATGACCTCCTACACTCGTGAAGTGCATAATGTCAAAAAAAAAAAAAAATTGACTCAGTTGGGAATTTTTAGCTCAAAAATTACAATAGCGTTAGTAGATTTAAATTTCAAATTGCAACACCCAAAGGCATTTCAAATTGAAAATCACAAAATGTGTCGTCGTATACATGTGCATCACAATTTAAACTTTGGAAACTCTAAACCTAGCTTTCAAATCGACAGGTGCATCGCTATATAAGTATGTGTCACAATTTAAAATTAGAAACCCTAATTTTAAATCGCGAAGTGCGTCGCTATATAAATATGTGTCGTTATAAATTGTTTTAGCATCTCCAATTTTCAAATGGGTGTCGCTATATAGCGATGCCACCAAATTTTAAAGTTTAAAGATCAATAAATGCATCAAAAATTCAAATTTCAAATCAAGTTTGGACTTACATACTGGTGGTCCTGAGCCTGGAATCCGCTGATACTCTCAAACTCAGTCGGAAATATGCTTGGGAGCTCTTGTCGTACCTTTTTTTTGGAGGTTCAGAGCTCACAATAGAAAGAATATCCAAGGTGTGAATTCCTCAATGAATTGAAAGTGACCCTTCTTACCTTATTTAAGCTAGAAAATTAGGGTTTTTTGCCCTAATTTCACCTTAAAGCTAGGGTTCATCATCATTTTCACTAATTTTTCCAATTTGGACCTTATTTTGTATCACTTTTTGTTTTTTTGGCATAATTCTTGCATCCTAGAGCCTTTCTGGACCCTTGGGGCAGCTTCTCACCTTTATTGAGAAATCAACCCAAAATTCAAAATTTTCGCCCAATTTCTCGAGGGGGCAAGGAATCAGCTTTATCCTTCCGCTGGGGAATCTAAAAAATCCAAAAAAAAAAATTGATTGGGCAACAGTTCTTATCCGAGGAGCATTATTCTTTGAACCGAAGTAGCAGGTACCTCGCTTCAAAGAGGAGCAAAATGTAGACACCAAAAACTGTCCTAGATGATATCATATACTTGAATCAGGTTTACTAACATCATTTCCTCTTGAAACCCATCCTCTTTTCGCTTAATTAATCGAATTAGCCTAGCTAATTAATTAATTGCATCATTTTCATCTATTAACCTAATTAATTCAAATTGGGTTAATTCACCCCCTTTCACAATAACACTTCATCTCATTAAATTAAATAAGTCAAAGTATTTAATTTAATTCCCTAAGTCATCTTATTTAATTAAATAACCCTAAGTTATTTAATTAAATATCATTTCATCTCTCCCCCATTCATTAAATCATCTAATTTAATGAATATCCCTTTAATTTTTCTAATCCCCTAATTGTATGATTAAACCATGTTTAATTAAAAATTAAACTAATCTTCCTCCAAAAAGGGAATATTCCTTATTGTTGTGCTCTTAGCACACACGCCCCGTTCGGAACGGGGACCCTCTTTTCTTTCCCTTGCCGGGTCATTTTGTCGCCGCTTCATTTTGCGTGCCCTGTTTTGTGCCCCTGGTGGTCAATAAACCTTCAAACATTTCATCATAATTTGACTGTGCTTCCCCTTGGCCTGTTTTGTTGAGTTTTGGCACTTTCTGGGGTATTTGTGGCAGTTCGCTCTTGCAAACGGCCCTGGACTCGGTCGGGCCCGCCCTTTCGGGTTTCCCTGTTGAGCCCATCGTCCTCGTCGACGGATGGTTTTCATCCTCCCGGACCCCGGGTCCCAGCACTATATTTACCGTCCGATGTGTTTTGTAGGAAACTATGACTACCTTCGAGTGTTCTGGGCCCGATCTACCGGAGTTCCAAGTTCGGAATTCCATGATGGTTTTGCCATCTCTGACGGCGGGTCTTTGGCGGAACTCCGCCCGCCGGACCCCGGGTCTCCCGCCGCCGACAGTAAATTCAAATCCACCAACCTTTGTTCCATCGTACCTGCATTTAATGAGGCCATTAATAGTAGTAGAGGGTATAAAAGACCTGCTCAAGCCTATCATTTTCACTTGACAGCATTGCAGGGAGTGATTAGAGAACTCGCTAGAGGAGCCCACCGTCTTCAGGGCCTTCGCACTCATCGCCCTCACCATCTCCTCATCGATCGAGAGTGGATCTCACACCTCCCCGCATCGAGTGATTGAGGTAGATCCTCCGTTCACCCTCCCGAGCATTGTTTTTGTGATTCCTAAGGCTTAAAATGAGCAAAAAAACCCTCAAAACAACATTTGACTAATAAAACATGGCACTATGAACAAAACCCATGTCCTCAAAATTTGAGTAACCCAACATAGCATCCCTGTGAGCAATTTGGGGCTTTATCCCCGCGCGGTCATTCTTCGCAGGGGCCTTCGTGATCCTTGGGCCTAGACGCTCGTTTTTCCGGCGAAGACTTAGCGAAAACTGTCGGTATAGCTTTTGGCTCCCTCAGGCCCGGGCGCCCGGGGTCTTGCACACGGGATTCCGTCCTTCATTCACTGTTGCTGAGACTTTGTCCAATTGGTAAGACCTTTCGCCGAGTACATCCTTCTCTTGTCGAGTGATGAGTTAGGGAGACGTTCGTCTGTCGCCAAGACCTCACCGCGGGCTCCTTAGGTCTTGGCGATGCCTTCGCTTTCAACGAGACCCCGTAACTTTCACCAAGATTTCCTGGCGAGGCTCCTCCTCTTGGCGAACGCACTTTTCCCTTTTCAATCGGTGTGACTTCGCCTTTCGGCATAACCTTTCACCGACACCCCCTCCCCTTATCCTTCAGTGAGCACGGAGCGAGTTGGAAAGACATAGCGAGGTTGCCAAGACCTTTATCTGACTTAGAGGTTACACTGAAGACTCCTTCATTGGCAAGACATAACGAGTTCACCAGGACCTCACGGCGACACCACCTTTCTCTTGGCGAATACCCGATATCCTTCCGACCTCCGGGCTCTGGACCCCTATTTGCTGCTGGGATGTAACTTGAACAAATGTAAACCCTCATTCCCGCCAGATCCCGCCATCTGGGAGTCCTTTCCTCATCCGCCGTCCCGAGGGGAAAATATTGCCCGCCCCTCTAAGCTCCGGGCTCCACCCTTCCATCCGCTGCACCACTGAAAATGAAATCAAATGGCGGGCCCTGGTGCCGGGTCCGATCTTGCTCTCGGCTATCGGCGAGACATTCATCTTCGCCAAGACCTTTCCCTGACCCGAGAACTTACGCCGAAGGCCCCCTCTGTCAGCATAACATCACCCGATCGGCAAGACGTCTCCCCGCCTAAGGGTTTTCTTGCTGACATGCTCGGTCGGTAAGACATACAAATGTCGGTGAGACCTCTCACTGAGGACATAAACCTCCTGCCGATGGACTTCCTTCTTGACGGTTGTCGGAGCCTTTGCCTTTCAGCGTGACTTCTTGGTGAGAGCGCTTTGATCTCCCAAGTTCTTCCATCACCATGACTTCGCCCGCTCGGAAAAACCTCTCACCGAAGATGCAAACCCCACGCCGACATGCTTTATCGGCGAGACACATGGCTGTCGCCGAGACCTTTCTCCAAGGCGTACTTTCACACCGATTGAAAATTGAAACGAAATGACAGATTCCTCTCAGTTCGGGCCCGAAGCTCCGGACTTCTGTCCGACGTTTGCCGTCCCAAACGCTGAGTGCACCACGCCCCCCCCGGCCTTCTGGGCCCAATAATGTAAAATTGTTGGCTACCCTTTGACCCACCAGACCCCGGACCCCGGAGTTCCATCTCTGGAATTCCGTTTTCAACCTGCTGTTCCAAACTGCCATCTCCAGACGGCTCTCTGGCCCGAGACTTCCGGATTCTCCTAAACCAATCCAAATGAGCCCAAATCTGAAATCTAACTTTGACCCACATGCTCAATTTTGGTCCTCTTCATTACGAACCTTTCAAATTATCAAAATTCAATCAGAGAAAATCTCCTGGAGCCCTACGCCCTATTTTCCTTTCAAAAGCGGCATTTCTGCCAAGGCAGTCCGGCCCTCTAAGCCCGAACTGTCCAAATGCCCCCAATCAAAAGATCAATGACATCAAGAGATAAAGTATCATGTTATGCTTGATAAATTATTTGAAATAAATTTCATCTTCAAGATTTTAGCTAACATGGATGCTTTTGTGATCAATTGCACTAACTACGCCTTTGCTTGTAGAATCTATGGAATCGGGTGCAGGACCTTCAGGGGCACCCGTCGAGAAGGACAAAGGGAAGAAGTCAAGAAAGGCTCCTCGAGGGAAAGAGGACAATGACTAGATGAAATACCAATTCCAGGGTGAGCCTCTCCACTCGAAGATTACCACAGATTGGAAGGAGATCACTGACACCAACATAGGCCATGTCAATATTGATGAATTCACACAAAGGGTCAGGGTCAATCCAACGACAAAGAATGCAAGATTGATAAGACAAAGTGGAATAGCAAAGGCTGCTGGATTCCCTCCATCCCTCGTGGCCCCCGAGTTAGTCATGGCTTGTCGGGAGGCATATCAACCTAACACAAGGACAATCATTGATAGAGAGGGCAATGTCCTCGCCGACATGTCGGCTGAAGGGATCACGAATACTTTCCAAATCCCTACTTTTCAAGAGATGGAAGTCTCCATCATAGAAGAATGTCAGGCGGCATGGGATGATAATCCGATGGGCTGTAAGAAGTCAATAAATCAGCAGTGGCTTAAAGAAAGGTGGGACAGTGCTGCGAAGGTTCCGCACGAACTCTTCCGTAGTGATTTCCACGAAGATTACCATGACTTGGTCACAATGCCAAGTAGGGTTATGGGTCTTCCTGCGGCTGCCTTCTTTTAGGAGTGGATGGTGTACTTCGTCGAGCAGATCCTTCAGGGGAATGATGATGTTACAACAAAGACCTCATTCGATTGGGGAGGTATAATTAGCAACTGCTTTCATGAGTAGTTCCTCAATGTGAAAAAGAGCTCCAAGTTCTATATGACTTCATACCTCGTGTACTCCTTGGTGGACTAGAGACAATATAATGGGTTATTTGTGGCACCCAATCGGGAGCAAGGTCGAAAGCTCAAGGTCTATGACAGATACCCCCAGCTCCAATACAGAAACTTCAAGAGGGAGTACTGCAGAGTAAACGATGCCTTCATCGGCCATATTATTAGAATGATTGTCGGAGACTTCGAGAGGAGGGTCTCCCACAGTGCTAGGGAATTTTTGAAGCAGTATGCCTTCCTCTTCATTCAGTACTCGAAGTTGACATACATCCATGCCCAGGGCTTGACTGAAAGGCCAAACAGGTTGCCTCGATACCCCAACGACTGAATCATCTTACTGGAGCTTTCTCAAAAAATCCAACACATACAGGCAATCTTCAGTGGCAAACACATAGCAGGGATCTCCTATCCCATGACTCTCGGCCAGGGCATGTACCAGCTGCAAACTTCCCAGTGTGTTGGTAACTCCGAGAAAGAACTTAAAGATTACCATTTCTACCTACACACTGCTCGCCCGCGAATAGACCCGTATGGTCACGTTAGAAAGGCGCTAGGGCCGGGGTTTTCCCATCTTCACCACATCGAAGAATTTTGGGGAGATTGTCAGGATGATAAAGAGGTATGTGCAAGGCACTATATGCGAATGACTGCGTAGTTTGTAAGGAAGGTCCGGTCATTCCCCATACTAGACCAAGTCGAAGAAGATGAGGCCACTGTAATGCACCCCAGGTACCCTGCAGTAGCCAATCTGCCAATACCAACAATAGACTGGGATGAGCAGGAGGTCGATGACCTTGACACTATAACCCAGCCAATCTTGGCTCATACTAAGGAGTGGGTTGATGGACGAATAGCCCAATTGAAACAGCAGGAGGTGATTTTGACTTATGAAGGGCTAAAAAGTGAGCCAAGTGCCACAGAGGATGTTGTTGCCACCACTTCAACTGGCGGGACATCCAAGTCTCCTTTGTTCACCAGATCCAAGAAGAGAAAGGAGACAGAAACATAACAGTCTCTAGACCCCAAGGTCTATGCAAGGAAAGAAATGGGCGGCTGACCTTCCAAAAGGCTCAAACGAGTGGAGAGTGTTGCGGAACAACCCTCAACCCAGGAGGAGAAGGCGATGGGTACAGATCAATTGGAACCTCTCTTGGCTCTCCCTGCCTCTGTCGTTGCGCCACCTACCTCTCAAGCCATGATTGCCACCTCCCCACCGGCAGTGGACATCTCCGTCCATCTTGCCCCTTCACCCCTGGTCGAGCCTGTGATTGTAATTAACTCCTCCTCTGCCATGACTACTCCCCCTTCCTCTGTTGCCATGTCACCAACCACATCACTCCCTCTGGCGACAGTAATAGCACCTATTCCCACTTCCACCATACCTGAGGCTCTCTCGAGACATATGCAGAACCTTCCCCCTGAGCTCTCCCAGATCCTAATGGATCCCACTCTTCAAGCAACCCTTGCACAAGTCCTCGCTACTGCTCAGCCTTCACAACCACCGACAGGACCACCGGCTATGGAAGCCACCATGCTAATCTCTAAGGAGTGGGAGGAACGAGAGCGGGAAGCCTCAAAGCCCTTCGAGGAGGAGGTCGATGAATACCATGAGCACCCGGAGTACGAACATCAAACTATTGACACGGTGGCTTATGAGGAAGAGGGAACTGGTTCCTTAGAGAGCGGGGACGAGGAAGATAACACTGGTGGCAAGGTAATCATGCAATCCTTTGATGATGATCTTGAAGAAGAACTGGCTCGGAAACCAAAGGACACCGAAGCAGAGGCAGAAAGGTCGCCCCTTGAGAAAGAAGAACAGCAGCAAAAGGACGAAACTGAGGGAGAAGCCCAAGCTGTCAAGAGCCTCAAAGTTGAGCACTCCAAGGAACCTGTGCATGAAGTTGAGCGTGCTGAGGAAAAGAAAAAAAAAGGGACAGTAGGAAAAGAGAGTCCCATGCAGCAACTATCTACCAGGCCTCCTATTAAGCGCATTATGTTTATCCAAGACTCCGATGAAGAAGAAGGAGATGTTGCTAAGGAGAAAGAAAAGTCCCTAGAAGATACGAGAGTGGAAACCTTAGCCTTGACCAAGAAGGACAAGGGTGGCCATGATTCACCTAAGGGCAAATCTGTCGTACCAAAATGGTTGGAAAAACAGCTTGAGAGAAGAACTCCCGTGCTAAAGGACCCAAGGGAAAAACTAGAAGCCATCTTAGCCCGAGCTCAAATCACAACAAAGAAGGAAAAAAAGCTTAAGATCCGATCCAAGGTAATGATGGATGCTTCTAGATCTCGAGTTGTGCAGGTAGCCACGCCTGTGGTAGGTCAGGAAGGAATAACTTACAACGTCTCCACCATGGATCTAGGGACTGCCACTAGAGAACAAAAGGTAGGGCACCTTGAGGAGTCAGTGGCCACAATGGTACATTTGATAAGGCATGACAAGATTTCAAAGGATGAGCTCAAGGCACAGGTGGCTGCTTTAACAGATTACATCCAGCAGTGGTCATCGATGGATGACCTGCCTACCACGCCCATGACCATGCCCCAGTTGTTGTCCAAAGAACAAATTGATAAGATGGAGAGAAATAATAACTTGGAAAAGACTACAGAGGACTGGTTCCGACAAGTCTTATACGTTGGAAACATGGGAATTGGTCGAGCTGTTCGGATAGCCAACAAGTTCTTGGACCTGCAGCAATCTTTGGAGGGCACAAAGAAGCTATGCACCGACTTCCCTGCAACCTACAACTCCACCTTCCCAAGGATCGAGGCTATCCTTCAATTGCCAGAAGCCATGTGGGAAAAGGAACTTGCATTTAAGAAAGACGATCACTGGCTGATGGATGTATGGCGGCGAGACTTTGACAACCAGAAGGAAAGGTTGGAACAAATAATGAACAAAGTGGATCCGGATATCGAATGGGTCAAAGAAATCAGAGCGGAATGTGCCTAGTACCTCAAGCTAATGACGGATTACGATATGCCCGCAGTGCAAATGGATCCAGAAAAGGTGAAGCCTTATTTCCAAAAGAAGATGGAGGACGGGATGTCTGGTGAAATCACAGTGGAATTCATGAGTTTTGTTGCCCATGCCTTCATCAATCAGAGCTATTCAGGGACCAAGGCGCAAAGTATGATGAGGATTGGAAAAGGCTGGAAGATAACGCAAAAGAATGGAGCTACCAGGTGTTGCGATATGAAATTGTTGAAATAGACAAGCTCCAACCAGTCATCCTAAAGTTCATGGAGTACACAGCATCGAGAAGGCAAGAAGGAAATCCTATCAAGAATGAAGAGCTCCCTAAAGAGTAGCTACAATAAAACAACAATCAGTTAAAGGACAAAGTGCTACAGTGTCGTCACTAGAAGACAAAATAGGGAAAAGGACAAAATGTAATTTTAAATTGTGATATATTGGGGGTTGGTGAAACCCTATTTTGTAATGAATCTTGGCCACACAATAAGAATTAATCTTGGCCATTCATTTGACTTTTGGGGTACTATAAATAGGGGCTCTCCTCTCATTTGCAAAGAGAGTTGAGTTGTTGTAAAGACATGCTGCAGAAATTTATAAGGAAAAGACATTGACTTGGTGCATTTTCTGAGTTTCTCGCATGTTGCTTGATTCAATCTCCATTGTTAGATGTTTAACTTAGGTTTTATTGCTGTTCTAGTTAGTTGTTTTCTTGCTTTGGTATATTTTAGGAATGTTGTCATGTGATCATGAAAATTCCTGCTGTGTTGATGACTTCTCAGTCCATACTTTTTGTTGTTTGCTGATGATAGATAGCTGTGTAAAGTTAGTCTGGGCTTGAATTCCAAGCTGCTCCAAAACTTTTATCTTTGTTCATGCATGTACATGGTGAATGAAAGACAAAACATTTGTAGACCTTAGAAGATAGCACAAGTTCCACGATACTGTGAGATTTCTGGTTAAGTGGAATATTGTTTCAGGAAGTTGTCCATTGCAAGAACTACATTATCACTGTTGGCAATTAGTTACAGGTCTAGGAACTTTCTCTCTTCCCTGCCCCCCTTTTTATTTTATTTAATGAGTGACCCATGCTAAGGTTCATTGCACATTGTAAAGCCAAATCCAATGACAAAATGGAGTCCAAGACTGTTGTTTGAACCTACAGCAAATACGTAACAATTCTCCCATCTTAAGAACTCCATTTCAAGATCCAATCTCCCATGCTTTGCAATTCCTACGTAAGACTGCCTTGTGATTCCAACAAATCACATCAAACCACTGAGATATTCCAAGCACTGTCAAGACCTGACATTAGAGACCTTGGGATAGTGTTCTGCAATTTGATTGTGGAAGATTGTCTTTCAAGAGAGGTGATGCACCTATGCATTACCTGTGTTGAGAAGTGCATTAAAAAGACATCAACACTTATCCCTTTTTTGCACAATTAAAACTTTCTTTTAATTTACAAAATATCTTTTATCCTCACCCATGAGAATATTCTAAAGAATATTCTCTCACCTCCAATCATCTCACTTGGCTTCTTGAACAAGATAAACCTTTAACCTCTTGAGCAAGTCACCTAATGACCTATGTGTGTAGGTCAAAAGTGTGTTTGTTTGGAAAAAATGTGAGCCCTTGATTAATTCTCATCTTGCACTCTCATTCATCGATGAGAATCCATGATCCATGCCTCCTTTTTCCCCCATTCTTGACCGTTGATTAATCTTTTCAATCTCAACCCTCTATTTCTCATTTGATCTCCTATAAATAGAACACTATTTTCAGACAAATGGACCCATCTTTCAATTGAAAACTCATGTTTTTGAAATCACTTGCATTCACGCTCATACTTTACTCATTTTTAGCTTATTTTTAGTGCATTTTAGTTGCATAATAACTTCAAGCTTCCATTAATGGCTTCCATGCATCCATCTTAGCTTGCTTATAAATTAGGGTTTCCATATTTTAGCTTATAATTATCTTAGATTAGCTTATCAATTGCATAGTTAGATCAATTTTAGCATAAAATCATGTTAACTTAGCTTGCATCATGTTTAATTTAGCATAGATTAGGTTTTCATCCATTTATCACAATGGTTTCATCGATTCTCTTCCATAGAATCGATTGAAATAGGCTCACTTATCATGGGATTGGGAAAGGTTCATTGTTCCACATCAACATGACACCAATTCCAAAACAGGATAAGTTTCAAATGGGTTAGAGTAAGAATTTAACTATTTTTTGTAGTTTGTAATTTTCAGTTTCAATAAATGCTTAGTTTAACTTTCAATTTGAATGATCTTGTTTGAGATTGAGGTTTAGTGGTTAAATTATGCTTTGATTCATCATGGATCAAGCGTAATCAACCCATGCTAATAATCCCTATCTCACACTATCATAAGACAAATATTTCATTGTTTGATACCTTATAAGCATAGGATACAAGCTTCCCCCAGATGATGACCTTGAACATTCACATAGGTAAAACCTGACATGGCTAATCCTCATTCATCAATCTCTTACCCTTTGATCCATCCATCAAAGTATCCCCTATCTATCCATATTAACCCTAATATTAATCCATTAAAACATCCCTTAACCTATATAAATTACAAACCATCAAGTCCACCATTTACCCATAAAAATATATATAAACCATCAAGTCCACCATTTACTCATATAAACCCTAAACCATAAAACCATCCCTTACCCTCCTTTAATACTAATCAATTTAACCATCCATCAATCCCTATAGTGCACCATCCACTAGATCCACCATCTATCTCTATGAATCCTCATATTAATCAATCAATCCTAAAAGGCCCTAGCTCATTAGAAATGAAGCCGCTAATCTAAATGTTGTTTTCATTAACCCTTTCCAAGAATAAATTATTCTATAAGAATAGGTTCCTTCATGCAAAATCCAAATCCAAATCAAGATTTTCTTGACTAATTCCACACCTCAAAAAATCAATCAGTGAACTCACCCCCTTTCATAATTCCTCCATTACCCAAACCTTTAAAAGCTAAGCTAAAATCAACTCAATCTAATAAATTTAATAAATATAATCAGCCCAAGTTGGCTATGTAGGATATTATCCAATGGCTATTAGTAAGGAATCACAATAAAAAAATTTAAGTTGAGTAGTTACATCAAACCCTTAGAAAGCATGAGCATGTTGAGATTATATGAAATCTCCTATCATTGTCATTCCCATAAATAAATCCATGTAATGGGATAAGTAAAGGAAATAATCCCATTTCTTGCAATCCATAAGCTCCATAAAATCCATGGTCAATAATCCTCATAAAACCAAAATACTACCCACTTATCATTGCTTGAAGTTGAGAAATTACATCCAAAATATAATTGATTAGCAAGACATCAAGATTAATGGAAATGCACTTGGATTGCAATAAAAAAATCAAGATCCTTATCCAAGGCATGATCAAACATTCCCACAACCAACTAATACCATTGAATCTAACCAAGCACAAGAATCCTATCAATCCTCATCAACCCCATCCAAGAACTAATATCATATCTGTTGGAAATAACCACTTTATTCAATATGTTTTCCTCACAAATGAAAACTTAAAAATCCTAATAGATCCCAACTATCGAATGATGGATTTATACCTTTCTTCCAAAGTAATAAATTTCCCATTAAAAATCAAACATGTAAAATAATGAACTATCATGATAAAGGATTAGGCTTTGATGAATAAGGAATCCTTGAACCCATTCATGTTTATTCAAACAAAGGATTCCAAGGTGTCATACATAAATCTCTTGATGGGTAGAATAAGGATGGTAATGACACTCCCATGGATGCTAGGGTAACTCGTCCCAATATTATAATGGGTCCCTATTTAAAATCTTGTTACCTCCAACCCTTTCATTGATCATATCATCCACTTCACCAACCTTTTATTGACCCCTTCACCAATATTTGCATTGATCCCATCACCGATCCATTCTTTGACCCTAACATTCCTATCACCAACCTCAACCATCCACCTTTTGAATCCATCACCTTGGTTTTGAACACCCAAAATATTGAAAGGGGGGTGAATCAATATTCTATTAAACCATTTAATCATAATCCATCCAATAATCAAAACATATCTAATTGCAACTATGAATGAAAGCATGAAATGAATCACAAGATCACATAACACATGAACACCAGAATTTTTACATGGAAAACCCAAAAAGGGAAAAACTATAGTGAGGATTAGCTCACAATATATTATAATCAATTATAAAATATTACAAGGGCTCACTGCCAGGACAAACTATCCTTGTAAGGCTCACAGCTAGAAATTAATACAAAACAAAAATGGCTACACAGCCAAAATGTGAACTGATACAAAATGCACCTTCCTTGTGTTGAATTTAGTTCCTTTGAAGCTATGAATACAAAATGTTTCTTTTCTTAGCAATCTCTCAACATTCATCACAATTTTTCCCTTATATTGATCTCACACATACAAATTTGCAAGTTTGCACAATATCAGATCTCACACACATCACATCACCTTGCTATTACCCTATGTAACTCAAAAATGTCCTACATATATACACATTTACATCCGCATACATCAATTAGGTTGGCCTAATTAGATTTAGCCCTATTTAATTCAAAATCACTTTTTCGGCTTCATACTTGAAACAAAAACTTCTTCATGCTCAAAATAAATGTGTAACACTTAATTATGGTTGGCACAAATCTAAAATAGATCCCATTAACATCTTCAATACATGTTAATCTTCATAGTACATGTATCAAGTATTAGGTCAACCAGGAATTAGACCTAGTCACAAAATAAACCAACTGATCACACACCAACGATCCATATGTTCAAATAAATATGTGTCATTTGGAATATATAGTATACAAACATCTAAAAACCATCTCCCAAAATTGTAGAGTTGGATTCTAAATATGGAGGAATGTAGACCAAATAACTCATACCCATTTACACTGTGTAAAGCCAAAAACTATATGTCAAACTTCTGTTACTTGAAACTTTCAGCCTATTCACCCAAAATCATTGAAATCTTGATCATAGATGCATTTAGTAGTCCTAAATAACATATTATAACCTCATAATGTGATCTTATAACACGAGCAATTCTAGACCAAATTACTGGATCAAGATGTCACCAAAACTGTTTACCGGATTAAGTTGTCAACAAACAATGTTGGCATCCATGACAACACATCAAAGGGTTTCTTCTTCATTCTTCCAACACTTGGACCAATAAAATCACACACCATTTTACCTATTATGTAATGATGTGTTGGAAGGTGTCACCCTTTATTCCCTTGGTTGTTCAGCATTGGCGTTCAGGATTCGCGACATGGCTTAACCGCCTCCTGTGAATTCATTAACTTTGGTAGTTGTATCGGGCATTAAAAGGTTGATATTTTGGTACAACGGCAACTGTGTTTCCAACAATTGGTATCAGATTTTGGTTCATGGTTTTGAATCCCCTGCTCGCGCTAGGGGGATTATTCAAAGGTGTCTCCCTTCATCCCCTTGGTTGTACAACATCAACGCTTGGGATTCATAGCATGGCTTAACTGCCTCCTGTGGATTCATTAACTCTGGCAGTTGTATTAGGAATTAAAATGTCAATATTTTGGTGCAACAACAACTGTGTTTCCAACACGATGAAGCTATCATCACCTTCATGGGACTTAAAGATAATAATTCTCTAAGAGATCATAAAATAGGCTTTCAAATAGACTTATATGCATCAACACATCCCAAGGAACCCATTTGAATGCCTAAAATTCTTGCACCTAAATGACCTCAACCCCAAGAATTTCAAAGGCTAAAGGCTCAAAAATCTACTTGGATCTAACAATACCATATAACTAAGCCCACCATCCTAAATCTAAAAAACTTAAATCCCAATATTTAAATATCCTAAAATCTAAAGTTCATTTGGGATCTCAAATCCAACCTTTAGAACACAAGGACCTAAAAGCATAAAACCATGTAATTAAAGCCAAAATTTGGTGGTCCACAATCCCAAAAGTCCATAAATTTGCAATCCACGTAGACCCCAAAATCTAGCAATCCTAAATCCCCACAATCAAAATATCTAAACAAAAGTCTAACAAGTTGAAACACGAAACTCATTTGGGCCCCAAAATCTAATAATATTGATATTCTAAAATCCAAAGCATCACCATCCAAGATAATAAAAACTTAAGATCCCTTATACCAATGAACCTCGAAATTGAATAATGATCACAACCATCACATTCAACAAAATAACCAATCTTGTAACACAATACAGGTGTGCAAACTTGTTTATCCGAATTCTCCTTGGTCTCATGATATTTACACATGCCTCTATAATCGCATCATTCCACCCACCCATTGTTCTTAGTCTAATCCATCCATCCCTTTTACCCAACCCAATCCACTACCCCATGTACCTCTATCACCACATCTCTTTCATCCAACCCATTGCAGAATCACCACATCCTAATTCATCACACTTGCCTCCCACTCTATTTTCCTTGGCAACATCTTGGGATAAGCCAACTTAACATTCACCTTTTCTCATAAAAACATATGGCATGCATAGCACTATTAGTGTGATCCACATGAAATAAATATTCAAAATGGTATATTATCATCTTACCATAGAAGTGGACTCTTGAATCCAAAATTCCAAAAACAATAATTTTTTTTATCAAAATATTAATGAAGAAAAAGAGTACAATAGTGAAAATCATTCCTATGGAATCTTTAGAAAATACCATGATGAAAACATATCTATGAACATCATGTGTAATTTTTTTGGACCTATGTGTACACTACACTTGGTGGAAAGCTTTTTCCCATGTTTGGATGGTCTGCCATCTAAGTCCCATAAACCATTACAATATTGAATATTTAAATGTAATTGAAAACAAATTTAAATTTTTACCATCACTTTGATAATAATAGCTATGACACAACACATGAAAAAATATATTAGGATCCTCAATAGAATGACCAAAAAAATTGGTAAATAAAAATGATAAATATTATTAATAGGAGCTTCACCATAAAGAAAGTCCATAGGAAACTCAAATTTTATTGGCTTATTATTATCCAACATTATGTTAGTGTCATTGTTGTTATTCGCTTCTTTCTCTTCAATTGTATTGTCTTCAAATGTCTAATGAGTCTAATGAATAGTTAATGAATAAGAATATGGATTTTATTACCTTGGTGTTATCTTCTAAGAATTATCCCTATGCAAATGTGTAGGAAAATTTAAATTATTCTCATAAATTAGTCACTACAAAATTGAAAGTCTTCTTTGATGGTTCATACAACAATTTGAGATCATTTAGTTATCCTTCAAATGAATGATTGGTATGTACTATTGATCCAAAACCATGTAATTCTAGCTTAGTTGACTCTAATGGTACCTCAGATGGCTCAAGAGCACACCTTTCCAAATCATGTCTAGTTGACTTATTCTCCACCTTTTTATTCTTAGGATGTGGATTAATCAAATGTGTAGGATTTTTTAATTTTGATGTTCCTACACCACAACTTACAATAAGTTATTTAGCAATAAGTCTACCATTATCAACTAGATTCAACTAATACATCTATATGATTAAAACAATGCCAATTAGAAATAGATATATAGGCAACATCAACAATTATGTGGACTTTCTCCATAACACAGTACTCCTAACTTAATTCACTAATCTATCAAGCCTTTAATTCCTTTCACTATTAATGGTGCAAAATGATTGGAGGAAAATAAATTGGATTTTAATGGGGTAAATTTTAATTTTATGTTTAATGATAATCTATTCAAGAAACTTAAATTCAATTTGATCATATGTCAATCTAAAGGTGTAATCTTATGAAATATATAATGATTTTCTACACAAGGGTTGTAAGTAGAAAAATTGAGTGAATGCATATACCTATCATAACAATTAAATGATAAAGGTAAATATAATTCTTTAGAAATATATTTTTAGACTAGCTACAAGAACTTGCTGCTATAGGCTACTAGAACTATGTTTTTCAGATGATGGGAACTATAACTATGAGCTACAAGAAATGTAACTCCTAATTATAAGAATTAGAAACTAGAATACTAAAAAATAAGTTATAGAAACAAGGAATAATTTTAGGACAAATAAATCCATGAACCTCATGTATTGCTAAAACAATAAGTAATTAAACATGTATTAAAGCAATCTTTCTAACTTTATTCTAAGTTAGAAATATTAATTACTACTTTTCACACTATCCACACATCAAATTTTATTCTAAATATTAAGCTTAATTACTAAACAAATTTTTAAAATATTAAATATAAGCACACATCTAAATAGTAATCACATAATAAAATAAAGATGCATGTAGGTGATCACCACCAATCACTTCTTATGAGAGGGCCTTGCCTCACAATCTTTATGATTGGGCCTTGCCTCACAATCCACATTAAAAATGATCTCCTACTATCACAACTATAAAGTTTCCTTCTAGCATAAAATACTATAATAATCTTTTCTTAAGACTATTGTACAACCCTTAAAATTAATATTGTGCCTTACAAATTATTTATAAAGGTGATTTCCTAAATTTTTTTACCAAATTATTAAAAAATTGGCTTACAACCTCTTCTTGATAAGAGAACAAGATTATTTTTAGAACAATAATAATAGTTTATTGGACTTTATAATATAATTGTAACCTGTGGACCTTTAATTCATCTTTTTTCTACCAACTAATGTTCCAATAATAATTATTTTATGAATGACATCCATGACTCTATGATTAGTGTGCTACAAGATTTGGACAATACTTGCCTTCAACTTATTTTACCACATACAAAGGCAACTTAATTACTAATCCCCAATAAATATTCGCTTTAACCTATTTCACCTTTAATAAACATATTAAATACCTTTCTTTCTAATTCAACTATCTAAGGCAGTGCATCTTCTTGCTTCTCAATATTTATCTCAAAGTGCACTATATTTTTCTTATCTTTCTCCTTTGGTTATTCTCCTAAGTAAGTTCTATACTTCCTGAAAATCACATCTCTAGAAAAGATTATTTTATGGGTTAGAGGATTCCAAAGCTTATAGCATTTTATATTCTCACTGTAAGCGACTAAGATGCATTTCTGAGATTTTGGATCCAATTTAGATCGCTTCTCTTGAGGCACATGAACAAAATCCTTACAAACAAAGACCCTTAAGTATGAAACAAAAGGATTTCTACCCATCCACACTTTATAAGGATTTTTATCAACATGATTTGAACAAGGAAATCTATTAATCAAATAACAAGCAATACCAACCGCTTCTGGCCAAAAGCATCTATCAAGCTTAGCACCACTCAACATGATCCTAGTCCTTTCTATCAAGATTTGGTTCATTCTTTATGCTACCCTATTTTGTTGGGGAGTAAGGAATAGTATTTTTCTCAATAATACATGCATGCTTATAGAACTCATCAAATTCCTGAGAATAATATTCACCCCCATTGCTAGATCTCAACACTTTTATCTTATATTCTAATTTTTTCTCAACTGGGCCCTTAAATTCCTTAAACTTAGTGAAAACTTCAAATTTAGAATACATAAAGTAAATCCCTGTGCATCTTGAGACATCATCAATGAAAGAGACATAATATCAAGATTTACCTAAAGAGTCAACATCCACTAGTCTGCATACATCTGAATGAATGATCTCTAATAATATCTTTTCCTTATTAGTTCCATTAGGAAATGAAGATATATTATTTTTACCAAACACACAATGCTCACAGAAATCATTCTTGCCAACAGAATAACCAAAAATACCATCAACCAACTTTTTATTAAGAATGGTCTTAAGACCTTTTTCACCAATGGTGTGACAACATACATGCATTTTTCAGTGCTAGTTACATTGGAAGACTTATACAAAGTAGAGGCATCTAGCCTAAAAAAAGTACCTATTTGAGATCCTTTAGCTATCACCAAACTCCCTCTTACCAACTTGCAACCAGACTTTCAAATGTCAAATGCATTCTAGAATCATTCAACTTGGATACTGAAAATAAATTTCTCACAAGTTTTGGAATATGTAAAACATCATCAAGGGATTTAATCCTCCCATCACTAAAACACAACTTTACATTTCCTTTACCAAAAATATTATTAGAATTGTTATCACCAAGGAAAACATCTCCCTCATCATATACATTGTAAGTAGTAAACCACTTCTTGTGAGGAGTCATGTGGTAGGAGCAACCTGAATTGATAAGCCAAGAATCATTACTAACAGAGTTAGCTGAAATAAACAAAGCAACAGAATCATCATCTAACGAATTTTCAGTGGAGGAATCAACATTATTTTTCTTGTTCTTACACTCCTTCACATGCTCTCTTTTGCCACAATTCCAACACTTTACTATGCTCTTTCCAGGGGTCTTAGAACATCCTTTAGACTTATCCCTCTTTTTATCCCCTTTAGGCCCTTTCTCTTCGGGCCTTACTCACACATGCAAGGCATCTTGGGAGCCAAAATTCATAGACTTTATCCTCATATCCTCTAAAAGAAGTGTGGAAATCATGTTTTCCATATTTGGATCAACATTACCACTACTTATGGGAACAATTATATTTTCCTAAGATTCGGACAAAGAACAAAGAAACAAGATACATTTATCTTCATCTTCTAATTTAACATCTACTAATGCAAGCTAACTTATAATCATATTAAAATCATTTAAATGGTCTGCAACAGATCTTCGTCTTTCATTTTTAATGAATATAACCATCTTTTGAGATATAACTTGTTAGACAAACTTTTAGTTTGATAAATATCACCTATCCTCTTCCACAACTTGTATGCAATGTCTTATGTGGATATATTCAAAGGGAAAAAAATTGTGAGACACAACCATATGGTTCCTCGTTCCTTCTTGTCTATTTTTTCTAATCTTCATCAGACATTGTAGTTGCTTTACTCTCTTGTGAAACTGGCAACCACTGATCTCTCTGTTCAAGGAGATCCTCCATCTTCAATTTTCATATCTTGTAGCCTGTGCCATTGAATTTCTCAATATCCTGGTGAGAGGCAGAAGCCATGGTAAACAATCCCCATACAAATCTACAATATACCACAAAACAAAAGCTCCCACTGCAGCCAAAAACCCTCCAACACTTAAGAGACAGGCGTGCCCTTCTCAACATAACCATTAGCTTTTATACCAAATTTTAAAAAAAAAGGTGAAGGAAAGCTACAATATGAACTTATGCAAGTGAATTTAGATCTGAAAATCATATTACCAAATCGGATTTAAACATGTGATTGCAACATACATCACAATATAAAAATCAGCAAATAAAATGTGACACTAGATTTATGTGGAGAAACCCTTTTCGGAAAAAAATCCACAGGAGAAAAGAGGGAAAGTATATTATTAATATCCAAATGAAAGTACACAATAATTCTTACACCCCAATTGTGTGATTACTATTTACTATTAATATGTAGGGTAAAATGTGAATGTAAAGTAAATTCCAGAGATGAATAAATTGTGCCCGTACCATATTATCAATGTGAATGTTATCTTATTTGATGTTATCTTAGTTAATGTTATTTCATGGGGAAATACTACATATATGTGAATAGATGGATATTGAATTATTATTCTAACTTTGGAGATGTTTATGTATAGTGCATATGTTGTGAACAATTGACTATCATGTGCATTTGTTAGTGGATGCAGGTATGTGTTCAATTCCTCCAGGCAGAGGGGAAGTATCACTCGCGAGAAGATCTTGGTTGGGTAACCGGTAACATAAACTATTTGAGCATACACACACCATAGTAGATTGATTTAAATCAGTTTGTGGGAAATTGGTAAGTCATCCTTAGTTGATGTGTCTGCATTAGTAAAGGTCTTGGTTACTATCGAGTGCATTATTGGGTGATGTTTATCTGTTTGAGCTTTGAGTCATTCCTTATGATATTGTGTTCGTTGTGCTTAGGTTGAGTCTTTGGGATTTTTGAATGGTTACCTATATGTCATTTTATATGAACGTAAATTGTAGTGTGTATATGGGAAAATATATATATGTACATATACATAGACCCATGTATGAGAGCATTAGCAAATGCACATGTATGTAAGTAGAAATACTCACAGAGATACATACACGGGGAAACGACTATATGTATATATATGTATGCACTTTTTGAATATGCATGTCAAATGGGAATGGGAACATTTGTGTTTTGAAGCTTATGAGACCTTTCTTGTAAGTGTGTGTATGTATCTTTGTTGATAAGTATATGTTACATTGAATGTATGTATGTATTTATGTTCAAAATGAAAACTCAAGCATATGATTATATAATATGCATAAGAATGTGGGTTGCACGTTTATATTATATGTATGTACATACACACCTTGTGTATTTACTCAATGATAAAGATAAATGCATATGTGCCTAATATTGTATTTATATACATGTATTGATAATACTACATACATACATATACGAATGATATACGCTATACTTTGGAATATATATAGATATGTATTTGTATGTGGTTATGGTAATGACATATCTTACAAATTAAAAATATATAAATGTATATATATATATGTATGTAGTATTATGGATTTGGATTTACAAGTATATTAATGCAATGTATAATACTAGGTTTTGTAAATAAGGGAATATAATATATATATATATATCAATCAAAAGCATTTCACAAATGCTAATATCTAGGATAAAGCATGGGACACAGCCTTTTAAGAGGTAGTATACATATATATAATATATGTATATGTTGCATAATATAGTGTGGACTTCATATATTTGATATAGGCAATTGCATGGTATGTATGAGTGGAAGAAGGCTCAAAATCATATCAATAAACATATGTGAATGATATTGGGTCAGTTTACGCTGAGAATATGCTTTGACCAATGTACCAGATCATAGCACACTGTGTGATACCTGTTGATTGTGTGTAGAAGCCGATTTATAAAGGTTGTTTGTAGTCGATAATGATTATAATATTGGAGGTTGATAATAGTCATTATAGACTATGTTTAATGAGGCCGATAAAATAGCTTATGATTGTTTGTGTAAACCGATTATCATTTAGAAAGACACGTGATTTATGACATTATAATTTTGTCTATGTTAAGCTTGACTTGGTCGACGCCATTAGTAATACCAACCTTGACTTTTTCAAACATATTTATTTGTTCAAGTTGATTCATCCTATAAGAAGTTTGATGTATACTTGTCATAAAATGGAAGTTGACTGACTCTTTTAGCAGTTAAACGGCGCCAAATATGAGGGTGAGATAATAGAAATGGTGCCACCTTTGAATCTTAGTTGTTGTAGATGTCTTTTCTTTGTGAAAAATTGAATTAAGCATATGCAAATTGAATAAGTCTTTAGATTGTTGTCACTAAACAAGTCAAACTATAGGCGATTATGTTGGGTATTAGCTTAATAATTTTCCACGTTTATGATATGTTTCATGTGTTTCTTTGCATGGAGCTTGATTTCCATTAACATGCCTAAACTATAGGATTTGAGGTGACCAAATTGCTCTATAAATAGCTGATCCATTTCATTTGGAAGGGACACATTCTTCCACAAGATTACATATCTTATGCAATTCCTTATTTTGCATTATTACCACCCATACCCTATTTTACATTGAAAGAGAGAAAGGGGGTGAGTTTTATTTAGTTTGTTAGGAAGTTTTTTTTTAGAGAAGTAAGCTATAAACTTGAGGGATAAAGTTTATTTGTGACATTCTTGAGAAGTTTTTTATCAATATTTTTGTTGTTGGAAAGGGTTGCATTGTTTCCATTTCTTTGTATAAGCGATAACAGACATGGGGATATCTTCTTCTCTGTTATTTTACTTTTGAATGATGTGTCTTGCATGCATGTTTGAGATGTCTTTTCCAGTATGTGCATTAGAGAAATTAGAGTGTTTTGAAAAGGAAATTGAATCTTTTATGTTGTTTTCATAATGTGTTTTTAAGTACTCCATAGTAGGAGATGGGTGTTTATCATAGGTATTATATACTAGGCTTGATTGAACATGAAAGGCACATATAGTACACTTAGCTAAGTTATTGATTTAACTAGGAAAGCTTATGTTTACTCCTAGGATAGATATTCTAGTATGGGATGGAGTTTGTGTACTTGTAAGTAGGGTATTCCAAGTATGTAGGTTATCTCTGGGATGATGGACTATCCATGGAAGGAAATACCTAGCTTGTGCACTTACTAGTAAAGTAGGTTTAATCCAAGTAGATTAATATGGTGATAGGTTATCTCTGGGATGATGGACTATCCATTGAAGGAAATACCTATGTGTAGATTAAGATAGTCTTAAGTCAAATCGGCCTTGAGTAGTGTATGTGATAGATGAATTCATTTGAAGTATTGAATTAGAACTCTTTGGCCAAAGTCATGTGAATGTTCAAGACTCCACTCTAGATTGTGTGACTACTGAGACTACACTGTCACTTCACTGTGATCTAGTATTACATGCTAGACAGAGATTGTGGGATTACAAGTTCTAGTTATGTAGGACACAACACTATGCTCAGTTGGTTGTTGTTATCAGTTACTCTACCAATCTCTTTGTCGAAGGGAAGGTCCATCTATTGAATGATAGATGTGTGGGGGAACGCATTATGAGTCTGTTCTTGGCAAAAAAATTCCTGAGTGATGCTTCTCCTCCATAGCAATCAACAGAAGAACCAAGATTTGAAAGGAAGGATCGTGGACCATCTTACAGCTATTTGTTCTAAAGCTCATTGGAGCTATGTGTGTATTCTTGTATTATTGTAACTTGTGAAGTTATTATAATGAAATGGATTATTTATTGTAATTTGATATGATATCTTGTTCATATATTCTCAATAAAGAAAGAAATAAAATTATTGCAATGGCTTGTTACCTAATTTATTTACTCGCAAGGTGTAAATTTGGAAATTTTTACTGCATTGAAAGGTTTGGCATGTTACATGTGGTATCAGAGCTACCAATTTCAAGAACTGAAACCTATGAGCTCATTATGCAAACAATGTGTAAACCTTATCAGAAGATAATGGTTGAAAATTTCTTGTGCCACAACGACAAGAGAAAAGAACATAGGGAAGTGAAAAGGAAGATGTGAATCTCTGAAAATTTGTGTAAGTTTGGGACTAGATAAGATTCATCCCTGGAGTTGGAACTCCTAAACCAACAACTTATTATATTACCTGGGATTGTGAAAGATTATGCAACTAGGTTATGTAGGAAGGTTAGGAAGAATAACCCATATATACCTTTATCCTACGAAATAGTTATATAACTCTAAAGCGATGGGAAGAAATGAGATAACCCCTTAATAATAGCAACCTATAGTTGTAAGGAGTCAAGAATTTTTGGAAAACACTACAAATCTATGTGTATGCAATGTCAACATAAATTAGATTGAAGTAGAGAGTCAACAAAGGAGGTATCCACGAGGTTGGAAAAATCTGGACATAAATTTAATTCTTGTATAAGGATAAGGTCTTGCAAGAAAAGAGTTAGTACCTAGGAAAATGGAAAAGACAGAAATGGTCAGAGTTAAGTAATCAATGACGTGGACATGGTTCCACCAACCAAAACTAATGAGATCAATTTGGAGTTTTGATTAAAATGAGAAAAAGAGACCGAACAACTTTGGTATCTCTAAAAGGTTATGAGAGAATAAATTACCAAGAAGTGGGAAAAGTCACTTGAAAAGGTGAATATGAGAAAGAAACCTAAAGTGGTAAATTAGGTTGGTCTGACCAAAGGTTTAGATAGTACATAGATTGGTTGGAGTCACCAACATGTCTGGTTAAATCAACATTCGTTTAGAGGTTCCAAAAGGAAATGGAATACAATAAGGCACTATGTGTCAAATCAATAGAAGTTGTAAGGAAAACAATGTTCTAAGCTAAAAAGTACATCCACAAAAGAGGCTTGTGAGTATGGATATTCCTCCACCACAAAGGATATTGGAAAAAGAATTGTAATAATAGAGTGCCTCTTAACTTGTTAAGTTTTTTATTATTCATTAGATATCCTATTGGATGATCCAAAATGTTGAAACTATGAGATAGAAAACAATGATAAATATAACTTTGGGAAAAAGTATATTCAAGGTATGCCATTGAGGCAAGAAAAATGTAATAGAAATTCAACAAGGAATAACAAATCTTTACAAAGAAGCAAGTTTTGCTAGGAGTTCAACTTTGAATAGATCAAAATTTGTGGAAACACTAAGGGGGGAAGGAAGAGAGTGGATTGACTCAGGTTAAGTACCCCACCCAACAAAAAATGAAGATATGTTTTCAATTTGAAAGAACTAATGACTTCTTTGCAAGTCATGATGTCAATTAAGTCATACATTTTGTGACTAATGAGAAAGGAAAAGGTATTGGGATTTTTGGAGAAAGATAAATGAAAAGGTCAAGGATTATGACCTATTATCAACCCATACCTTATATTTATCTAATTGAAAGATCAAATGATAATATCATTGGTGTCTTAGAAAAGGATAGACGAATAATTTGATTATGATAGGGAAAGTTCATTGTTTATGGGATTGGAAAGGGAATATCTAGGTTACTCATGAAATAAAGTGTCTCTACACTCCTATATACCTTATATAGGGGATTTAGATAACAATGTTATAATACTTCAAATTATGAAATATATCCTTGTCATGAAGCAACTTGGCATTATTAACTAACTATGATAGAAAACCTTGGGGATGATAAGGTTTAGCTAATAATCCATAGAGAAGGCATGTAAGATACGATGTGATGTTATGAGAACCACATCAAAATATCTTTATTATAATGATTATTTTATCATACTTGAATGAAACCCTAGGTTTGGAATAACCTATTTAGGATGAGAAGTTCATTTGATTAAAGAGAGAAACCTTAGGTCAAGTTTTACCTATTGGGTTGGAATATGTACTGGACTACTCATTAACACCTTTAAGTTGGGAATAACTTACTTGGTTGAGTTGTACATTTGGTCTTGATTGGATCATATAGGGGTAGAGGAACCTATAACATCAGACTAGTCATTGATTGAGGACTCTGTCCTAAGAATTGGAATGGAATATTGAGATTGAGATTCACCCATGTGAATGTGTAAAATCACTTGAGCTTATGAAATTCTATATGAATGGAAACATAGGTGGGATACCTACTAAGTTAAAGTAGCTACTTGGTTAATTACTTTACACTCTTGAAATGAAGTCATGTTGTTGGCTAGACTCTACTTTGATTGGCTCTTATATTAAAAAGGGATACACTCTCAAAGGGAAGCATCTATTGTTATGTTGTGACATCATAGAATTTTCACTTAGCGTGAAATGTCAAAAATTTTACTAAGTAGAACATTGGGGTGTTACATGTGCTCAACTAGGATATACCAAATTTAGGACTCTCTTATATGATTAATTGAATCCATAGAGATAACAAGAAACATTTGTGCTTGGTAATTAGGTATGCAATTAAATTTGATATCTTCTAGGGACTAACATGATTGACAAGGATTAAAACTCGAAATTAGTATTAATTTTTATCAGGAAAATTAGATTGAGTTGAAATATGGATTACATCTCTTAAAATAATCTGAGGATAGAAGAAATCCATGGTATGGATGTCCTAAGATAAATTGGATTTATCTCCGCAAAACTTATAACCATTATTACAAGGGAATTAAAGATGGCGTGAGATCATAAAATAGCTTTTCACTTAGTCAAAGAATAGACTATTATTGGATATAAAAGAGCCTATGTACCCAAAATTTTGGAAGATTTAGGAATGAAATGAGGAAATTAATGTCAGAGTTAGGACATTGGAAAGACAAAGTGAATTGTCAGATAAGAAGTCGCTATAACCTGGGAAAAGATAGATTAAGAGGTTGCATGGAATGTAGCAAGATAATGTCTAGTATGCCAAGAAATGAAGATTGGATTTCATCATTGGTAGGATATGTATACTCTCTTGAGATTCCAGAGGAAAAGTGGTAGAACACAAGACAGATCAATATATCTATGTTGGTAAAATTTGACATAATGTTTTAGTAGACAAACTCACCAACGCTATTTGGAAACTTGAGTTATAGATTTTGGTCCTAAATAATATATTGTGAGAAGTGGTTGCTTAGTATTCCTGAGAAGGTTATATTAGTTATGAACAAGAAAATAATGATAAGGTTGTGTAAACCATGATCATACTATGAGACATTCAATTGAACGAATGCACAATATTTTATAGCCAAATAGGCAGGAATGGTCAAATCAAACCTTGAATGATTTATAAACTTCTAACATTGAGGTTGGACCATATATGGAAAGGAAGGTTAGAAACTCTATTAGGCTGAAATATGCTTAGAAATAGGGTTAACCATAGACTTGATAGATTCTCAAAAAGGAGTAATAAATCAAAGAGATCAATGAAACTTTGTCGATACAAAGCTTAAGTATGAAGTAGTATCAAAATTTTCAAGGTGTCGAAGAGAAATTTTATGCTCAAGATGGAAAAGTAATCAAGAACAAGTACTTTATGGTAAGGAAAATGGATTTGTGAGTGACAGACGGACTCGGTTTATGAGTTTTCTAAAAGTGTAATTACCAAAGGGGAAGGATGGGACCCACAGTGTAGTGCACAATACATTGATATTCCTTTTTCTATTTGGATTATACTAAGGATAAATTCATGGGCCAATGATTTCCGATCACTATGTTTTAGGTGTCACAGTATAGCTACTAATGTATCTAGGATGTGTATATATGATAATGTAACAAAGCTCTTCAAGAGAGTAAGTATGTGTGAGGCATACGATATTTCCCTATGTGATAGTGAGGGCACTCGAAGCAAGGTCCAGGAAGGGCAAGGTTGCAAGGAGAGATGCTACATAGGATGAATGTTTTATAAATCTTATGTATTTTTAGAATGGTAAGTAAAACTTTATTTGACTTTAACTGTATGTTAAAGAGCTATAGATCATCGGGGATGATGATTCACAAGGGGGGAAGTATGTTACATCCTAATTGTGTAATTACTATTTACTATTACTATGTAGGGTAAAATGTGAATGAAATGTGAATTATGGAGATGAATAAATTATGCTCGTACCATGTTATCAATGTGAATGTTATCTCATTTGATATTATCTCATTTGATGCTATCTCAGTTGATGTTATTTCATGGGGAAATACTACATATATGTGAATATATGGTTATTCAATTATTATTCTAACTTTGGAGATGTTTATGTATACTGCATATGTTGTGAACAATTGATTGTCGTGTGCATGTGTTAGTAGATGCAGGTATGTGTTTCTGATGCAGGAGCATCCAGTGGTGTGAGGGAAATCTTGCATCACCCAAAAATATGATTTCCATTTATGTTCCTTTTGTTTTCTTTTTGTAGATGTTTTTGCATTTTTGGATACCCTTTTCGTCGAATAAGCGTTCCCAACTTTCAGAACTGTTTTTCTACTTTTTCTGCTCAACTGTTATTTTTAGCAGGTGTGAATTTGAAGGCATGGGAAGACAAAAATTTATGGGAAGGTTCATGATGGAAAAATAATCAGGTCAAGATCATTCACAGTTTGAAAGTTATTCAAGTTCTAGTTTCTGCTTTTTGCCCTGAAAAACCTTCTAAGTCCAGTTTGAGGCACTAAACGGTCCCGTATGGGCCCAAGAATCATCAGAACTAGTGGAGCGGGTTCTTTGCGCGTTCTTCACTTCGAGACCTTTCTGACGGTGCAAACGGTTCAAAAAACAGAGTCCCGGATCAAAAGTTATGGCTTCCGAAAGTTGGTCAATTTTTGGAAAATTGCCAATTTTCGAATTAGGACTCAATGTTTGAATTTCAAATTGTAAATTTTGGTGCCAAACCGCCAAAAATCATATCTCGAATGTTTTTTTTGGCTCCAAACTGGAAAGGGGCTATTTATGGGCTAGTTTTTTATTTTTGGTTTTTATTTTTGGGTAGCTTTTTGGGGAAAAGAGTTTGCATGCTGCGAAAGGGGAAAAGATTGTAATTTCTGTAATTTTCTGTAGCTTGCATGTATTGCAGAGCTTGAGGATTTTTGATCCTCTACATGTAATATTTCCATTATTGAATAATAATATTTTTTCTATTTGTATGCATTATTTCTGTGTCTCGGGTTTTCTCCCTCATCAGGTGGTATTAGAGTGGGTTTTCTTGAGCGTGTGGACAAATCGTCGATCGTGAGGTAGTTTGCATCAGGAAAATTGATGCATTGCAAGAAAAAATGAGAAAAGGGTTAAACCCAGGAAGGAGAGGAGAAATCGAAGATGAAGAAGAGGTGGAAGATACATATGTAGAAGAGGAAGAAGAAGTGATTGATCAAGATCAAATGTGGTTGATTAGGGCCATCTCGAAGATCGGAAAAAGACCTAGAATAGAAGTCCCTAGTTATTCTAGAAATCTAAACCCGGAAGAGTTGATTGACTGGATCAACGAGCTACAAGAGTATTTTTAGTATGAAGAAGTAGAGGACCCAGATCGGGTTAAGCTTGCAAAAATGAAGCTGAAGGGCCATGCCAATATCTGGTGGAAAGAGGTCCAGTTGGAGAGAAATCGAAGAGGAAAAGGAAAGATCAACAGTTGGGATCGCATGGCAGAGAAACTGAAGTAGTTCATACCAATGGACTATGAGTTATATTTGTTGAAGAATTTGCAAGGGTTGAAGCAAGGAAGTAGATCTGTGAAAGAATACACAAAATATTTTCACAAGATGATCATCAGAAAGGGCCATGCAGAGGCCATCAAGGAGAAGGTAGCCTGTTATCTTAATGAGTTACGACCGAGCATTCAAGAGGAGCTAAGCCTGGTTAGAATGACCACCATTAAGGATGCGTACCAGTTTTCTCTAAAATTTGAGAAGTTGAACAAAATATTTGACAGCAAGCAAAAAGGACAAGAAGGTCAAAACGGAAGGGGTAGTGGAAGATCTTCTAGGAGCCGAAATGAGGATGAAAGAAAAAATGAAGTTGTGGGTACCAGTCGAAGCCAAAAGAATGATAACTTCTACCGCCTTTTTTATCAAAACAGTGGTAATCAAAGAGGTAGAGGACGAGAAAGATCTGGGCCAAGGCCTGGAAGGGGTGGTTTCAGAGGAACTTGTTTCCATTGTGGTGAAGAAGGGAATTGGACCTATGAATGTCCACAACACCAAGGAAGGATAGATAGAAGGCTCGAAGGTCATGGAAGGGTTGCACATGGAGATGAGGAGGCTCAATCCGAGCATTCATATGATGCTGAAAGGGGAGAAGCCCTAGTGGTTAGAAGAGCCCTGGTGACTAAAGAGAAGGAGCCAGAACAGAGGAAGAATCTATTCTGCACAAGGTGCAAGTGTGAAGACAAATGTTGTGATGTCATTATTGACAGTGGGAGCACTGATAATCTGGTGTTGGAAGAGATGGTTACGAAGTTGAAGCTGAAAAGGGAAAGGCATCCACATCCATATCGGATTGCCTAGTTGCAGAAAGACCACAAAGTCTTGGTCAATGATCAATGCCTAGTGAAGTTCAAGATCAAAAGCTATCGTGATGAGGTACTGTGTGATATCATTCACATGGACGCATGTCACATGTTGTTGGGGAGGTCATGGAAGTTCGATAGGCGAGTTGTACATGATGGCCATGCAAACACTTATTCCCTTATGAAGGATGGAGTTCGCCATAAGTTGAAACCCCTGAAGAAGGAAGAAGAAAAGGTATGTAGTAGTGCTAGAATTTGTTTTGTCGATGGAAGGAAATTTTTAGAAGGCATGAAGCATGAGTGTATGTGTTATGCATTGATTCCTAGAATGGAAAAGGAAGATAGTGAGAAAGTGCCAGTAGAAGTTTTTGGACTATTGGATGAGTTTCAGGAGATTATTTTTGATAACGTACCTGAGGGTTTACCACCAATGAGGAAGATCAGTCATCAAATTGACTTGATCCCTGGAGCCAATTTACCAAATAAGGCGGCTCATAGAATGACTCCTGCAGAAAATGAGTTGAACAGACAAGTTCAGGAGTTGTTGAGAAAGGGTTTGATTCGAGTGAGTATGAGCCCATGTGCAGTACCTACAGTACTAGCACCGAAGAAGGATGGGGGGTGGAGGATGTGTACAGACTCTCGAGCCATCAACAAGATAACTATCAAGTACATATTTCCCCTACCAAGGATGGATGACCTGATGGATTGTTTGAGTGGAGCACAGTACTTCACAAAGATTGATTTGAAGAGCGGATATCACCAAATCCGGATTCATGAGGGAGATGAATGGAAGACTGCCTTCAAGACCAAAGAGGGCATGTACGAGTGGTTAGTCATGCCCTTTATGCTAACCAATGCACCAAGCACATTCATGCGGCTCATGAACGAGGTATTGAAAGAGTTTCTGGGAAGTTTTGTTATTGTATATCTAGATTATATTTTTATTTTCAATAAGACTTTGGATGAGCATTTAATACATATTCATAGAGCTTTTGAGAAGTTGAGAGAAGAGCAATTGTTGATTAATCTGAAGAAGTGTAGTTTTGTGAAGAAGGAGTTAGTGTACTTGGGGTTTGTTGTCTCGGTAGGTCTCAAGATGGACCCAGAGAAGGTGAAGGCTATTCTAGAATGGCCCACCCCAAGAACTGCTACTGAGGTGAGATCTTTCCATGGTTTGGCCAGTTTTTATAGAAAGTTCATTAGAAACTTTAGTAGTATTTGTGCACCCCTGACTGAAACAATGAGAGGGGATAGAAAATAGTTCAAGTGGAGAATTGGACCAGCGAAGATTTTTGATCTGTTGAAGCAGAAGGTGACAGAGCAACCGGTTTTAGCCCTCTTGGATTTCAATAAGGTGTTTCAGGTGGATTGTGATGAGCCAAGAAGGTAAGCCCATTGCCTATTTCAGTGAAAAGTTAAATGATGCAAAGAGAAAGTACTCTGTATATGATCAGAAATTTTCATCAATAGTTCAAGCATTAAATAAATGGAGACATTATTTGTTACCAAAGGAATTTGTTTTGTTTACTGATCATCAAGCATTACAATATCTAAATAATCAAGGAAAATTAAATCAGAGGCATATGAAATGGGTAGAATTTTTGCAAAGTTATACCTTTGTCTTAAAGCATAGGAGTGGGAAGTCGAATAGGGTAACAAATGCGTTAAGTAGGAGGAAAACATTGTTGACAGAGATGCAGATTGAAGTGGTTGGGTTAAATGAACTCAAGACATTGTACCCTAAAAATCTTGATTTTGTAGAAGCTTGGAAATCTTGCAAGGATCATGTTACAGTTGACAGGATGAAGTTGCTAGATTTCATAATCTAGGATGGCATGTTGTTTAAGGGAAGTCAATTGTGTATTCTGAGGAGTTCCATGAGGGAGAACCTGGTAAAGGAGAAGCACAGTGGAGGAATGGCAGGACATTTTGGTCGGGATAATACCATTGCCATTATGAGTGAGCATTATTATTGGCCTCAATTATCACAAGATGTGAAGAAGTTTGTGCAGAGTTGTAGGTATGCCAAATGGCTAAACGAGTGAGCCAGAATATTGGGTTGTATCAGCCCTTACCTGTACTAGAGAGGCCATGGGAGGATATAAGTATGGACTTTGTTCTTGGTTTGCTAAGGACACGAAGAGGGAATGATTCAGTATTTGTGGTAGTTGATAGGTTTTCAAAGATGGCACATTTCATCCCATGCCAGAAGACCCATGATGCAGTCCACATTGTTGACTTGTTCTTCAGAGAGGTGGTGAGGCTACATGGTCTGCCAAAGAGTATAGTCTCAGATCGTGACACAAAATTTGTTGGATACTTTTGGAGGACCTTGTGGAAGAATTTGAAAACAGAGTTGAAGTTCAGTTTTGCACACCATCCATAGACTGATGGGAAGACTGAGGTTGTCAACAGAAGTCTAGGTAACCTATTGAGATGCTTGGTAGGAGATAAACCCAAGGGATGGGACTTGATCTTACCCCAGGAAGAATTTTCTTACAACAATTATGTCAACAGAAGTACTGGTAGATCACCATTCCAGATTGTGTATGGAGGCAGTCCCAGGACTGCTCCAGAATTGAGGAAGATGGACCAAGAGAACAAGACAAGTGTTGAAGCTAAAGACTTTGTAGAGCACATCAAGAATATACATGAGAAGGTAAGAGAACATATTAACAAGATGAATATGCAGTATAAGGCTAAGGAAGAACAAAAGAGGAGGTATAAGGAGTTCCAAATTGGTGATGAAGTGATGGTCCACTTGAGGAAAGAAAGGTTTCCAGTGGGAACCTATAGCAAATTGAAGATGAAGAAGTTTGGTCCCTATAAAATTTTGAAGAGGCATGATTTAGGAAATGCATATGAGGTAGAGTTTCTGGATGGAGTCAACATTTCCCCTGTGTTCAATATTTCAGATTTGACAGAGTATCATGAAGGTAGCGCAGAGGAAGTACCAACGATGGAACAGTGTGGGATTCCTGCACCTACTTCAAAAAAGGAGGAGATTGAAGAAATTTTGGATAGTTGAAGGAGGTATCCGCAATGTTTGCCAGATCCCGATCCGGTTGACCGCCTGGTTCGAACCAACGGATTTTAATCAATTTCCATTCTGTTCCATATGGCGTCCGGAATTCCGGCATCGGGCCTTTCGTTTCCAGTTTTTGGCTTGGATGTTCCTTTGTTGTTGTCCTGAACCAGTCCGGTCGGTTTGAAGGCTGGAAGATGAGATCCGATGTTCGTTAAAGAACGTCCCCGGCAACGCTAATCCTGTTCCGCTTCGGTTTCAAACCTTTTCGAGTCCGGCTTTGCACTAAACCTGTCCCGTATGGGCCCAAGAATCATCAGAACTAGAAGAAAAGATTCTTAGCGCATTATTCACTCCAAGACCTTTTCGACGGTTCAAACAGTTCGAAAAATGGAGTCCCAAATCAAAAGTTATGGCTTCCGAAAGTTGGCCGATTTTTGGAAAATTGTCAATTTTTGAATTAGGACTCAATGTTTGAATTTCAAATTGTAAATTTTGGCGCCAAATCGCCAAAACTCATATCTCGAATGTTTTGTTTGGCTCCAAACCGGAAAGGGGCTATTTATGGGCTAGTTTCTGATTTTTGGTTAGCTTTTTGGGGAAAAGAGTTCGCATGCTGCGAAAGGGGAAACGATTGTAATTTCTATAATTTTTTGTAGCTTGCATGTATTGCAGAGCTTGAGGATTTGTGATACTCTACATGTAAGATTTCCATTATTGAATAATAATAAATTTTTCTATTTGTATGCATTATTTATGTGTCTTGGGTTTTCTCCCTCGTCAGTTTCATTCCTCCAAGCGGAGGGGAAGTATCACTCGGGAGAAGATCTTGTTCGGGTAATCGGTAATGTAAATTATCTAAGCATACACACACCACAATAGATTGAGTTAAGTTGGTTTGTGGGAAATTGGTAAGTCATCCTTAGTTGATGTGTCTGCATTAGTAAAGGTCTCGGTTACTATATTGGGTTATTTTTATCTGTTTGAGTTTTGAGTCCTTCCTTATGACATTGTGTTGATTGCGCTTGCGTTGAGTCTTTGGGATTTTTGAATGGTTACCTATACGTCATTTTATATGAACGTAAATTGTAGCATGTATATGGGAAAATATGTATATGTACATATACATAGACCCGTGTATGAGAGCATTAGCAAATGCACATGTATGTAAGTAGAAATACTCATAGAGATGCCTAAACGAGGAAACGACTATATGTGTATATATATGTGTGTGTGTGTGTGTGTGTATGTATGCACTTGTTGAATATGCATGTCAAATGGGAATGGGAACATTTGTGTTATGAAGCTTATGAGACCTCTCTTGTAAGTGTGTGTACATATCTTTGTTGATAAGTATATGTATACATTGAATGTATGTATGTTCAAAACGACAACTCAAGCATATGGTTATATAATATGCATAAGAATGTGGGTTGCACATTTATAATATATGTATGTATATACACACCTTGTGTATTTACTTGACGATAAAGATAAGTGCATGTGTCTAATATTGTATTTATATATATGTATATATATATATATATGTATGTATATATATATATATATGTATATATATATATATGTATAATACAACATACATATGTATATGAATGATATATACGCCATATCTTGCAAATAACAAATATATATAAATGTATATATATATAAGTATGTAGTATTATGGATTTAGATTTACAGGTATATTTATGCATTGTAGAATACTATGTTTTGTAAATAAGGGAATATATAATATATTATTATATTATTATATATTATTATGTGGCACATTATAATACATATATATATATATATATCAATCAAGAGCATTTCACAAATGCTAATATTTGGGATAAAGCATGGGACGTAGCCTTTTAAGAGGCAGTATACATATATAATATATGTATATGTTACATAATATAGTGTGGACTTCATATATTCGATATAGGCAATTGCATGGTACGTATGAGTGGAAGAAGACTCAAAATCATATCAATAAACATATGCAAATGATATTGGGCTGATTTATACTGAGAATATACTTTGACCAATGTATCAAATCATAGCACACTGTGTGATACCTATTGATTGCATGTCGAAGCCGATTTATAAAGGTTGTTTGTAGTTGATAATGATTATAATATTGGAGGTTGATAATAGTCATTATAGACTATATTTAATGAGGCCGATAAAATAGCTTATGATTGTTTGTGTAAACTAATTATCATTCAAAAAGACACATGATTTATGACATTATATTGTTGTCTATGTTAAGCTTGACGTGGTCGACTCCATTAGTAATACCAACCTTGACTTTGTCAAACATATTTATCTATTCAAGTAGATTCATCCTATAAGAATTTTGATGTATACTTCTTGTCATAAAATGGAAGTTGACTGACTCTTTTGGTAGTTAAACCGCGCCAAATATGAGGGTGAGATAATGGAAATGGTGCCACCTTTGAATCTAAGTTGTTGTAGATATCTTTTCTTTGTAACAAATCAAATTAAGCATATGCAGATTGAATAAGTCTTTAGATTGTTGTCACTAAACAAGTCAACCTATAGGTGATTATGCTAAGTATTAGCTTAATAAGTCACCACCTTTCTGATATGTTTCATTTGTTGCTTTGCATGGAGCTTTTTGTCCATTAACATGCCTAAATTGTAGGCTTTGAGTTGATCAAATTGCTCTATAAATAGCTGAGCCATTTCATTTGGAAGGGACACATTCTTCCACAAGATTACATATCTTATGCAATTCCTTATTCTGCATTATTACCAACCATACTCTATTTTACATTGAGAGAGTCTAAAGGGGGTGAGTTTTATTTAGTTTGTGAGGAAGTTGTTTTTGAGAGAAGTAAGCTATCAACTCGAGGGATAAATTTTATTTGTGACATTCTTGAGAAGCTATTTATTAAGCTTGTTGTTGTTGTAAAGGGCTGCATTGCTTCCATTTATTTGGATAAGCAATAACAAGCATGGGGATCTCTTTTTCTTTGTTATTTTACTTTAGAATGATGTGTCTTGCATGCATGGTTGAGATGTCTTTCCTAATATGTGCATTACAGAAATTAGAGTGTTTTGAAAAGGAAATTGAAGCTTATATGATGTTTTCATAATGTGTTTTTAAGTACTCCATAGTAGGAGATGGGTGTTTATCATAGGTTTTATATACTAGGCTTGATTCAACACAAAAGGAACATATAGTACACTTAGCTAAGTTATTGATTTAACTAGGAAAGCTTATGTTTACTCCTAGGATAGATAATCCAATATGGAGGGAGTTTGTGTACTTACTTGTAAGTAGGGTTATTCCAAGTATGTAGGTTATCTCTGGGATGTTGGACTATCCATTGAAGGAAATACCTAAGTGTAGCTTAAGATAGCCTTAAGTCAAATCGGCCCTAAGTAGTGTATGTGATAGATGACTTCATTCAAAGTACTGATTGAGAACTCTTTGGCCAAAGTATTGTGAATGTTCGAGACTCCACTCTATATTGTGTGACTACCAAGACTACACTATTAGTTCACTGTGATCCAATATTGCATGCTAGACAAAGATTGTGGGATTACAATTTCTAGTTATGTACGACACAACACTATGCTTAGTTGGTTGTCATTATTAGTTACTCTACCAATCTCTTTGTCAAATTGAATGGCCATCTATCGAATGATAGATGTGTGGGGGACCGCATTATGAGTCTGTGGTTTGTGGAAAAGTGCCTAAGTGATGCTTCTCCTCCACAGTAAGCAACAGAAGAACCAAGATTTGAAAGGAAGGATCCTAGACTGTCTTACAACTATTTGTTCTAAAGCTCATTGGAGCTATGTATGTAAATGTATGTATTATTGTAACTTGTGAAGTTATTCTAATGAAATGGAATCTTTATTTTAATTTGATATGACATCTTGTTTGTATATTCTCAATAAAGAGAAAAAAATTATTGCAATAGCTTGCTACCTAATTTATTTACTCGCAAGGTATAAATTTAGAATTTTTTACTACATTGAAAGGGTTGGCATGTTACAATAATACACTTCACTACTAATCTTTAATCAACCCAACAACACCTTGTTACCTACAAGAACTCAACATGAAACTACCATCTCATGGCTCTAATTTATAGAAATTGTGGGACGTAAAACCATGAATGGTAAACCACAACAAGAGGTACAAAATCACCTACAAAAACCCATGCCCCTCTTCATGGACAGCCAAAATACATAATAAAATATTAAATGGAATTACAAGACTCCCACATGGGCTCCTAGCCCATAGCCCATCCAACTCATAACTTTTTGGATGCTTCGATGACCTTTCTACTCCCCAATGGAACACCAACGGACACCTTTTCTTCTCCAATCTTGGGCGCCCCATCCAAGACCTTCCAACTTCCATTATGGATGCCTAGGAAAGATGCCTTATCCAATTTTGATGTGTAACCTCCATTGAAATTAAATGCTCTCTTTAAAATATAATTACAACAATGCCAAAATTAATTATTTTCTCTCATGTCCCCTGGAACACATTCCAAGGAATGTGGAGACATACAAATGGCATAGGATTACAAGGTTAATGTCACCTTATCCTAACAATGGCAAGGTATACTGAAAATATGATGAGTTTAAACAAATATATGAAGGTAGGAATAGAATACAGAGAGAAAAAGGGCATTGTAATGATGTTAGGTGGTAGAAAGATGCCCTTAAAGATCTCTCACGCCCCTAAGGAATTTTTTCACTCTCAAACCTTTTTCACATGGCTTATGAATCAATTCAAGGGAAATTATGACAAGCTAGAGAAGTGGAGGTCAGTTATTATTTCTTCCAAGCATTAACGAGGCAGTTTGGTGAGCTGCAAAACAAATAGAGAGAATATAGGGTAGTTTGACGCAGTTTGGAGCATCTCCAAGAATCTAGGAGTTGTTCAAGAAGTCTCGGCTAATAGATAGGGTCAAAGCAAGAATTTTTCTTCATTCAAACACCTTTTTGGAGCATTTTAGGGGGTTGGAAAGTAGAGATAATAGTTTTGGACGCCCAAGGAGGTTTGACCTAGCAAGTTGAAGTGAACACTTGTCTTTCATCTCTCAAAGCACGTTCCTAATATCTAGCAAGCTATTGAGACTCTTAAAAGGAATCCTAAGGGCAGATTTGTAGTCATTTCTAGCCTTTCTTAGCAATGAAAAATAACTTCTTGAAAGTTCTTTCTAGCCGGAGCAACATTGTAACTCTTTTTTCAAGCATGTACAGTAGTATGTAACACCTTTTTCATCAATAAAGATAAGTTTTTTTACCTTCTTAGAGTTGTTTCATTGTGCAAATTCCTTCAAGATGGTTGATGCAATCTTGTGTTGGTGTCTTTTCCCCTTGATTTTGGTCCTATTATTATTGCCTTTGTGTAGAAAGTAGTTATTTTGTAGGTCATAACTTGTGTTAACCAGCTAAGAATAGAGTTTAAGTTGTGATTTCATTTATAGCTCCTAAACACTATCCTTGACATATTGAACCTAGTTATAAAACATTTTTTCAAAGACATGAATTTTTGAGTTGTGTATGTTATGTCTTAAACTATTTATCATATTGTGTGCTCAAACAGTAGTATAGGTTTTGAAATCATTTTGGTGCATCACCTTATTAATCTTAGGTTTCATTTCATGTTTCCTTTCCCCCTTTTTTATTAGTATGAAGCAACTGGATAGGTTAAATTAGGTGAAATCCCAAAGGGAACCAACCCTCTCTGGAGGTTGATCTCCATCATTTGAGCCCACACTTAGGGAGATCATCCCATGTTTCATGAGGTGGTTGAGTGCTTTTATCAACTCAGCAAGGGTGCACACTTTTGTGACAACATGTACATTTATTCATCAATAAATAAAATTATCCAATATTATCATCTCTTGGTCTCAAAATGGAAAATTTATAATTTGTAGTTGAGCTGACTGCATTGATTTTCCAAGCAACTCAAGTCATCATGTCCATCCTCATTCTCATCTCACTCAAAAGTCTATAAATAAGATCATTATCTTCATCATTTCAATATTCATTCGCTTTCATGCAAGTCCATTATGTCAAATCAATCGCTCATCATTTCATAAGTGTTATGCTATTGAGATTGCATCCACATCCAAAGGAAAAGTGACATATCATTTACTTCTGAGATTTGCAATGGAGTTTGTAGACAAGGATTCAATTTTTTTGTAGCTTGTTTTCAAGTCTTTTTTTTCTAGTTTATTGAATTTCATTGCACACGCACTACTCTAATTTTCCTCACACTCTTCGCTCTATGATGAGTTTGAGAGAAATATTTAGGAAGACTTGTCTTCCTACTTTTAACAATAGTTCAATAAATATTATACTCCAAGTCCTCCAAATAGGGGGAAGCAAGGGGGGATTCCCCATAGACAACCCATCAAAGTGAAAAGGAGGAGCAATATATCAACAAGGAAAAGACATATGGTGACCATCCACCATATGAGTAATCTAAAGTTGATCCAAAGCTAAAGGGAAAGCAAGTTGAGAGATTGAAGTAGGAGGCTTTCTAATGAGATGAAGGAGCAAAAGAAGTAGGGCACATTAGAGTTGTACCACAAGCAAAAGAGTCATTCTCTTGAGAAGACTCATCATCCTAAGAGAAACCATTTGCTGGGGAATCAAGGGGATGAATACTCAAGTGATCTTCGTTAGCATTCTTCCACCATATAATCATTCCCTTACACCAAGAAGAGGACAATCAATAGCTAGGTGGTTGATGGTAAAGTGTTGTCTCCATTTGAAAGGGAAACCCTCATAGTCAAATAATTGAGTCTAAAGTATATCCCTCATCATCAAAACCAAATCCCCATAAAGAGGGTTGGAGACGCTAATGTCCACCAAAATGTGAGCAAAAGTAGAGTGCCTAATGTAGGAAGTGGAATAATTAACCATCAAGAACCAATAGATTTTTCTATGGCCTCATAGCATGAATCCTCCCAAAAATGGAAAGAGAGATTTGAATTTCTGACCCACATAGGTCACACATTTAAAGGCTCGGAAAGGGGGTTATAGGAAATTGACCAAGGCTTGATGGAGAAAGAGTTCTCTCTCCAAAACCATAGCTTACCATCAAGTACCAAATCTATGTCCTTTGAAGAGGAAAAAGAAACAATGAAGAAACCCTTTGCATAGGGGAAGTGCTCAATCTTGTCCTTGAAAAAAAGCCTCCAAGAATCCAAGACCTATTTATGAAGTTCATGAAAAGAAGGGCAGAGATTGTCGAATCTACACACCAAGCCCCTAGTTTCATAGAAGTCCTCATTTTCCACCACATTCTGGCCACAAATCACCATTAGGGAAGATTTGGCACAAGGGATGGGTTGTATTTTCTCCCTCAAAGGGCAAGCAATATATTCAACACTTTGCAACATTTGTAAAACATTGCCTACAACCTACAATAGAAGCCTTAATTGGTTCATTGGGAATAGCAACAACAAAAACATAAGGCACTAGAGGAGGGGTGCAACCTTCCTTTGAAATCCTAATGTCACCAAAAAGCATAGGAGGCGAACACACCTCGAAGGAATTCACAAGAAATTCACGTTATTATACTAACGAGAGATGTATATTTAGAGATGAATGGTGCCTAGGAAAAAAAATTATTAACCATGAATGTTAGTATGATTGAAATAAACTACAATAGTTTTAACTTGCTCATTTGTTCATCTTTTGAGTGGTGATTCTCAATGTGTAAATATATCAAAAGAAAATTACTCTTAATAGATTGATTTTAAAATCATATTATTTTGATTGTAGTAATCTATTTTTCCAAATTTCATATACACATTTGTTGAGACACAATAGTCTTCATTGCGAAGTGAAATGTAGAAGACATTTTATAATAATTCAAAACACACATTCATGAATCTTTGACAATATTAACCAAAGCATATCCATGTTTATATTAAAGAATTATTCAACTCTTACATCTTGGAGCTTAGGTTGTGAAAGCCACTACATCATTCATCCTACAAAGCATATAAGTTGTTATAATGTCTTTTGAAACAAATGAAAACAAAAGACAAATCTTCTTTGGAATATTTTTACCAAGTCATTGTTTTTTTGTTTGATTGAAGTTTCTTCGGATTATTAAAACATTTGAATTCAATTCCCATTTTCAACAACAAATGTGTAGAATCTCTACAAATTTTTGCTCTCTTTTTTAAGTTAATCTTCAACAAAAATAATATTGACGTTGGTCTTTTCTTTGTCCTTTTAAAATGGATACTTTGTGATTTAGAAGTTTAATCAATTCAATCAAACCTCTTCAAGTTTTTATGAAGCATTGTTTAAGTGTATTGTAGGATTTATTGCATTCATTCTATGCATGCATCTACTAATTGGTCTCTCTTAATATTGAACTCTAAAATACATAAGACTGAGGTTTGAACTCACCAACTATTTATATATGGTAACCTAATTAAGAAGAAAGCTCGACAATCAAGTCCCCTATTTATATATGGTAACCTTATTAAGAAAAAGGGATGAGGAGGTTGAGTGTTGAGCATACCCACTACTATAGATGTTTCTAACATTACTCAAAAGATCTAGACATGCTATAAATGAGCTACATGATTCCTTTGAATTTTTTATTAAAAAAGTTTCAAAGTGTGACATTTTTTCTTTTAAATTTACAAGTATAATCTATGGTTTGGGAGTTCCCCACCATTGATAAAGCTTAAAAGGCAACCAAATATAGGTAAATATTCATCTGAATATAGTGAATGCAATCTCCTACCAATAGTACCTAGACAATTCGTCCAACATGTATATATATTTGACTTGACAAATATATGCATTAACCAAGAAAATAAGTAATTATATTTCCATGTACATCTAATCACGAGTTGTAAGCTTACAACTAAATCCCTTTGTTCTTCTTTCGAGCATTCATTTGGTTAAGGATCCTCCATAAGCATTAAATCCAAAAGTTACCATGTAGATTTTATGTTTGCTTATATATTATCACCTTTGTATTGGGTTAACTTGGCTCTTGGTTTTAATAAATTTTTTGTGATATGCTTTCAAATTTAAAGATCATATATCCATGAATTTATAAAAACACAACAAATCTTTTGGTTTTCATAAGTCTTTGTAATATTTTATAAAATATACATATCTTTTGTTCTTTAGAATTCTAAGAAAATGTAGTTACATTTTTAAAATATGGCATGTCAAAAATAATTACATGAATTCATCCTTATTTATAAGTAAACATATTTTTTAACCAACTTATCTAATAGTGCCATTTGCCACACAAGATTTGGATTCAGAAATTGACACAATAGAAGTTTGATGCAGACACAAGGGCACAATCACAAACTCTTGACAACCTGCCTATTTGAGGCATCTAACAAGATTATTCTAACCTCTTTGGACAGTCCAACACTCCCTTAAGGCTTGAGAAGCAACTGAAAACACATTTTCCTCTTTAACCCCCTTAAACCCTTGCAAAAGTGAGAAACCAGTTTTTGTCCAATTACTCCACAATTTTCCAAAACACCAGACCAACACATGACTGATTCAAACACCCATTTCCAAGTTACACAACATATGTGAGAAACAACATAGACTCCTTTGGACCATCGTTGACTTCCTATACACTCACCCTTGAAAAGGCTACTCAATTAACCCAAAAATACAAAGCAACATACCATCAAACATTACACAGACCCCTGAAACCCTTGGGAAGCAAATAAATTGCCAAGAAAACATAGATTTTGCAATTGGATTCCATTTGTATGGACTTGTAACCATCAAATCAGAAAACCCTTGGTTTTAGTGTAATTCTTGAGGGTTTATCGGATGTAGCACTTCCACAACCTTTCATACTTTTCCACCAACTCAAACACTGTTGTTTGACCTCCCACATGCTCAAAAGCTCAAAAAAATAGGACTCCCATATAGAATTTTACAAACCCTAGCCTGAAACCCCTTATTCATATGCTTCCTCCCACAAAATCACTTGGTATCAACAAACATATCTTCTTTATTCCTTGTCCTACATTTTACCCATGCAACCTACACTCAAAACAGACTCCATAGGGCCCTTTACACAAGTCACAGTGGTCACATAAAGTGTAAGGGCCCTTTAGTTCATTCTTTACTTACAAAACCCTCAAAAACAGGGTATGCGGACTGTATGAAAGAAAACAACTAATGCAAGCCTCAAAACTTGTATTAAGCCTCCAAAACAAGTAAGTTTCAATGCCAACACCCTGCAGTAATGGGAAAATGAGTTTACATCATATAACTACCCTGTACAGCCTGTGAGAGCCAAAAAAATAAGAGAAAAAACATAGGAAATCTAGAAAGTAACTCAAGATTTTTATTGACAGTCCACCAATTTCTATTCAACAACCTCCAAATGATTTCTCTATGCCTTTTAAAGGCCTTCAAGCATCAACCACTGAGCAACCACCCTTCTCAACTGACTTTTGAAACCTAAATGACCGTTGAAGGCCAAAATACCAACATTTACACAATAACATGACTCATAATGGAATGTTTGCACTTTTCCACCTCTAACTTCACTAAGACCTTACAAATGGCTTGAAATAACATTATTACATGTTCAAAACACTATTCTCGCTTGTCCTTAAACAAATTTACCAATTTTTCCTTCAAAGGCTACAAAACAACAATTAGGACAAGTTTGGATCTCCATGTTTTTTTTACCCTTAAACCTAAAAACTCCTCCTAATACATGACTATTGATCTTATTAGATCTTATTGAAGACAAAACCTTAAAACATTAACACTTTACTCATTCAAAAGATCCACAATGATATTGTGGTGTAGGTGCTCTTGCACCAAAGTTCAAGGATGATTTAGCGGAGGTGTTCTAACACTTAAGTAGACCTACAAGTATTTAAATGTATCATTATCTATGTTAGTTAATATCTCATAAAAAAAGTCCTTGAGTGGGTATAGCAACAACCAACATTTTATTTTATTTTCATTTTATTCACAATTGCCTCATTGATGATAATTTTTTAAGTTGGAACTCATATCATTGACCATTCTTTCTCGATTTGTAATCATAGCATTTCCATGTTTACCAAGAGGCTTAAAGAATGCAAACTACATCCAACCAATTGCTTATGAGATGAAATGGCAAGTTACATAAGATGAGAGGGTGTAATGGAACAACAAAATCTATCTTTGTTAAATACAAAACAATCTTGGGCACTATATAGGAGCGAATTTGCACCCCTTAAACAAATTCCCCTTTCACACACCCACCTTAGAAAATCAAATCCGAAGGTGAAATTCCACATCACCCAATTGCCTTTCGTCCACTTGGCATCTATCCTTTGTGTCGGCGAGAGAATATTTTTCGAGGATGCACACGCGGCGTGCAAACATCCGCGTGGTGCGCTATCATCCCTGACAGATTCTTGTGTCCGAAGTTGGCAGAGACGTTACACTCCCGATTGGGGACGAATTGTAACGTCCCTCTTCAACCAACAGACCCCAAAAATAGCAGATTCTTCCTCGTTCTTCAAATTCCTTCATTCTCACTTCATTTCATCTTCTAGCATTATCCTAAGCAACAGATTCACCTTCTCTTAGCACTTTTTCCACTTCACTTCACTCTCAAGTAGCATTCCAACACTCCATTACAGCAGCATTTGAAGCTTCATTAACTCCACATTTCAAGTGTGAAGCAAGCCATAGAAGAGTGAGCTTGGAGTCTTGCGACACCTCCCTTCATCACAGTTGCGGCTATGGTGACCTTGCCAAGTCCATATTCTCTCCATTGGCTAGTGAGCTTTTGGGTGGAGGTGGTAACATTTCACTCTTCTTTATGATTCGATAGAAGTAGCATAATACTATTTGTAATGTTCTTGTTCTCCCTTCTTTCCTTTATCACATATTTCTACTTCGTTGCTTTTTGGCTATCCGTGGAGGTGGAAACACCAAAACGGGGATCTAGCTGCGGCAGGCCCCTATACAGCCCCAACAATTTTCCCTCTTGCTTATGTGTAGGTGGACGTACATGTGGAGCTGGCTGGTGCACAGGCGCTTTTGTGAGATTATCTTCATCACCCTAGCTTTCATCTATCTGTCTTATCATCTTCCTCTCTATTTCTCATACTTTATCATTTTATTTTTCCCATCAAAACCAACTAGCTAGGCTATCAATTAGTTTTTAGGTGGTTTGTATTGTGTTTACTATTTTCTAACCGTACAGATGACAGCATGCCCGAGAGACGCCAGCGTGTCGTGCTGTCATCCCAAACTCGTACTGTCGTCCTCGAACAGAGAGTTGTTTAAGACACAATATCGACTCCAAAAACTAGCTCGCCTAGCCCAAGCCTAAGTTCAAGATCTGTAGAGTGGTAGAAGTACATTATAGTGCTCATCATTCTTGATCCTTATCCCAAGGTATCTTTTAGAGTGAGGTAAGTTGGGGCAGCCCTCTGCTCTCGACTCTTCGTGACCTGGAACCTTGACGTGGTTGGTCCCCCTCTCTTACATTTTTGGTGAACCATTTTGGTTCTGTTTGGCAGTACTGAAGGGTCCTTTCCTCGAGTTCTAGGAGTGTTGTAGATGCGAGTGTTTTGAGGCGTTTCGCCATACATCCCAACTTGCGACCCCTAGTAGGCGTAGTTGGAAGGTTCCGTAGGTGTTGCGAAATGAAGCCTTAACTGGGTCTTTGTCCTACCTTACTACCTTTGGGGGGCTTTATGAGAATATCGTTTAGTGTGTGTGATGGCCTCTTTTATGCATCTGCTTATCCCCTCTGCGCAGTCTGCGAGTAGTAGTACAGGTATAACCTTCACCTCGCAGGACTTGTTGATGGGCTTTAATAGAGAACAATCTCCTCTTTGTATCCCTGCGTGAATCAACGGGAACATTGTAGCAAGTGTTCTTGTTGACCCGACGTCTCAAGTGAACATTATAACCAAGGAGATCATGTTAATTAACTTCTTGCACAAAGATGGGTACAACGCACCTGTGAGCACCATCCGTACACATAACAGACTTTCCGCACCTCCCCTTGGTAGTATTGTTTTTTCAGTCCTTGTCAAACCTAAATCCGTAAACTTGATGTTTGACATAATCCCAGGGTCTGGACTCTTCAAAGTGACGTTGGGTATCCCCTTGTTAGTAGCTATGAATGCAGTTCCCTCGATTATGCACAAATGTTTAAAATTCATTCATGAGGGTTTCGTGCATGTGATCCATGACACCGGTTATAGACCACCGGTTGCGCTTGGCAGTTATTCTTTAGATCACTTTTGGCCTGCACCTATTGGTCCTCTCCCGCCTAGAAAGGACCTCTTGTACCATACATATCAAAAGTACAAGAAAAGGCGCTTAACGCCTAGAGTGAGGTACCCTCCATCACCTTATGTTGTTTCACATAGGGCATGCCTAAAAGCTAACAGTGATGCCGCCAAGGCCCATAGAAAAGAAGAAAAACCCTCTCAAGGTCCCTCTTCTTCCTCTTCCACTGTTCAGCCTGACGCTTCCTCTCGCCCCGCTGTGGTGCCATTAGATTTTGTTTCGTGCTTGCGAGAGAGTCACATGGTGCCCGCTTGGCAAAAGCCCAAGTGTCTTGCGTTCGAGCTTCTTGTTCTGCCCATGGAGCCTAGGCCTGTTTGATATGGCAGAAGAAAGGGTCCCCGTGGGGAATCTTCTATCTCTCAGCCTTTGCGGCCTCCCACCGCTTATGTTCCCAAAGCAATAAACGGGAAGAGGCCCGTTGCTGAGGCACTAGAGCCGAATCCCCCCGTTGTTTCTCAATCTGCTCCTCCTACTCTTGTCCAAAAGCATGTCCCTCCGCCGAAAACGGCTGTGATGGACACCCCTATGGCCGAGCAAGAGCCTATTGTCCCTTCATAGCTCCCCGCCTCTAGCTCAAAGAGTCACAGAAACCATCTTGCACATGAGCGCAAGTGTCGACGAAAGGCTCTGGCAATTGAGCAAGCCGCTTTCCAGAAGAAGGAAGAGGTGATGATTGCCCCTGCTTCAAGGCCTTCTGCTATGTCTTCCTCTCTCCTCCCCCTGCTTCTGCTTAGTCTAGTTAAGCCTCGCTTCCAACTTCCACTACGAGAATGAATGTTGTTGACCCCAAAAAGGTGCAGATGTTCATCACTCCTTCGGTCAAGTTGCCCTTGTTGATGTCCCTTTCGGACATCCCATCGTTCTCAAAACCTATGGACATGTTGAATACTTTGGTGGTATTTGTTGCAGTCTTCTCCTCCTCTTCCTTCGCACCTCTCGCCTTGTCCGTAGGGAGTTCACATCTCTCGACGAAGCAGAAGGTGGAGGATGGCCCTTCTAGCAATGGAGGGTGTAAGAGGAGCCCACCTTCTCGGAAGGGTGGTCTTGCGCTAGCTTGTTCCATCCTAGTAACGGAGCAAGTCCCGGCTTCCCCTGAGTTTGTCACCACTCTCGAGTCACTCAGTGAGCCAAGGGATGAATCTCAGAAGCAGTCCTCTCCATTCGTTGAGGTACAACATGACACTCCAATAAAGTGCATGTTCAACTCTTTGCACGAGGTCCCGGCCTTGTCGACGATCTTCATTAAGTCGCTGACCATAGCTCCACAAGAGCCTAGTGGAGAAGACCTTGTTGGGCCTTCTTCCTTAGCCCTTGTTGCAGGAGGGTTGGAAACTCCTCCCCTTAACATTCCACCATTGCAGGCTCGTCCTCCTCCCCCTTATAATGATCTAGATTGGGAAGCAGACGACCTCTTAGTCGATGAGTGTTAAGGGGAGGCCTCTTCTTTATCTTTAGATTAGATGTGTGTGTGTTGTGATGTGTTCCCCCATGATTGTGCTATGTGTTCTTGGATGACCCTTGTCACCCTTGTTGGTGCTTGGATACAGGAGTGATTTTGTGTCGTGAACCTTCTTCTATCTATATCATCATTCTTCCATGTTTGTATTTGATTTTCGGCAAATTGGGGACGATGCAAAGTGTTTGGGGGCATTTAGACTTCCCTTCCATGTTGACCTATTTTTTTATTTTTACTTTGTCTTCTCGTGCATTCTTCACATGGTCTAATATAGTACGGGGTTGATGACAGTTCATTAATATACTATTAATATACTTATATATATATATGAGCAACTCTTACTCCAAAATATCAGATCACCCCTGTGCCCTTTGCTTGTGATGTCTGTCCCTTTTTACTTTTCTTTTTTCTCTCTTATTTGCTTGAGTTGTCCCCCACATGTGTGACAACGCCATTTCTATGACACTTCAATTTTCAGAAAATGCATTTGTTGCCAATGAATCTTTTCTCGAGAATCTTTGCAAACATTTTTCAAGAATTGCATTCTTGACTTGGACCCCTAACGGAAGGTGTTTCTTTCATCATGGGTTCACAAAGAAAGAACTTGAGAACTTTCCTCTGAGGTGGGAGCAACTTTGACCTTCCCCTTACGAGGGGGCATTTTCTTCCTTTCAAATTCCTTGATGAAGTGAACATCTTTCGAAAGGATTCCTTGATAATAAATTGATTTGGGAAAGAAAAAAGTCTCTTTTGCACTTCCAAACAACGCGTCCCTTGACTAGGCCCCTCTTCACATCGGGTTCTTCAGGGACCCCTTTGAAAGTTTTCCAATTCATTGACGATCTGTGTGACTATCCGCTTATTTTCCTGTGTGGTTGCTTTGTGTTTCCTGGCATGTTTTATCGTGGATTAACATGGCACTTTGCAGGTGCGCCTATGAAGCCGCTATCTGACTCTGCAGAGTCTCCTTCTTTGGGTTTCCTCCATGTGAGAAATCTTGGGGGACGCCTCCTTGCAGGTCTATGGGTCTGTAAGGCGCTTACTTCTTTGGGTTTCCTCCATGCGATAGATCTTGGGGAACGTCTCCTTGAAGGTCTGCAAGCCTATAAGGCGCTTACTTCTTTGGGTTTCCTCCATGTGAGAGATCTTGGGGGACACCTCCTTGCAGGTTTGCAGGCCTGTAAGACACTTGCTTCTCGGGGCTTCCCTCATGTGAGAGATCTTGGGGGTTGCCTCCTTGCAGGTCTACGGGCCTGTGAGACGCTTTCATCATGCGAGATTTTTCCATCGTTGGTATGAGGGCCTACGGTGTACTTTGTGCAGCTTCATAGTTCTGCGAGGCTATAAAGTCTTTTGTCCAAAACTCCTCAAGGAGAGTACCTGTGGAGTCCTTTGCCTGTCTTGCGCTTTCGAGCTCACCAGATCACTGTCTGCTTCCTCGACGGTTCAGGTATAAATTTCTAACCCTACTAACTCTTTGATATACTTTATCGAAGCACTCATCAGTACTCGTGCTCGCTAAAGTGGGGGCAAAATGCATAGGAGTGAATTTGCACCCCTTAAGCAATTTCCCCTTTCACACACCCTCACCTTAGAAAATCAAATCCGAAGGCAAAATTACACATCACCCAACTGTCTTTTATCCACTTGGCATTTGTCCTTTGTGTTAGTGAGATAATATTTGTCAAGGACGCACGTGCGACGCACTGTCGTCCTTGACGAATTCCTGTGTCTGAAGTTGGCAAAGGCATTACACTCCCGATTGGGAACAAATTGTAATGTCCCTCTTCAACCAACTGACCCCAAAAATGGCAGATTCTTCCTCATTCTTCCTTCAAATTCCTTCATTCTCACTTCATTTCATCTTCTAGCATCATCTCTAAGCAACAAATTCACATTCTCTTAGTACTTTTTCCACTTCACTTCACTCTCAAGTAGCATTACAACAGCATTTGAAGCTTCATCAACTCCACATTGCAAGTGTGAAGCAAGCCATAGAAGTGTGGGCTTGGAGTCTTGCGAGACCTCCCTTTATCATAGTTGCAGCTATGGTGACCTTGCCAAGTTTGTATTCTCTTTCATTGGCTAGTGAGCTTTTGGGTGGAGGTGGTAACGTTTCACTCCTCTCCTTTGTGATTTGATAGAAATAACATAATACTATTTGTAGTGTTCTTGTTCTCCCTTCTTTCTTTTATCGCATATTTCTACTTCGTTGCTTTTTGGTTGTCCATGGAGGTGGAAACACCAAAACGGGGGTCTAACTAAAACAGGCCCCTATACAGCACCAACAATTTTCCCTCTTGCTTGTGTGTAGGTGAATGTATGTGTGGAGCTAGCTAGACAACAGGCGCTTTTGTGAGATTATCTTCATCACCCTAGGTTTCATCTATATGTTTTATCATCTTCGTCTCTATTTCTCATATTTTATCATTTTGTTTTTCCCATCAAAACCAACTAGCTAGGCTATCAGCTAGTTTTTAGGTGGTTTGTATTGTGTTTACTGTTTTTTTACCATACAGACGCCAACGCACCGCACTGTCATCCCAGAACTGCGCTATCGTTCTCAGATAGAGAGTTGTCTGAGACACAACATCGACTCCAAAAACCAGCTCGCCTAGCCCAAACCTAAGTTCAAGATCTGTAAAGTGGTAGAAGTACGTCATAGTGCTCATCATTCTCGATCCTTATCCCAAGGTATTTGTTAGAGTGAGGTAAGTTAGGGCAGCCCTCCGCTCTCGACTCTCCGTGACCTGGAGCCTTGACATGGTTGGTCCCTCTCTTACAGGCACTACCCCAGTAACTAATTCACCTTCTAACTTGACTAAGCAACCCACTAATTTACTAGCTTTCCTCAGTAAATGTGTAGAAAGAGCTTTCTCCATGCACTGGCATAGGTTCTCGATAGGAAACATTAATGTTTATGCAGCCAATGTGCCTTGATGGTTGAACCTCCTTTATATGCAACATTGAATGCCCAAATTGAGATCTTCTTCACCATGTAAATGTAAAATCCAAGATTCTACAGCCATTTTCAGTCCACCAAGCAAGAGGAATCCCTCTCCTGGAATCTTAGAAATTAAACCAAATTGGTGATACATGTTTTGGCCAGATGAATTTATTGCAACGCTATCAGCTATCAATAGCTGCATATATATTGCCCCAATTAACCCATAGATGAGAAAGAGTTACACAAGCTTCTAACCATTTCATCATCCAATTGTTGACAATGACTACTTGTACAATTACTTCGACATGAACCTTGATGATGAGAATTTGAAGTGTTTACTTCTAGCAGCAATTAATCTTTTTTATAAGGCTTGTAAAATACGAGTAAATGTCTGATTCATGAGAAAAAGTATGCATATTTCTACCCTTGGCAAACCTTCTAAGATCTGTCGGAGACAATAAATTACAATAGAATTTACATATTTGTATGCCATTTAGACATCAAATCTATCTCGATAAACTTTCAATACTCATTCTTTGATGTAAACTATCTGAGATATATCTACCCATTTGTTTACCGAGCAAAAACAGGCTGTAAATTCAATATAACCCCAACGCGGCCTGCAATAATTCTTAAGACGTTCTAGTTATCCATGATGTATCGATTCCCTTATTTGATGGGCAAACTCAACAAAGCAAGCTACTAGATACCCCTGATGTAAAATTTCTTTTTATCTGTTCAATTACTTAAACCAGGATTAGGAAAGCTTCAATATGTTGCGTGAAAATGACTATTAACCAGAACACACAAGTAATGCAAAATATAAATTGATATTATGAAAACACTAACAGGATTTCCTTCAAAATAAATGATTAAAATTAACAATCAAACCGTTGGATTCAAGTAGTTTTGATCTCCTAGTCAATGTACAAACTGCTTTCTTCACCCACCACCTAAGTCTACTTGGAAGTTTCTTTAACTGATTAAAACATTGTATGCATGGCAGTTCTTATCTCACTAGTGTAATGCAATAATATACATCTAAAACTAGAATCTGACATGCTGATACAAGGTCTATTTTGATATGATATTAATTACCTAAATATATGCTTTGAAAGAAACCAACGGTTCTGATATAATAAGGGACACATTCATATTAATCGCTATCGCTTCCATATAATTACTTATTTTCGATATAGGATTACACATTTGGATTGAAATTTACTGAAATTGAACTTTAACTTCTAAGTTTAACAGAACTGGTTAGCAAAACACACTAAAACTAACAAAACCACCTAATCCTACAATATACAGCTCATGCCTCAAAACAAATGAACTAATGTTGAGGTAAGTACAGACACTCCTGCTGAAGTGGTAACATTTCCTTGAAAACAGTATGTGCTTCTCCTGATGCATACTCAAGTAACTAAGAGAATTTCTCTCAAAATGATCACCTTCCTAGAAAAGGTTCCATACCATTCTTGATCCTTTACTCAAGTGGCTCATACCTTAACAGAAGGCAAGCCATGACAAATCTCTGACACTTGCTCAATTTTCATGAATTAATGAAATGCAATCCACTGCTTGTCTCCTGACAATTCAACTCACTGTGTTAACCGTTGCATTTCACTGTGATTTCCCAATGTCTCCATAAGTAGAGGTGGTGCATATTGTGGCATTCCTTGATGCTCTTCTGTATCTTGGCAAAAGGATAGCATAATTGTATCAATGGTCGTTTCTACAACAGCAAAAAAAAGAGAAGCGACAACATATCCAATGCCCCAACAAGCCTGCACACAAAAAGTCACGATGGAAATTTCACCACTAAACCAAAATAAAGCAATATCTAAAAGTAAATAAATACACTTGTCAGTATACCAATAAGAAGTTGAAAAAAATTGATTGGTAGAAGTATGGTTTGCAACTTACCAGGACTGGAAACAACGGGGATGAGATCTTATCATGAGCAGACCTGTATGGGTGAGTGTCTAGCATGAGGAATGCAAACAGTGCACATGCAAGACTAACACATAGCTTGCCCAAAAACAGAATGACATCTCCGACAACATTAACTGTGCCTATCCTTAATATGTTGTTAATGATTAATCCAGTTGCCATTTCAGCAGCTGTACAGAAACCTTTCCCAGTAATAGCAATCTGCATAACATGTAAAAGTTGTCAGTGATTCATAATTCCTGAAAATGTGTACGTAATGTTCTTCAAAAAAGGCCAAATGGTAGAAAAAAAAAGCAGGTAGAGTTGGGACAAATCTGCATTCTCACCATGATGTAAGCATTACGATTTACAAATTTTATGGTCCGCTCAATGCAGCCTAAGCAGCACTGTCTGCAACACCATACTGTTTTTGTAATGAAGTTTTCTGATCCAGCTTCCATAAGTTTTAGCCGTCGCCGTATAGACTCCAGTATGTAGCGGATTGACTCAATGGGTGCCACAACCAATGAACCAAGTGCTATGGAACCAAGGTTATAGCGTAAAAGTCGCTTTACTGAAGAAATAAGAGGAAGTAAAAGCATTTCCTGCAATATGATTCAGATGTTATCTCACTCCCTGGATAAAGACTACAAAGTAAATCAAACAATCTAGAAACTTTGAAATAGGAGACTAAAGCTTACAGGGCTTTCACCACGTTCCCAGTAATAAGAGGCAACTGATCCAGCTATAACTGTGACTGAGCATGCCATCATAAATTGAGTGATCCAAAAACAACCAAACAGATGGTAAAGAATGGCAAGAGTAAGATGATGTGTATAGTAAATACTGTAACCACAGCAACCATCACATTTAACCTTCCCAGCAAGAAGATCATATGCACAACAATTGCCATTGCAGTCATTCTGTCGAATTTCACCTGCACTGAAAAGATATAATGCTACTCCAACCCAGTACATATAAAAGACTCCAAGAATAGCAAAAGGAAGAACCGGAAATATAATCATCATTCGTATTGCTCCAATGGCCTTTGAAGCTACCTGGCAAGCATTCACCGAAAAAAACTGATCAGCTAATAATATTTTGGAATCAAAATAGAAATTTGAAAGCCTTCAGAATAAAAATAAACACAGGTATGATAAGTGTCGTAGACATTAGAAACGTCGTGTGGACTATAAATTATTGACTACTAATCCCAAATTGCTATATTTGAAGAGAACAATTGGCAAACACTTGAGGATGCAGGACCACCAGATAGCAGTTATGAATAACAGAAGTTGTTAGAGAAGTTGTTAATATGGCAATTAAGAGGAGCCCCTGATGCATAAAAAACACCTGTATCAGAAACCCTTACTGAGTCACCACGTATCCTTTGCACCATCAAGTTGAATTAAGGAAGTCAGCTGTGCTAGAGGAAACAACACAAAGAAAAATAAGTGGAACTGGTGTGGAAGATAGAGAAAAATCCCTAATTAAACTAATAGGCTAACACAGCCTTGAGAACATCTCAAACTGTAAAGTAGACAATTAATTGCATGTTTAATTATAGGTGAACAACCCATGACCAGAGACAAGATGAAGTATGAAGAAAACCCGGAAGATGTTAATGAAATAATTGTTGAAACAGGTGTTGATATTCTCAAGACCTATATAACCCCAACCAGGTTATTGAGATGATAAAACAAAAACGAAAGTTATTCTCTTCCATTAGCACACCATTGAAATCTTTGTACAAGCATCCACAATGACATGAAATGGTAACTCATAGAGAGTGCAAATCTCTCAACATCCCTTTAGATACTTGATTTCATGCTGACCACAACGACATGAAATGAGAACACATAGAGAGTACCAATCTCACAACATCCCTTTAGATACTTGATCTCATGCTGATCCCTTCATCTACACAAAGTGGATTGGATTTTATACAGGAATTATAAGGTAGGACCAAAGATTAGTATCTGATGAGGGCCTAAACCAAAAAGCCGGGATTATTGAAAGGTGAAATCTTATGCATCGAAACTCCTCTTCATCCTGACTTGACCGAGGTAAAGAAGATGATCGCAACAGCAATCATCTCTAAGAAGCATTTGAATAAGTCGAGAACTGGTTGAAAAAGCTAGAAAAATCACTGGAGATGGCTTGTGCAGCTGCATAAGTAAGAAATGCCTGGTGCATCTAGAAAAGATGGAGAAACTTAGGGCACATTTATAGCCAAACAAACAGTTGGAGAAGCTGAAGAAGTAGCTGGAGTACTCCACAATCCATTTTGATGATAAGTACTTTTTTGACCATGCTTCTACGCTTTCCCAGCTTATGTCCAGCTTCTACTCACTTCCACCTTCCATTGCTGCTGCCTTGTATGAGTTTTTCTCTAATATTCTTTGGAAGGCAGCCCTTGATTCCTTTCCCCACACAATCCATCACTCAATTCCACACCATCTTCATGTTTTTCCCCTATGAATCACTGATTTTCTGAGTGCAAATCCAAGCATCAAAGACTCCATTTTATCCTTGTTTGCTATCCTCCCTCCATTTTCACAACCTGTAGAGACTATTTTCAACTCCTTCAGCATTAGAAACACAGATTTCTTGCGTCAAGGTGAAATGAGTTCCTTGCTGCCCTCCATAACTCCCCTAAGATCTTCTGGCATACCTTCCCCAAGGAACAACCACACTACACATATCACCCCACTTGCTTGGGTATCCTATGTATACAAAGTTACAAAAAATATATGTTGCAGCACAAGTATCTGTTGTTGCACGTGAAAGCTTGTGAACAGGTTACGCACATGTCCAAACACTGATGTAATTAAACATGTACTTTCAAAAAATATTGTCTCCGTTTTTTATATGAGTGTTTTTTCCCTTTTTGGCTGGCAGGTGTAGGGGGAGGGGTTGGGGAATGTCCATTGGGACAAGCATGACACATGACATCAAAAATGCACAAACTTCATGCAATTTGTTGGAGGCAATGATCCAATAGGTTGGGGTGGAGAATGTCATTCAAGTTGTCATTGACAATGGAACCAGATATGTCGTAAGGAGACTTCTTTAGAAGAGACATCCCATCATCTTTTGTAGCCTTTGTGTTGCCTATTGCATTGATTTAAAACTTGAAAACATTAGGAAGATTCAATGAGTCAAAAGTGTGGTTGAAGATGCTAGAATCATCGCTATTTAGTATTTTATCTACAACCATAGTTGAGTGCTTAGCATTGTTCCATGAGGATGCATCCCTTGAGGTCGGGTGATGTCCTAGAGACTTGGGAACTTGGAGAGGGCATAACATTTTTAAAGGACTAGACAAGTTGCTCCATTTGGTGCATAAAAATTGAAAATGTAAACTTTAACAGGGAAAACTTAAAATCCATCAAAAAGTAGAAGGGAGAGGAGTGTCATTTTTGTTTTACTTATTAAAATTTCATTTGTTTTTAGTTTGTTTAAGTTATTTTAATAGCCATTCCGTACCATCCCAAAATTCAAGTAAATTTTTGCAATCCTCAAATCTGCACCCCTTCATCCACAAATTCTCCCGTCTCAAAAACTCAAAGAAACACTAGCTAGCTTGATGAGAGTACACCAAAAGAAAGAAGCTTGTGCAATTGAGGATCACATGATTCACCACAATCTTCGTCATAGGGATACTCCAGCTTTTTCACTTTTCTACACATGAAATATATCACCTTCAGCTTTTCTTCATGTGCATTGTTTTTAATCATTGTCCTTGTTAGTACCACTACCAATATTGGTACCCCATATGAAACTTTGCTTAAGGTCATGTCGGCGGTCTTATCAAGTCAATCTTGTCATGTTATTAGTATCCATTAAGTTCTCCCACTGAAAAATTTCTATATTGCCTGATTGTGGTCTAGTTTATTTTAACTAACAAATATTACAAGTTGTTTGACATTGAGCTATTCCAAGTGAAAGAGGAAGACGTTCCCTGAATAATGATGGTTGTGATAGTGGAATGAAGAAATAAGGATTGCAAAGAATGGTCCAAGATAATCCAAGTTGATAAATATGAATATTTCAGCATTCTCTTCAAGTGAAAATGCCAACACAAGGCATCAAATGACAATGCCAAAGAGGACAATCTTGACAAACAAAAGAGACTGAGAATCAATGAGATATCGCACATTTAGATTGGCTGAGCCAATCTAAAATTCCAATCAAAGTGGCAGGAGTTGTGCCAATAAAGAAGTATGTCACCATGTTGCACTTTTACAAGGACAGAGCCAATCAAAAATGGCAATCACGAGTGGCAAGTTGCTAATGAAATCAAAACTTCAAACATGTACAAGTGTTATAGCAACTTTCAACTAACAATGCCAAGGAAAATTCACAACTTAAGTGGCAACTAACTCAAGAAACCACACTAAGGAAAACAAGGACAAAAATTGCACTTTTTAAGTGGCAAACCAAACAAGAAACTTCACCAAAACAAGGCGAAAGGAGTTGGTAAAGCACACCTGGAGCCAAACACATGAATTTTGCACTTTTCCAAGGGCACAAGGTAAAATCAGTGCCAAAAGTGGCCAAACAAGGGTAAAAATGCAGCCAGCATGATAGGTAAAAGGACTTAAGTGAATATTACAATTTTTCAATGGCAAGCTCTAGAGAAAGGTGCACTTCAAGTAGCAAGTTATAATGGAAAACAAACCCAACATATGAGTGAAGGAAAACATTAAAGAAATTTCACAATTTGGTTGGCACGGCTAAGGAAAAACTGCAAAACAAGTGGCAAAAGAGGTCATAAAATTGCACCTCGAAGAAGAAGTTAATAGTTGAGTAATATAGCATCATTTTTAAGTGGCTGAACCAACAATGAAGTGTGCCAAACATGGCAGATGCCTTAGTGATCTCCACTAAGCATAAAGAGGAGGGTTTGAACAGCAACATGGCATGCTTTTATGATGGCACTGCCACCCCAAACTTCACCATTTTAAAACAAATAATCCAAGATAAATATCAGCGCCCAATAAAGTGTTTTAAAGTTAAAATTGCATTAACTCTCAGCCCTTCCTTGATATAGGTGACCAGCTAGAAGGAAAAAAACAGATGAAGGCTTATTTTATGCCATTTTTGCCTCTTTCAAGGAGATAAGGGTAGGGTTTTCTTTAAAGCTACATTTTATTATCATTTGAGCCCTAAAGGCTACCTCTGGAAGGCTATAAATATGTGTCCAAAACACATTGTAAAGTGATTATAGTTGAATGCCAGACTGATGCTACAGAAATTGTCATTCGAATGTGGAAGTAAAGTCATTGTGTTTGTGTGTAGCAAAGGATGGTGAGTGTAAAGTTTATGCTACAAAAATTGCTCAGCTATTATTGTTATTCATTAATTGTTGACCTTATGTTTGTAACCTCGCAAGTTAAATTGAATGCAGTAACCCTATCAAGCTTTTATGTTGATGCTCATTATTCATTAATTATTCATTAAAGTAATAACTTTACTTATTGCTTTAGCTTATCTTCTCAAACCGTGTGATGTTCGTCACACTAGCCATTTCCTATTGATGTAGAATATCGGTCTATAATTTAGCCAACGGCCAACATCTATTGGTGTTTTCCATTTAAATCTTTGTTTATGGCTAAATATTGGTCTTTGCATCAACCAATAGGAAATTGTGTTTGTTCTTGCTTAGTGTTTATCCTCAACTTAAAAATCTCATTGTAGGGGTTGACTATTGATAGTTTGTTGCTACATCCAAAGCAAAAACATAGTCTATTAGATATTTACATTTAATGCAAAAACCCTGTTGAGATCTTGTACAATGTGCAAATTTGTAAATTTTGTTAGTTTTAGGTTTAGTTAGATCTTCCTTACACTTGTTCCATTTTGTGTTGTCCTGAAAATGACAAATTAAAACACTAACAGTTCTTAAGTTTTAATAGGATTCCATTCATTTGCTCATTATCTTACTCCACAATTTGCTACATGATCCAGATCTACAATGGGTTCTTCTTGTAAGAACACAATGTAGGATCAAATAAAATTTAACAAGCTCAAATCAAGAAAAATACAGGGACACAACAGACAACAATATTTGAAGGTACAACAAGTACCAAAGCAACCTGCGATAAAGAAGAGAATAATCTATATTTCACATGAATGTTTGAACTGAATGAAGGAGATATAAACCCCAAGAGTATAGATGAAAAGTGTGAAACCATAAAAACACAAAGTATGTGGACCTGCATGTTTTCATATCCTAATGATAACTCACATGATCTCGCCTAAGAGTTCTCATAAAGGATACCTGGCCCTAAATCAAAAATCCTAAAGATACCACATCACAGTAACAAGTTAGCTCCTCAAGAAATATCCCCATGAATACCACAAGTCCGTATCTCTAAAGGTCCTGCTAAGTCCAATTTACACACAAGGCAATCCTTGCGTCATCACTTCCCAATGGTGTGTTCTTTACAAACAAGAAAACAAGATTTTCCCAAGGTTTTGTTTCTTTAGGTATGGAAAGCCAGTTCATTAACAAATAATACAGCCCTTTGGGATAAGTTGTACCAATTGTTGGAAACCTCCATTAATGAAATTGCACTAAATGGTTGAGCAAAATTCTCACTCAAGCCTTAGTCAAAAGAACAAATGTTGTTTGCCATTTTATACACTATTAATTATGCTAGTGTGTTTCCAATTCAATTTATATTTTATAACTGTGGCTAAGTTGCATATCTGCACATAATGATTTTATCAGCAACAATATACATTGTGTAGACACCTAAAATTGGCTCATCACCATTTCAGCTACAACCAGGACATCACCTAGCCATTTTTTCTATAATTGATTCAATAAATCCCTATTTATTCGATTAATTATTGAATTTTCATCCCATTATTAATTGAATAATATTTTATTATTTAATTAATAAATAATTCATCCACTATTCATCACTATTCACCTGACACTTTTCCTAGCTTTAATCATTTATCACCCCCTTCTATAGTTCAACCTTAGATAAATAAAATCCAAATATTTATTTATCTAAGTCCCTCATCGTCATCCCCAAAAATAAAATAAATATACTCTATTTAATTAATTCTCCATTTTATCCACTTTTCATTAAGTTAGCTAAAACCAATTAGCCCCACTTGTACATTCCTAAACCGTGATCAACCCATTCAAACCTTGCACATCCTCCAAAAGGTACTTAGACATGGGTCTTTGTACATGAGGCATGGGTCTTTGTACACATCACATGGGTCAAGATTTTCCCATACCCCTAAGATACCTCAAGGTACCTTTTCAATCCTATCCATCCACTCCTCCCAAGGGAATCCTCAACCATTGATCGCCCTTGAATCTTAGACCCCTCCATGTGCACCAACTACATGGAGACACTTGTCCTCTCCTCATCTTCCCAAGCCTCAAGCAACAAGAGTCTTTGATCTCTCAATTCAGCCCTGGCAATCCAATCCCCCATCCAAAAATATATAATTTGGCCTCAACCCAAACCATTTTCATATAGAAGCCTCCTTGTGCAATGTTATACTATTGGTAGGACCACTCACATATCATCATTAACCACCTTGGAGCATAACCACCATGACTTGGTCCAACAAGGGTTGGTATTGATGAGATTTCTCTATGTTCGCATCAATATTTTGATCAATCCTTGTGCTTAATTGGAATGTTGCATATAGGTGTAAATAAATGGGTTAATCTAGCTTAATTTGTTTCTATATGTTTACATCTGCATGTGCACACATTGTATTATGCATACCATAAACCATTTTACGTTGCCCCTTTCAGAGTGATGATCATATTCCTTCAATGTAAGTTGCTTGTTACGATTCTTACTCAATGAGGATCAAACACTTGAGGCAGATCCTAGATTATTATTTTTTGAAGACAAATTCTATTACTAGCTAGCGCATCTTTGGCTTTTGTGTTATGTCCACATGCTTGTGCAATGAATCTGCAGGGATATGAGGCATCAAATGGTATTAGACAATTTTAATTACTTTGCATGAGCAAAGGCAATATGAGTTTGGACATAAGGAGGCACCTGTTGATGATTCTAATTCATCCTCACCCTTTATGGAGGCTCCCAGACACTTATACCTATGGATACAATAATAATAATATAGGAAAGAAGTCCATTTGAGCTTCCAAACATTTTCACATTATATGAATTGATGATGATCATATGGCAGAGACTACACAAGTAAGATCTCTACAGAAAGTTTGGTAAATGTCATGCCATCCTTCCTTACTACTAGGTTGACAATGTTGAGGCTGAATCATCAATTTCCCTTATTTTTTAGTAGAACTGCATCACAAGCTAACCCCACAATAATTACCTTGACTTCTATGTTTGTATGTGCACCTGTTTTATGACTTAAACCTGTAAAACTAAAATAATAGGTAAAACTCCTAGCAGAACCAAAGGGATTCCTCAAGCTTTGATTTGCACTTGAATTCACTGCTGCCTCCAAATTAGGTGATTATTCACTTTCTATGGCTTGTCACTTGGACATTCTCTCTTGAAACCATACTCATCTCATATGGTCAATATGGTTTAGGCATAGACCACAAATAAAAGTTATATGAATAATGCAGTTATGTCTCCATGCATCTCACAGGTTTGCCAATACTAAGCATGCTCCCTCAACTTCCAAGATGAAACAAAAAATGTAAAATGAACTAACCGAGCATTGCAGCATGATATCCACCAGTTGCATCACTATAACATGTCCAAAAAACATGTCGAGCAATTTCTTGACAATTATGTCACATCTAATGGGAGCACAACCACCTACAACCAAGGAAATCCGAGGACACGTCCCCAGTGTTTTTTGGGGCATCCCCATTTCCGGAATGTTTCGAGGATGTGCGGACACCTAAGGGATGTCCAAGCCATCCCCAAATAGCAAAAAAAAAGGAAGGGACATCTCGAAAACTTGGGGATGTCCTAGTTAATTAAAGTGGATGGGCAGCCATCCCCCATAAAAACTAACATTTAAAAAAAAGTCCCAACACTTGAAAAAAATAATCTTTTATTGTTTGTTGGTGGGATTGTTTGTTGGTGGGCCCCCACACCCTAGCTCACCCTAAATGAGGACAAACAACCTCATTTCTCTTCTAACTTCATTTTTGTTTGTCCAAAAATTTTGCAACGAAACGGGAGGAAAAAGAGTTTTTTAGCAGGGATTAAAAGAGCAGTTGGAAGAGAAGTTGAATCTAGTGCATCATTTTTTTCAAAGTTTAAAGTAAGAAATGTCTGATTTTCTTTTTTCAATTTTTGTTTAAACTTGCATTATATCTCATAAAACAACATGGACAGCAATGCAATGAGAGTAATGACAACGAAGTGGAAGAAAATGAAATAAATATAAGAGTTTCAATCTCATTAGAGCATGGAAGTGTTGGGGGTGAAGGAGAACAGACACCAAATCCATTTGAGTGTCCTTCCCTTGTCTTGAAACCTTATCCAAAGGGCCCTTTTAACTCAAAAAACCTCTTCTCCAACTTGTGACAGCCATAGATGCCAAAAAAAATCAGGTGTGTTGGGCAGGAGGGGTGGCATAGTAAGGTGTGGTTGTATCACATTTGCAAGAAAGATTTTAGAGGGAGCTACACAAGGGTATGGTCTCATTTCTCGGGTGCTGCAGGTCATGGAATTAAGGTTTGTCCAGACATAAAGGACAATGAGAAGGTAGAGGCTCATAGATTTCATATGGAAACAGAAACGGGATCTAAAGGTGTGGCAATGCCAATATATTCTTCTTGAGAATCATCTATGCTTATGCCATCCATGGTTGGTAATGGTAGTAGTGATATTGCCACAAAAGGAAAAAAGAAGATTAGTGGTAGTGAGAAGCTAGGGGCAATTGCAAGTATGTTCAATGTGCAAGCACGAGATGTGGCAAAGTCTTCCATTGCCAAAAACTTTTATACCATGTCATCCCATTTCATGTGGTCCATTCCTCTTACTTCAAACAAATGATCAAATATGTAGCCTCTATTGGTCCCTCATTTGTCCCCCCTGGAGATCATATTCTATGCACTACCCTCGTAGGAAAAGAATATTCTAAGGTTAGTTTGCTAATGGAGGATATGAAGCAAACTTGGATCAAGACGGGTTGTCTTATTATGATGGATGGGTGGACCAATATTAGAGGTTGGCCACTCATCATTATCAGTCATATACATAGCTGGCTCTTATTTTCTTAGAGCCATTGATTGTTCAAAGAAATGTAAGGATGCAGACTTTCAGTTTAACATTTTGAAAGAGGTCTTAGAGGAGGTTGGGGCCTCAAATGTTGTACACATGGTCACTAATTCAATGTGTGAGTGCAAATTGGTTGGTATAATGGTGAAGGGTGCTTACAAGCACATCTTTTGGACCTCGTTTTGTGTTCATGCATTGAATAATGCAATGAAAGACATAGGGAAAATAAATTGGATGAAGCAAGGGGTAACAAAAGCTAGAGATATTCAAATGTTCATTCGCAACCACCACACCTCACTTGCTCTCTTCAAGAATTTTTCACAAAAGGAATTCCTCAAACTTGTGGTGACAAGATATGTCAATTACTTCATTTTGTTAGAGAAGATGCTTGAGGTGCATGAACCTCTACAGTAGAATGGTGAATTAAAAGTGGAGCAGATGGCCTAATTCAAGCTCTATTGAAGGAAAGGTCATCAAACAAAGGATCCTTGATGACAACTAGTGGTCCACTATGAGGTAAGACATTGCTGATTTTATTAGTAAATTGTTGATTTTATTCAATATTAAATATTAAATTACTGATTTCACTAATAATGGCATAGTGTGATGGTTAATCATGGTGTTAGTGATTCTTGCCACCAAGTTTCAAACCCCTATTGGGGTGTTATTGTTGAGTGTTCACGTTGGGGATGATGCCCCGATATGTGGCCTCACTGATTCATAGTTCCAATCAAAAGCATTTACCAAAAATAAAAATAAAATAAACAAATAAATATTAAATTGCTGATTTTTATTATTAAATTTATGATTTTAATATTTTAATTTTATCATTCAATGTTTCAACTTTCAAAGTTTCTAGCTTGTCAATTAAATTTTTTGAAATTTTTGTTTGCGTTCTGTAGATATGTTTGCTCCTTCATCTCATCTATTATAGATGTCATTAGATATGCTGATACAAACTCTCCTAGTTTTGGAGAGATATATGAAACATTTGACAGCATGCTTGGAAAGATAAAGCAAACAATTTTGTCTAAGGATCCTAGTTTGGGATTATATGAGCAACATATTAAGCCCATTGTGATGCAAAGGCGGAACACCATGAACACCCTGCTTCATATGGTAGCCTTTTCTCTAAATTCCAAATGGTATGCAGCAAAAGTTGGAAGGTTGCCTCCTTGTGATGACAAAGAGGTGAAAGACGGGTTAATGAAGGCCTTTTGAAAGATGTATTTAGTTGAGGAGTCCAGTGAAACAGAAATCTGGAAAAAAACCCAATTAATCCCGATTTTTAAAAAATCTGCAGGCTGGACGACTTTTTCCCCGATTTTTTGAAAAAATCTTTGACCTTTTGGTCAACGATTTTTTTCCATTTCAAACTGCAAAATTGCCAAAAAAATGTGTTTAAAATCTGCAAAAAAATGCGAATAAAATCACGCAGATTGTTGCGCGAAAAAAAACCATGAGACCATAGCTTGTTGTTTACTATTATGCTTTGATAGTTTTTTCCAAGCATCCATAGCTTGTTCGAAAGCACTTTTTTTAGGCTTTTAGCCATAGCAGCAAGGCAGTGAACTGTTTGATAAAATGCATTGGTAGACATGCATGAAAAATGTGGTACCATAGACAAGGCAGTGAACTGGTTGAAAAATTGCCTCAAAGAAATGTGGTTGCTATTGATTGTAATGGTATTCCATCACAATGAGACCACATTTCTTTGAGGCAATTTTTGATCCAGACAATGAGTGGATTGCTGGTGATGAATTTCTTGAGGCTGAGGATTTTGAGATCCTAGCGGAGTCCAACTTTGATACCCATTTGATTGAACAACTTAGGAGAGGCAAAGCCCCAGGAGCTTCATCATCAGGACCTACATCCCTCTAGCATAGCTCTATTTATAGTAGCAACTAACAACAGTCATTGGCTACTTTTGATTTTTTGAAACTTTGTACTCAGTTTATAGGTTGACTTTGTACAAACTATATTGAAATTGAAATTTTGTCATCTATCAATTATGCATTGTGAACTAATGCTTTGAAAGATGTGGGATGCAATGTAATCAGCGATATGAATATAAACAACAAAATCTATTTTCTATGATTCATTACTTAAACTCTCTATTTTATTTGCTCTCTATAACTCTATTGCTATGGAAATGCCTTTCAATTAAAGAAAAACAGTTTGTCTCTTATTCTACAATTTTTTACATTTTTTTTTAAATCCGATTTTTTCCCGATTTTTTCAAAAAATCTTGAACTTTTGGTTTGCCAATTTTTTCCCCAAAAGAATTTTGTTGCTATGGTTAGGAGTCTACAATACTTCGCTCCAATGGCTTGTCTTCACAAATCCTCATGGTGCAACATTCAATAAACCAGAGGCAAAGATAGATAGAGCTACATTAGCTCAAACTGACCCTATTGGATGGTAGACATGGCATGGGAAAGATACACCAGAGTTAAGGATGCTTGTCATTTGCCTCCTTTTACAAGTTGTCAATTCCTCTACTACAGAGAGGAATCGACCACATATGGCTTTATCCACTCTTTCAAGAGGAATAGGCTTACTTGTAGACGAGCGAAGAAGCTAGTGGCCATCCATAGTGCTCTCCAACTTCAAGATCATCAGACTCCAAAGAGTCAACAGACTCAAACTTTACGATTGGATGTTGATCTCGAAGATACTACCCAAGTTGATGATGAGGAGGCATAGGAGGGATTGGTTGGGATTCCATTGGATGAGGCAGACCCTCAAAGTGGCAATGACTCAAAGGACTCCAATTTTGATGCAGTGTTGGTAGATGCAGATTAGGGGCAGCAGGTATACTTTCTTTGTTTTTGTATTTTCATATTGTAGTTGAAAATGAAATTTGCAGTCTTTGGACATTTTATTGTAACTTGTATACTATTTTTTAACATCACATGCATATTGACAATCAATTATGAAAGCAATCATGTTTGACATTTGCTAATTTATTCATCTCTCATGTGAACTCTTGATTAAACACAAATGTTATGTATTAAGCATCTATAACGTATGTGATAAATGCTTTATCAATGTTACCATAGTGAATATTTGAAATTTCCCTATATATTTTTTTAAATTTTCCCTATTTTTTATATAGTTGTCCCCTTTGCCATCCCCTACCATCACCAAATATGACCCAAAAAAAAAAGTCATCCCTAAAACTCATCCCCCCATCCCCTTGTTGGAAGTGTTGTCATTGATGTCAAAGGTGCACACACATGGTCATTGATGTCAAGAAGGTACATGCCCAAGATTGTTATTGCTAATGTCAAAGCCCAAGATTGTTATTGCTAATGTCAAAGCCCAAGATTGTTGGTGAGATTGCTGTCTAAGAGATCATTGTGGAGATTGTTGAATTAAGATGTATAGACGAGAGTATAGGAAATAATTGTCAACGTAGCAATATCATTGAATGCAAGGTGTAAATATCGTCATGGATGAGATTATTTTCAAAGAATATAAATAAGATAGTTGGAATATGGAGTCATTGATGACAAAGCAAATATAAGAGATGTCAGTTATATATTCTCGTTAAAGAGATAGTGATATTGGACAGCCGACTTAGAGATGGATATGTTTAAATTAAAGATTTAAACATAATAAAAGTCTTTAAGAAAGACGTTGGAAGATTGAAATAAGACATATACTATGGGTGCCAAAATGAAATTCATATTCTATAATAAAGAGGCTGACTCATATATGCAGGCCAACCATGTTTAAAGTCATATATTGCCCATGTTTGTGTTTAAGAAAAAGCAAATAAAAGGCAGTCCCACATATATATTCGCCCAAGTATGAGAAAGCTTTAATTAATAAAATGTGCAGCACTTGAGATTAATTTGGAGCAGCAATTAAGATTAAAATAGAGCCGAGATTAATGTTCCTACAATGCAGCAATTTATGTGTAATTAAGTAGCGAAAAATATAAAGGAAGAGCAGCAAAAGATAGATTAAAAAGCAGCTAATATTATCATACAAGGATGCAGTGAATATATTCTATAGAGAAGCAATTTAAGTCCTAAGGATGGCGATTCATATAAAATAAAGAGCAGCAATTAATATTGATAATAAAGGAGCAGCATTCAAAGGCAGCAATTAAGGAATTAAAAGGCAGAAATTAATAAGCGTTAGAAAGACAGCGATTAAGCATAAAGATTTCTTAACAAAAGGTCATGTCTACTTAGATGGTCATCTATATTCAAAGGGATGCCTCCCTTCATGTAAAGGCATAAAGATATAAAAGGCATAAGGAATGTGAAGTGTAGAAAAACAATTAATGATAATTATGAGAATAAGAGCAGATTGAAAAGAAAGTAAACGGCAAAAATATGAAGTGTAACTCAGATTTATTTTGAGTGTATATGCAGCCCATGTATGAATGATAAATGCAAATATATATGACAAATATATGTGAAGATTAGAAGCAGAAATCTATGTGAAAATATTGGCATGATAATGATTAGTTTTTGTGAAATGAATTAGTGCATGATTAGATCAGATTTATGAAAGAGAAGTGTGTATGATTTATAGCAGATTTGTGAAGGAGTGGAAGTATATGAGTGTGAACCTGATTTGAAAAGGAAAGACTTGCATCATACAGAATCAGAGGTAGTGATCAGATTTGTGATTGAATTAGAATTGTGTTTGGATCAGATTGGAGAAAGAAGGATATTGTATGAGGTGTGATAATATTTAGAAGGATAGCATGTGGGATGAGATTGAACTTAAGAAGGAAGGGAAGTTGTCATTGGATCAAATTTTAGAGAAACTATATCAGCCATTGAAGGATTAATAGGTCGGAGCCTGTCAAATAGAGATTGGAGCCTCTTGCTAGGTTGGAGCTCAGTTTGTGTGGGGGTTGGAGCCTCTTGCTGAGTTGGAGCTCAGTTTGAGTGGAGATTGGAGACTTTAGTAGTAGGTTGGAGCCTACAAGAAGAAGAAGAAGAAGATCAATATATATATAAGCAATGTTTTGCCATGGTTTTCTCCCGCAAGGGTTTCCACATAAATTGTGTGTTCTCTTTGTGTTCTTAATTGCTAGATCTTGCATATGTGTAGTTGATGTGACTGATTGAGTTTAAAAAGTAAAAGTTTGTAATATACTGATTCACACCCCCCTACCCTGCTCTGCCCCCGGCCCCCCTCTCAATATAACCATGTGAAATCGTCACCCCTATCATCCCCATCCCAGAAACTTGGGGTAACATAGCCTATGACCTAAGATCCAAGAGGCTGCTGACCATAGACAAAATGGAACTAATAAAAGACTCCTCCACACGCTTATGTTCAATATTAGTTACCAAGTTTGAAAAAATCAATTTATTTGAGAGATCAAAACAAATTTGGAAATCCAGAATTTTCAACCAAAAAAGGGATAAATTTCTATAGAAATTGAGAAGTCAGAAGCAAATGGGACAAATGTGACTTGTCCAAAAAATCCAGATCTGGCCAGATTTGGCAACTATGATCATATCAGTGAAGCGTACCAGTCCTACATGTACACAATGTTATCATTATCAGCAAAAATTATATTGTTATATTTTGAGATTACTTCCACATGTTTTCATTTTTGCAACATATATCCATACATCACCATCTAAATCCACTTCACTTGTTGAAAGTCAGTATAATATAGTTCCAGCTGTCTGTAAAAAAATAGATTTTATAATATCAAAAATTCAAAAGATAAGACATATCTAATTGACAAGCAATCTAAAGAAGATCCAAAGACAAGCATCGAACCAGTAGACTTTTATACATGCTTAGTTCTAGCTCCATGGTGGTGTCCTGAATGAAATGTTCTCTTGTTGATTACATATTTAGAAGGAAAAATTAAAACTGATCCTCACTATGTTCAGTTCTATCTTTATCTAGAAGTGATATTGGCACTAATCTAATCTTCAGGTCTGAAAATATGGTTTAGGGTTCTCAGAACAAAAGAAAAAAAAATACATTGAAGAGATTTAATATCAAGAATCTTGCCAACAAATCACAAAGTACTTTCCAATTTCATAAGAGTTAAGCAGAATAATACCTTTAAAACAGCAGGAGCAATAAGGATTCGCTTGATAAGGGCAATTGTTGACAAAATTACAATTACTATTACGATTGTCATGAGTACAGCAATGGCCCTTAGGTGATCAAGTTCCTAGGAAAAAAAGGATACAAATATGTTCAGTATTCCTTCCTATTAAAAGATTTCAAATTCAAACCATGAACAATGTATACAAATAAAGAAAACATAATACATCAAGAAAAGCAGAGCCTACCCGCCCATTTGCTTTTATATAATCTGCCGCATCTTGTCCAATGACAGTTGAGATGGCATCGTGCCCAATCCAACCAGCTGCACAAGTGAAGCAATAAAACAATTAAAGTATGTCATATCTACAATTACTGAAATGGCAAAATCTGTTCCCATGCAATTTTTGTTTCTACTTCCCGTCAGTTGTTCACTCTGATTGGATTAAAACTCCTAACAGAAAAGGTAAATCAGAGAAGGTGTATAGTGAACTACTGAATCACGGGATTAGCCTCCTTTCTTGCTTGTTACCAACTTATGAAATAAGCTTAATTATTCAAGTTTAATCTAACCTTGTAGCTCATCTTTAAATCATTACCCAAAATTGGGCACTTAAAATCTCAGAAAAGCTTCTGGAGAAAGTGACTATCGAAATTATCCTCACCACTTCACATGTTTCACAATGTCCTTGTTTACAAGCCAATGACTTGGTCTGTAAAAGTGTCCATCTTCTTTATCATATCAGTTATGCATTATATGTGTATTGTACGTCCACAAGCAATATGTATGAAGAAAATGAATAAAATGACAATAATAAAATATACATTTGATCTTAAAGAAATGTGAGTATACAACAATTATAGAAAACTTTGCAGCTTGGCTCTCATTTTGGAGATATTTATACACCAAATTCAAAATAGGCACATACCTGAATCAAAATTGATTCTAAAGAGAAAAAACATCTGCCTGAAAGACCCAGAAACATACATGCCTCTAACCAAGTCATTGCTATCAGAATGTAAGTCATTGGCTTATAGAGGGTCAATTCCTCCACTGTATCAAATCTCTACCTATCTTATTAATTTGTAATTGTATGTCCGAAACAATGACATCAAGCCTGGGGAAGTATACAACACCTTTTTCTACAAATTAATGCATTAAATGGGACCAATTACCTTGATTGGGAAGTAATAAGTTGGCTAATTCACCATCTATCTGATCATTTTCAAGTGAAGGAGCATATTATTTACTTGGCTGGTTTACATTATAAGAACATTGAAATGGATGTTTGGCTCCTCTGATGAGCTATTTTGTGAAAGAAAGAAAGAAAGAGTGTTCCGTAGAAGCTTGGTATGGGTGGATGCAGGGACAAGTTTCAGGGGCAGCCAATTTTTTCTCAAAATTTGGGGATGGCTGGGTATGGTGGCTAGAATAATATATGATATTTGAAAAATTAATTATCAAAAAATAGAAAGAGAAGTTGTAATTTATCATTTATGTGAACCATTTGACAATCAATTGAACCAAAATTCTGGATATATATTATATATTATAATATTCAGTTTCATGATTTCATGAAGCTTGAAATACAAGTTTAGTTTTACATGTAAAATGTGCCTATGTTTGCTGGATCAGTTTGAATTCAAGTTTGGCCGTTTGGAGCCTTCTTGATGAAGCATTGATCCTATGTAAAGATTTTGATGATGTTTCATTCACTCATTGTTATTGTGAGCACAATAAAGTAGTAGACTTCTTGGGAAATTTTGGTATAGACAAAGCTCCTTTTACCACCCTTTATAGTGACCAATTGGAATCTTGGCCTAGGTTAGATAATGTTTTATTGGATTATCTCTTGTCCTAAAGTGATTTGTGTGGCTCAACTACAAACCTCATGGCTTAATGTTCTAGAGATGAAGGGCTTTTATTACCCATTTTCATTTGGGATGTTTAATTCCCATGATTGGACAAGAAGGGTGGCAAACTCTTTTTAGGCAAGGTGTTCATTGTTTTTGCCTACATGAACAATTGCTCTCTTTCCTTAACACATCCACATATATAATGTCCCAAACTGAATTTTTATTTTATTTTTGCAAATTCACTGTAGACAATGCATGCAACCTTAACACCTTTTGATCATCAAAACCCCAATGTGGACAAGGTGAGAGCATTCAGTGGAAGAGATTAGACTAATTATTATAGAAAAAATACTTGTTGGTGGCAAGCCACACAACTCATGGCCACTAATACAAAAATTTGGAAGTAATGCAATACTTTCTAGTGGCAAGCCTCCCAAATTAAATACAAATATTGAATCTAGCAAAGAACTACACAAAATATCATTAGAAAACTAACAAATAGAATTACTCAAATGAATAGGAGAGTTTAGTCCTTGGGCAAAAAAGAACAATATTCAATCTTCAAACAAATGAATTTGATAATATGAATTAGTAACCCTCTCCATTCCTCAACTCCTTATATAGGCTTTTCGAGGAATATTAATATTTTTTCTTTTTTTTCTCCCTTTTCCCTCCAAACTTTATTTTTGAATTTGGACCCCATTTCTAACATCACTTTTGATCCCTCTTTTAAAACAACTTCTTTAATAATTAAACATGAGTTGTATTTTAACGAATACAACTTTAAGTTACTTTTTCGACAACTTAAATTAAATTATTAAATTATTTCCCTTGCAACACCCGTTAGCCTATGGGAAAAAAATAATAGGCTAGGGGTCTTCATTGGACCTACACTTGAAAAGGGGGCATGACAACATAGGATGGCCTTTGTGTTGTGTGTGTGTAGCTATTTGTTGTACCCAAAATTAATTTTTGCTTCAATAAGGCATTTTGATTAAAATGGTCTAAATCATGTAAAATTGTTGTCAAAAGTCTGTTTTAGGTCAAACAAAACATTGGCTTTTTGTGGGTTTATGTCAAGGAAGATACTTGAAAATTTCTGAAAATTTGAAAATTAGGGTTTTGTACCCTTGTTTTTAGGAAAACCCTAAAAATAGGACCTTTCCAGAATTAGTTGAAAATGATTTTGATAGGATAATTTGACTTCACGATCACACTGGTCAAGACAAAATCACCAAAAAGTTTGTTTTACTCTGGTGGGTCCACTTCATTCCTCAAAAGCTTCAATGAAGAATCCATGGCAAAAGATGCTTTGCGATGGAGGGGATTTTCAAAAGTGAAGAATGCTGAAAATTGACTAAGTCTGGAAGATGCACGCCTTGCTACAAGGAAGAGGCTACGCAGTCCATGCCTTAGCCATTTTTCCAAACACCCATTCACGCAGCATGGTGAAGGTGATTGCTAAGATGCATGTGTTCGTGTCATCGATGACAACGCTCAAACTAGTCAAGCTACACGGCAAACACGAAGTGCAAAGAGATGGGAATTTTCAAAGAAAATGATGAAACTGCAGCCAAAAGCACCCCTGCTGGCCAAGGGCACCCATGAAGTTAAAAGGTCAAAGGCACTCATCTAGTTTTGCTAAGACAATCATCTCCTTCGTACTTTTGTTGGCTTTCCGACGCATTGTCAAGCAAGATCACCTGATTCATCGATCACCAGCAAACGGAGGTGGAGATGGAAGATGTTGAAAGCAAATATCATCAAGAATGGCAGTCAAATATCTGTTCAGCATCCTTTCAGCTTCACAATCAATCCAATTGCAAGCACACAGGAGTTGTCAAGCATTCGCAAAAGAAGACCAAACGTAAAACGCTGGAAGCAAAGGAAGAATGAAGAACACGAAGAATTAGCTAAGTGTTAAGGAAATTGCACCTTCCTTGAAATAGGCGCCCAACTTTTTGAGCAATCAAATGCAGTCTTCAAGCTCCGTAACCTCCAGGAAGTCCTTCTCCATCTTGATCAATCTCAGCAATGACACCGTCAGCAGGTTCAACAAATAAATCATACATTTGACGATGGAGATCAAACTGGGGTTGTTCGTGAAAGGTTGCAAACTAAAAAAGACAACATAGAAGGTCAAAGGTGCCCCTACAGGCCATGGGCACCCATACTTTTGGAACCCCTAAATCAACTTTCACAACTTGCGTAGGCAATCATCCTTTCAGGGACTGAAATGGTTATCAATCCCATGTTTCAGCACGTTCACCGAAATCATCAGTCATCGATGATCACAGATCAGAGCACTGAGGGTCAAACTAGAGGAATTGAAGAACACCCAAGAAATTGACTAAGTCTAGTGAAAAATGCACCACCTTGGGAAAAGGCGCCCAAGAATTTGATGCATCAAATTCAAGTTTTGGGCTTTGCAGCTCCCGAGCACACTTCTTCAGACTTGATTCAACTCTGCAATAGATCTGTTAGTAGCGCTTCAAGATCAACCGAGCAACCAGAACCAGGGATCAAACGGAGGTACTTCGTCACAGAAAAAGGAATGAAAAATGTTCAATTCCTCAACTTGGATGCCTAAAGTCAAAATAGGCCCAGTTGACTGAAGTTGTCTATTTTGAAAGTCTTTTCATGTCTAAAACGTCCCCAAATTGGTGGAAATCAGTTTTGTGAACTCCTAACCAGGCAAATGGACTCCTCAATCATGTGTTGGCACCCAAACTTGATGGATTCAACATCAAACACTATATATCAAAGCCTAGGTGTCATTATGCATTATCTTTCTTTGCAGGTTGAAGCTCAAGAATGAATATTTTTCTCTCCAAGCATCATTTGAAGATCTAACAAAGGGCTTTCTCAACACTCTTCATGTTTTCGAGAATTAGTTGCACAGAAGAACAATTTATCAGAGGTTGCATCTCCAGGCATGATTTTCTTCAAGATACAAAGCGGCAGTTTATAACTTCCAAACTTCTTTCTATCTTTTTCTTCTATTCTTGGCTTAGATCTTCTTGCATGTCCAAGTAAACGGAGTTTTTTCACATATCTAACCTTCTAGGTATGATTAGCACAGCAGTTTTAGCAAAACCCATGTGTTAGATTCTTCCAGAAAAAGTAGCCCTACTGCGCCTATTTTTTAGAGTTTCCGGAAAAAGTCACAATTTCAAAAAACAGACAAACTAGGTTTGTTCAGCTTTGAAGCGCCTACAATACCCATGAGTCAGATTTTTCAAGAAAAATAGTGCTTTGCTGCTTCTGCTACTTCTAAAACTTCTACCTCAAGAAATTCTTGCATGTACGAGGAAAAGTGACTTTTTGGAATTTATGATGTTTTGGATCCATTCAAAAAATTATTCTCAACAAAACCCACGTCTCAGAAAATTTCATAAAAATTGCCCCTCGATAAGGCTATTTTTAGCAGTTGCAAAAAAGTTGTCCTAACAGTATCGTGTGCCCAGTCAATCTTCAAGGTTTTCAGAATGCAGTTCTCCCAAGTCAAATACAAGACCAAAACGGTCTTAGTTCATGACTTCCTGAAAACAATAGACACCGATCTGCATCAAGTACACCCAGAGGTTGACTCAGAAAAGTTGGAAGGCATAGACCAATGCACATTACAGAACATCAAGCAATCCGGATTGCTTGAGGCAGCGTCAATTCCCATCTCAGCACAGAGCGTAGAATTTGTAATAGCTTGTATTAAGCATTACAACCCTATCACACAGGAGATTCGATCAATAGATGGATGAGTGATATGCAACCTCAAGCCTAGGGATATCAAAAGGTGCTTCGCCATTCCACCATGTGCGGCAAATGTGGTCATATCTATGAGAGAATGCGAAAAGGCATTTGATGTGTCAAAAGATAGGTGTTAGAAGAGGATGGCAAAAAAATGGCTTAAAGAGAAAAGAACCAACTTGCTGAAGAATGTAGGACGTGGAGAGTTCAAAGATGAATATGCAGTAATGATCACTCTACTCAACCGCATCACTAGTCAAGAAGAGGCAAATAAATTTCAATGATGGGCGTACTATGTCATCGCCAAAATTGTGAGCAACGGAGAACATTATGAATGGCCCGCTTTGATCAGTGATACTCTCCACAAGCAGATGACCGATTTCTTAGAGGCTCACAGGTTTCACATGTGTTCATATCTCGTATATCTGATAGCCTTCCAAGGCTAGTTTAGAGTGTTGAATAATGTGGGAACTTTGGGTGTGCAAAAGGTTCATGAGCATTTCTCACAACTTGAGTTCACACAATCAAAAAGACATTTCAAGCGAGTAAATGATCTCTTCCTGATGCACACCGTGAAAGACCTCGATCATGAGTTGCATATACGCATATCACCAACAACCAAGGAGGCAAGGGTAGATTGGGCAAATTGGTTCATCCAGTTCCCCACTTTCACCTACATACACGTGTATGGGTACTCGGGTCATCCCGCCATGTTACCCCGCTATCCATCAGATAGAGTGGTCTTCATGGAGTTCTTGAGACAGTTGCACAAAGTACATACTCTTTTGCGTCACAAATGCAAGATGGCCACAAACTTTCCCTTTAAGATGGGACTTTACAGGTGCAAGATAGCAATTGATGCCAAGGCTATGGGCCAGGAGATGGTGAGACTTAACCTTAAGTATCTCATCGAAAGACGGTCCTATGATCCTTGGGTTCACTATGCAGCGCGCCTTGGTCAATACTCTTCACACAAGTCTTCCATGGAGGACTATTGGTTCAACTGTGAAGATAAGTTCGAAGTACAAAGACGCAATTACAGCCGGTTCAGATTTCCACAAATTGCTGACTTCTTGTCAGAGGACGTGGAAGGACTATCCGATGATGATGGGGAAGTTATTCTTCCCTCATTCTTCGTAGATCAGGTTGACTCACAACCTCTTCGGGCAGTGGATTGGTATACCAAGGGAAGTATGTCTATTAAGGAAGAACCAACAGAATTGTCAGAAACAACCAGCTCTACTTGGACAGTAAAAGGACAAGGTAGTTATTCCCCACACAGAGCCGCCACTAGTTCATTCTTCACTACCTTCCACGTCAAGGACTAAGCCCAGACAAAAGAACATGGAGTAATCCTCCTAGAGGAGCCAGAATGTCAGGTCATACAAGGGGAAGAATACCAACGGCTGATACAAATCAACAAGAGGTACATGTGGAGACAACCACAAACATAGCTGAGCCAGTCATGGAAACAATTGCAGCTGAGACAGTACCAGAGATGGAAGCAGAGCCTACCATTCTGCCACCACCACAGCAATCGCCAATCCATATTGACTTAGAGCCAGATTCGCCACCACGCAACACTGCAACACAATCCCACTCGTCAGGAATTCAAAGGCCTCACATCCATCCTTCCAACGAGGTTAGTCAAGATTCATCTTGGCTTGAGAATTTCCTAGGAAGGAAGAGAGAGAGGCCATCCTACCAACTAGACTTCACAGACTTTGACCATGTCCCACAGGACGTGCCAGAGAAGAAGCTAAAGAAGCAGGTCCATGTTGGAAAAAATGTTGACAATGAGATTGTCATAGAGACGGCTATGCCACCTGAAGACGGGAATGCAAATGAGGTAGAGGTTGATGACTTCACCTTGTTGAAGGTCAACCTCGGCAAGACCACACGTCAGGTTGAGGCGGATCTCCTTGAAGTTGCATCAATGAGTGTCAAAGAAAGAATGGCAAAGGACAGTAAAGACAAAGCAACCCTAAAGGCTGAAAACCAACAATTGCGACAATATATATCCAACTTGATGCATGGTACATCAAACATCTCTACCTTGCCTCCACAAATGCTGGAGCTTCCCGCGTGTTGTGACCTTTTCACACATCGCCCCATTGCAAATGGGGACCCTTTGTTTTTCGCTTTTTGGCTTTTTGCCTTGGCGTCGCAACTGCTTATCACCATGTTTCTTTACAATGAGGAGTTAAAGTTTTTGAAGATTCATTCGAGCCAAGCAAAGAATTTGAGCCTAAATCATTGTCCAAACATCATCATTGTGCTTAGGAGGCCTGAGGGACGAAGATCGACTATCATTTCGGTCAATTCTAACACCTCCTACTTTTTAGGGTTTTCACTTTGGCCCCCTATTTTTTAGGACCTACTTTTTTGGCACTTTTGAGCAATTCTGAGATCCCTATTTTTTAGGGGCTATTTTTAGAAAGTTGATATTTTGGGAAAAATTTCTATTTATAGAAAGTTTCTATATTTGGAAGGTACCCGAATTTCGAAAATCCACTCAGAAGTTCGAAAAACTCAACAGAACTCTCAGAAAATCAACTTGAAAATTTTACGAATTCATGGTGAAAAATCAGAAAAACGTCGAAAATCTGGAAAAATCAGTAAAGAAATCACAGGAAAATGTTGAAAATCTGGAAAATTCATGAAAAATCTGAGAAAATCATGGCAAATTGATGACTGAAAATCATGGCAAGAATTCATGAAAGCATGAAAGAAGACTGAGATTCATAACCAGCATGATGAAGGACAAAGTCAATGGCGAAAGGCTGCAGCCAAGCAAAAAAGCAATGGCATGGCAATGTGCCAAGTCCGCCCAGCCTTGGAAGAAATTAATGGCAGAGAGAAGAGGCAACTCCGCCCAGCAACGGCACAAATTGAAGGCAAGTCCGACTTGCCATGGCACAAGCTTTGGCAAACTCCGCCCAGCCACTTAGAAGGTAATGGCATGAAAATATGCCAAGTCCGCCTTGGAATGGCAAGACATGAGGCAAAGTCCGCCTTGGAATGGCAAGACATGGGGTGAAGTCCGCCCAACAACATAGAAAATGGCTCAACACTTGGTGAAGTCCGCCCTTGGACAAATAGACAATGGCATGGAGATGTATGAAGTCCGCTCCAAAGAATGGCAAGACATAAGGCCAAGTCCGCCCTTGGAAGAAGATGAAAGATGGCACAAACATAGGTCAAGTCCGCCTTGGACAAATAGAGAGGATGGCATGAGAATGAAGGAAGTCCGCTCTAAGGAAATGGCTTGAGACTAAGCAAAGTCCGCCCATGTAAAGTGGCAAGAGGTTCAAGCAAGTCCGCCTAGCTTAAGATTTGATGGCATGAACACAAGTAAAGTCCGCCATACTTAGAGAAGTGGTAAAAAATCAAAATTTTGCCTAAGCTTCAGCCTTGGAAATATTAAATAATATGCTTGGCACTTTAAAAAATTCGCCATACTTGGAGAAAAGAGAAAATATTTTTCTAAGTCTAACATTTATATGTCTAAAACACTTTCGCCTAAGACTTAGGACGGAAAGAAAATTATGGCGAAATAAAATGGACGGAAAGAAAATTATGGCAAAATAAAATGGACAGAAAGAAAATTATGGTGAAATAAAATGGACGGAAAGAAAATTATGGCAAAGTGAAATTGGAAAGAAAAATTTTTGCCTAAGGCATTGGCAAGAAAAATTTTGGAAAATCAAATTTGCCTTAAATAAAAGAAAATAAATGCCATAAAATGAAGGGGTTGAAAACAACACATAAAATAATTATTTTAATTATTTTAATTATTTATTTTTCAACACCCCAAAGAGATAACCAAAAGAAAATCACCTTTGCCATATGGAAGACTTGATAAGAGGTCCAACCTCAAGAGAGAGACATGGAGAATTTGACATGAAGTCCTCCAACATTTGAAGATAGATGGAAAAAGACTCTCAAAGTCCGCCATGGAAAAGTGTTCACCAAGCCCAACTTGTAGAGAGAGAGTATGGCAAACAATGAGAAGTCCGATTTCGGGAGATAGAAATGAAGAGTTAAATATGGAATATACTCGTGCCAAGATGAAAATGACAAAGAGAAGTATGAAGTTTGCTTTAAATTTGAAACAAAATCCACTTTGATATCAGGAGAGAGAGTGTTAAAAAATTTAGCACGAGGCCAGAATTCAGGAGAGAGAAAATGAAAATCTTCATCCAACATTGGGATTAAACATTGGGATTAATGAATAATTTTTGCCATGGATAAATTTAAAAAAATAAAATAAAGATAAAATCAAATAAATTAGCCATTTTGGAGAAAACTAAAAGCTTGAAAATGAAATTTATAAAAATCTTTCAAAGCTTATCCTGAAAAGTTATCTTTAGGAGAGAGAAAGTCTGAAATAAACTTGTTTTATTTTACTGCAGGTGGATGACTACACAAGGCGAATCTTCAAAGAAGAAAATGGCAAAGAAAGTGTAGAGTCCGACTTGAAGGGAGATATAAAAAAAAAACTTGGGAGTCCACCCTTGTGCATGGCAAGACCAACAGGAAGTCCGCCAAGAATTTGGCATCATGAAGACAACAGCAGGCACTTCGTCAAGTACATCCAACTTACACAAGCCAAATTCAAAATTGAAGACAAATCTACCGGCGAAGTTTATTTGAGCACAAAAATGGCCAGAATCTTGAAGGTGTTACAAAATGAAATTGAATAGCCAAAATTTGGCTAAGTATGGAAATTCTCCACAGAGAAAGTGCCAATTTCCTCCATTGTGGCGAAGGCACAAGGGAGTTCCTCTCCAAATTCAAGGCACTTGAAGAAATTCCAAAGCAATCCGGAAAGAAAGACTTAATAACTTCAAGTCTAAACAGGTGCTCCAAGGCGAGGTAAGAAGCCAAAGTCATCCAAGATCAAAGCACAAAGGATAAAGTCATCGGCAAGGAAAATATTCTAAGGCAAGAACATGGAAAAAGAACAAAGTAACCAAGGAGGACATCCAACCTACTGAAGTGGCACCTCGACCAATCAGATTGTTCCAAGTCAGCACATCCAGATTCAACAACTTTCTATTTTATTGGTTGGTTCATATTTAGTAAAAAGGACAAGTGTCCTCGAATGTAATTTTCTCATTGGTCGAGAGGTAGCAAACCCTAATTAGGGTTTTATTTGAAATCTTGGCCGTTGATCCTAAATCAATCTTGGCCATTGAATTGTAATTGGGGAGTCTATAAATTGAGCTCACCCCCTCATTTGTAAGGCATGGGAGCATGTTGCAAAACATGTTGAGATAAGCAACTGTTGTAAGATTGCCAAAGTAATAAGTAATGCATGCATTGTTCTGATGGTGATTGCTTCTCTTATTTTGGAGTTGTCATGGTTCTTATCCCTCATCATAGTTTAGATTTCATTTCATGTATGTTAGATGAATGCAAGATTTGATAAGTATTGATTTATGGTGAAACTTTTTGCTCATACTTTCTTTGAATGGATGATTTTCATTCAATGCGTAAAGTTAGCCTGAGCTTATTTTGTGGATGCTTAACTTCTGTTTGGATAATTATTGTTCGATTTGATGGTAGTTATTCATGACGTGAAAATCATAAGCACATTCCCTTGAAGATTGCACCCCCTTTGTGTAGTTGTCGTTGAACGTGGCGAAGCAATGCGTGGTTATTGGTTCCACCAAGTCAATACCATCTCTTGAATTCTTAGGAAGTAGAGTAGAAATTCTAAACCCTTATCTCCTTTTTCCAGTTTATTTGATCCAAGACCCAAGCAATAGAGCTTCATTGTCTAGACCTTCATTGTGAATTGAACAAGCCTAGCGTAAGTCCCTTTGTGTTACCAGCATAATCACATCAAACCACAGAGCTCATCCACACCTAACTGAAACATTGGAATTGCCGTATGATCTTTCTTGCAGTCTTAGCATACGAGGTAGTTTTTCAAGAGGGGATAGAGCGTCTTTGACACTTTATTCTAGAATGTTTGTTATGTCATAAAACACGCATCAACACCGCGGAACATCAGCTAAGTCAACTGACCCAATATGGAAAACACTTGAGAAATCAAGTGGAAGAATTCGTCATCAAGGGCCGGTGTATACTTGCAGAGCTGTACCAGCTAAGGTACAGAGCCCATGACATTCGCGCAGAGATTCAGCAATCAGAGCAAGATACAGTAGAGAAGAGGCCTGTGGATGAGATCACTATATCAGACTTGCAGATGTCGTACAATTCAGTTACCACAGAGGAGAACAAGCCACATTTTTACACTTGGAAAGAACGGTTTGCATACAAAGTGAAAACCTATGATACAAACTCTGTGGAATTGATTGAGTACCAGCAGATTGTGGCAGGTGCTATCAAGTTCGTAAGAACATTGGTAACATCTATCCTTTGCCTTTAACAGCATGAAGAAGGTGTGCATACGTTGAGCTAGCTAAGGTGCAAACATAGTTTCAGGATCTCATTCATAGCAGTTTCTACGATGATCTTATTGACTGCAAGTTAAGTCAGATCGCAGCCATATCGGCAAAGCTAGATGACGCAGCTTCCAAGACTATTGAATATCAGGCGTAGATTGCAGGTGGTGAGGAAATGCTGCAACGACACGTCATCATCTTGCGAAGTATCAGTTGCCCAAATACAGAGACAGTCGACAACTGGTTAGAGGAATTGTTGACTTGAGGTGATGAGGTGTGAACACTCAGTTAGGACATCCTACCCCTCCAGAATAGCATTTATGACACACGAGTTAACTTGATGCCTCTTTCCAAGTTAACTCACTATCCCACTGATCGTGCATGTCTATTTCCACTGATTATGGATGTCTATTTTGGAGGCACTTTGTATATTGGAGTTCTCTTTTAGTTTAGAATCAGTTAACTGAAGTAGACTTTCCAATTAACTGTTAGGTTACCTACTTTTAGACATAGAAATAAATCTTGCAGATTGGCAAGAACTCATTGTTAACTCAAGGAGATTTTAGGGTTGACTACTCCTTTGAGCTTCTATAAATAAGAGCCTTTGCTCATTATTTTGTACCTTTACTTCAGGGCAACAAAACGTTGAGCTCAAAACCCTTCGAATTTGTTCGCTTAGTATATGTTCTTAAATCGTATTTGTTATAGTCAAACGCTACGTACAGCTTGCGTTCTTTCTATTTAGATAGGTGTGTTCAATCTATGTTCATGTTTTATTGGTTGATCGCTTCTTGTGTGATTGTCTCTTTGACACAAGTTGTTGTCCCAAAGTGTAATCTTTGATCGAAGTTGGGATAATAAATCAGGAGAGCCATGGGCCTTTGATACAAAAGTCTCAAGATCTGTCATTGTATGTTGTTCTTAATAATCTTTCTTTTGATCTACACCTCAGAAAGAGCATTGTCTCTCCTTGGGAATTTAGAGAGTAGGATTATCATCATATGTTGTTTCTAGTAGTCTACCTTTCAGCCTAGACCTTGGAAAGGACATTGCGCCTCCTTGGGAATCCTGAGATCTAGCCTACCGTCGAATGATTACTTGCATGAGTTCTATTTTGGCATAAATTTGGAAGTTCAAAGCCTTCGGATACATTCTAAGAAACAGTTCGTCCAAGTGATCGAACCATCCCATTCCCGCTCCTATATCCTCTTGCTCTCTTTTTCTAGAGGAAATAGGATAGATTAAAAGTTAGCCTAGTTGTAGTTAAGATCTGCATAAACCAGAGAAAACCTTAGTTGCAACACATTGTGTTTATGCACCCTTGTGCCCTGTCGTTGAGTAAAAAAAGATAGGAACTTAGTCCGTTTTACTTTTACGCAACCATCTGCAAAAGAAGGAGCTTTCCCTCCATAATTTGAAGAGCAGTTAATTTTGTGCATAGCTGTCCATTTCCAATAAGCACTCCAAAGGTGCTAATTGAAACGCCAACACTATTTATGGGTCTTCTCTAAGGCACTTTTTTGGCACCCTCGCTTCTTCCTTTATGTTGTTATATCTTGGCTCTTTGTGGTTCCAAGGTGTTAAGATAGGAGGATCTATTGGCTTTGAGGTAAGCATAGTATTATTTGTTTGGCTTCTATGGATGATGCCTCACAAGCATCATTTTATTAAACTAAAGGACCTTTTTCTTAGAGGCTTGGGTTTCAACTGATGCGTGTGTTCTACTATTCATTGCCCAACTTTGGCATCTCTGAATTTGGTCAAACGTGTGCTTGGTTTGTTGAGGCATGGCAACACAGGGGTTGCAAGATCTAGGGCTTTGATATGTGTGGATTTCCTAGAAAATTTGTTTGTGGTGGTTTTGTCCTCTAAGGAGCATTGTTGGTTGTTGTGTATCTTCATGTTGTCTTAGTTTGGTTTCTCTAGTGTGAGTGTTAAAGAGGAGATGGATTTGCAAGAGAATCCAAGTGGTTTAAAATTAGAGGCAACTATAGGGGTGTTGGTGCAATTAGCAACGAATTATTAGCAATCTACCACGGATTGCAAGATCTTAAGGCCTTTTTCTTGGACAAGAGGATGGTATTGAAAAACCTACTTGTCTCCCATACCAAACATCGGTCAAAGGTTACTAATGCTCAAACTTTGCCATCATGGGAAAATGGAGTGCTTGAACGAGTCTCATTGTGGTAGGAAGTGACTCATGGGGTGAAGTTCTAGGCTCTAGATGATTGCATTAATAGTGTTTGTTCTATGGCCAAGAAGGATGTGTTGGCTCATGGAGTTGGAAAGCAATCAAATGGAGTTGTTGGTGATGCTTCTAGAGGCATCGATATCACCAAGGCAAACTTGGATCCTTTTTTTACGTAATGGAGCTTTGTTTTTTTGCTTGTTATGTTTAGTTTCAAGTGGTGGACCATTTTGTTGTCCTATTTGGGTTGTTAGTTTCACTTTCAAGCCTTTAGTAGTTTGGATGGTCAAGATGACTAATTTTATTTGTAACTGTATGTCTTGTTTATCTACTTGGACAAGGGCCCCATATAACCTTCACTATATAATCAAAGAAACCTTAGAGAGGTTAATGCCCAAACCTTAAAAACCAATTGCAAATAGTTATATACGATGTTCTTGAATTCAATAAAGGAATATTTGCTTGCCCCTTGCACCAATCTCTAATACTTGTGCTGATCAAAGCATGCTTTATCCTTGAAACCCCAACCTGTCATCACTACTTGTAGCGATCACCCCCACTACTTCTTCATTATGCCTACATTCTCGTATAAAGGGATGTCATTCTCCCTCATTGTCTTGGAAAATGGTTTTTTCCTCTTCTCTTGACCCTACATCTTCTTCTCAAGGTAGTCTTGCCTCTATCCCTACTAGCCCTAACGATCAAGGTACAAGGAATTTGGCGGTGGCAAGTAGTCAAAGAGCCAAAGCCCCTTACAAGGAGAAGAGGAAAAAGGTGATGGAAAGGACCCTATGGCAAAGGACAAACCACAAAGAGGGGACAGCAACAAACAAAATATTAATGGAAAGGGTAAAGTGCATGAAGGGGGATGACATTGATGTGGATGTTGAAATTCCTAAGGTAGAAGGATTATGACCTTGCTCTTCTAAATTACTTGCTGATATTTCATGCCCCTCTTCATCTCTTGAGGTCATGGCTCCAGTTGTGAATTTGCTTTCTTACAAAGCTAATGAAATGAACAAGGAGGTTATTGTGCACCATAAGATTCTCAAGTGGTTCTTCATTGACATCAACTAAACAAAGTTGAAAACCTCTTGAATGGTCAAATGGGGTGCGATAGAGAAATATGGTAGAATGAAAATGGAAAACACCGAATGGGATGAAAAGATTTAAGGGTTAGAGAAAGGCCAGATGGAAATTAAAACTAATCTGAGGAGGGCAATGGATTTCAGTAAAACCACCGTTAAGAACTCTGCCAAAAGCATCAAAATGCTACAAGAGAGACTAACATCTCACTCCATTCTAGATCAGGCTAGGCTCAGTTCAAAAACCAGAGGAAGATTCAAAATAAAGCCAAGGTGATGAAGGAGGCAGACATGGATGATACAAACTTTGTGGAGGAGCATTTACACTTTTTGCAGGAGGAGTGGGATGCTGCTGTGGTGTTCAACAAACTCTAATTCCTTAGGGTCTATTCTGTTCATACTCTTTTTGTTGTTATGCTCTTGATCTATATTGGTCTCTTGTGGTGGCTTGGACCTAGCTTTTGTTGTTTTGTTGCTATTGTTTTGCTGAAGTTTCTGCAACTAGACTGTTACATTGTCATTTTCTATGTTTTCTTATATACGGGTTGAGGGCCTTTCAAAAACCTACCTTTACCCTTTATCAAGAAAAACAAGGGATGTCTAGGTGGATTTTGAAAGGTCAAAGTGTTAATAACCCACAAATACTAACAGAAATATTCGAGATAATCATGATAATATGAGAATATAAAAGAGAGATCTCACAACACGAGATGTTTGTAGGCCAAGAAGCCTTAATATCCAATATACTCAGAAATAGAATAAACCTTTAAGGTAGGGAAGCATCATACAATGCTCCTCATGGAAGAAGCCCCTCTACACTATATCTCCATATCAAGATCCCGACATATAGAACACTTTTCACCTCCCTTACAATGATATTCACCTACTTCATGCAGACCTAATAACATAATGGAGGATAAACCACTAATCCCCGTGTAGGCCTACTCATTGCCCAATATAACTAATTTAGGGAATGTGTGTCACCTGTCAGCAGCTCCATCAACATATATACATTATAATATTATATTCCTAAGTATGTTACACAAAATGACGTGTTAGAGATATTCTAGTTTCTCATAAATCCCAAGTTCAAGAGCGTTGTGGATTATTTGCTTGTTTTTATGATTTAGTTTCTGTGTTTTCTCTGCACATGGGTTATTAATTTCAAGCTATTCACACCATTCCCCATCCAGCAGCATGACTGCAATGCCAAATGACATTGAGAAGTATTAACTATCATCCAAGGGTCCTTATGTATCATCAACAAGATGGTCCTAACAAGTAGTATTAAAGTGATTGATAAAGCATATATTTTTACAAGTGTTCTTTATGGCTGTGGAGTATACATACTTTCGATGCTTTTGTTTCCTCTGTTAACTTCAGATAGATCTAAATCGGCCAAACTCAAGAGACAAAAACAAACAAAATTATAGAAAATATTTGAAAGAAGATTTCTATGGTTTTAGAAAGAAAATATCGATAGTAGTTTTCCATGATATTTCCTATCTAAAATGAAGCAGGCACACCTTCCTAATGGAGTTATTAACCTTGTATAAGGAATTCAATCTTTTCAAAAATTAAAATTTAAAAATCACTAGCAGTGGAAGAAGTCAAAAGGAAAAGAAGTCACACAATCATAATTTTAGTATTTATAAGGTCTCTTGGCAACCAAGGAAGCTTCCTTCATTTCCAAAAAAGTTCATAATCAAATACATGCAGCATCCATCCCAATGACATAGCTCTAACCTCTAATTAGATAATCACATGATTTCTTTGAATAAAGACAATATTTTGAACCAAAATATTGTTTTTTATTATTTTCAATAGCTGAGGCAAAGCTTTTCCCTCAAAATGTCAAAATTCAGGAAAAAAAGGGAAATTTTACCCTTTTTACCACATCACCAAATTCCCCCAATTTTTACCTTTTTTCTAAAATTTTCCATTCCTCTCAATTAATCACAATTCATATTTAATTACTTTTCTGTTTAAACTTAAGTAATTTTAAGTATTCTGTCCATAGTGTTGGGATTCAGACTTGACAGACATCTTTTAAGCTTGAACTCAGACACGGGAAATAAACTCAATCAAAATTCAGCCAAATCAAAACTCAAAAAGAAGTTTGAAAACCTATTCCAGAATCTCATCGTGATATGTTAAAGTCTAGTCCAAAATTTTGCTGGACTCGGTTACAGAATTTTGAAAAATTGAGTCTCAACAGCTATCATAATATAGAAATTTCCCTTCATTTTTGGCATTTTCCCTTTTTTTCACTGAATATGTTCTATGGACCCTTACTGTCTAATTGTTATTCACAATAAATTCCACAATTGCACTAATTTTCATTCCAATATTATGTGTCCTTGTCTTGCCATTGTTATATTTTTCTTATTCATCATGCATACACATGAGCGCTCGTCCTCTCTAGTAAAGATAAAGTCCTAACCTTACTGGAAGTAAGGTCAATATGCCTACACAAATTCAAAAAGCAATTTAAAAACACTTCTTAGAAATGTTCACAGCATGATACAAAGTCAACAATTGAATTAAAAAAAACACTCAGTAGTCACCAGGAATGAAGAGGATCATTTCATGTTTAGATCCTTACCCAACCATTCTTAGATAGAATACTAACAATCTCACACGGATAATCTCTCAACCTTCATCTTCTATGGACCACAAATCTCTTGACATGTTCCATCAAATGTTTTTACCATGTCACAGACAAGACAACATGGATCACATCTTTTCATCACATAGTACCAAGATAAAGAACTAGGCATACTTGAAGGTGAATCCTTGACAACCGGCCAGAGCTTGCACGCAATGGAGAAGGCCTTTAGCAAGTAAAGGTTTTTTCATCATGTTTAAAATGCATAAATGTTCTAATCATGACTTGCACTGCAACTGACAATGTTACATAAACAAATTTTGAAGTCATCAATGATGGACAGTGATGATATATTGATTCTAACAAGCATATAACTTGTATTCTAGTTTTATAGGTTTTCGTTATAAATGGTTTCTACTTTCTACTTGTAGCACACTATAGCTAAACAAATTACATACCAAACAAACACTTTTCCCTTTATTAATGTTATTGCAAATATGACTTATATTCACGCACAAGTTGTCTTCCATACACCCACTCTGCTATTCCAAGAAACAATGCAAACCCTGTCCATTAATTTTAGTCATTCAGAGAGTCATGGTTCATTTCTCCTCCACTATAGTTCAAAGAAAATAGAAATAGATAAAAGGTTTGAGTACCAGGCTCTCAGCTCACTTGCATAGTTTGGATTCACTAAACATTCAAATCCTCCAAATTCTTCAAAACTACATTTAAAAGAGATCAAGAAGGACTGTACTTTAACAACCATCATGTTCAGATCTCACATTCATCAACTATATACAGGCAGACTTATGAAATAACAGAACAAGCTTCACAAATCATGTTCAGATCTCCCAATCATCAAATATATACAGGCAGATTTATGAAATAACAGAACAAGCTTCACAAACTAGTATCACAAGAGATATCAATGAAAATCTTGTGATTTAAGACTGATCAAAAAGAGCACAACTTAAATGGATGTTTGGAACCAAAAATGTGTTCCACGTCATATAATTGAACTACTGCTTAAACAGATAAGACATGGTGATGAAAATGATAGCAAAACAACAAAACCATACTAGATTTTATTTGATTCCACATTGGAAACAGAGTTTGAAGAGAATACCAGATGTCCCTGTCCTCTTCTTAGCTTAACTATTTCCTAATTAAGTTCCTCATACGAAAAGGCATCCCCAGACATACTGTGTACATGCATTTTGTTGCTGAATGTACATTTCTTTCCAATAATATTGGGTTAAGTTTTTTAAATAGTTACTGACCTTTTGTGTAGAAAAACAGTGTGATAGAAATTGTAAGAATATTGAGGAGCACAATTGTTGCCCATATCATCACTCCAACAAAGTAGCGAATCATAACCAACCAAATCACTGACAAAAACAATGGCAGCAGTCCCCCACATACAATCAAAACAGGCCATGCTTTACCAACATCAGCTACATATCTCTGCAAGTCAACAAATCTGAAAATATTTACTAAAACCTTAAAAAAATAACAGTTGAAGAAAAACATTATTAAGTTAAAAGAAGCCTCTAATAAACAAAAAAATTAAGCTAATGAAATGGACATAAGAATGCACTATATTAATGGACTTAACATTCACAAAAAGCAAAAGTGAGTATGCCTGATGATTTGTGCAATAAACAAAGAATGCATTGAACTATAAAGTAGCAATCTGATCCAGTAAATTGTTAACCCAAAACACTAAATAGTTACATCCTTTCTTGAATATTTGCATATTTAAGCAATCACTCAGAAATGCACCTTGAGAACAGCTTGATGGGAATTGATGGACATATGGACGGATTTTACTATAATGCCACCTTCATCAATATCCACACCACCCATTTGCTTCCAAAACTGCAATGAAGAATTTGAGGGACGAGCCGCAAACTGACAACTCCAAAATACTGATTGAACACAGTCAAAGAGACAAAGCAATGTCAATAAGGATCTGTTATGGACTTGATAAAAAGATATAGAAGAATATGCATTCTTTTTTTGATAATTTCCCCAATATTAGTCGTCCGAATTTTTTTTCATCTCATTCATACCCCTAACTCTTCAAATTGAGAATGCTCAAGCAAATGGAACAGATTATAACAACTAAACAAGACATCCAGTTCATAAAATTGTCTGTATCGAAATCAGGTAAGCAATGAACTTTTATAATTATCACGTAACCAACATTCTAATCAGATATAATAGCTCCCCATTGAGACATTCTGCATAGCTAAGCCAAATAAGAAATCATTGTTATAATGTTTACAGATTTCAGATATAACAATCATTTAGATTCAACCTTATAATTTGCATTGTGCTCAATACTCATATATCCACTTGCAAAACATCTGTAGTAAAATTTGACATCAAACAATAATATCTTTATATATTAACACCTACATCCCCTAATGGTATTCGCCAATAAGGAACACTAAGTATTTGACAAGTATTAGATAATTTAGGTACAAGGTACCCTCGACAACAATAATCCATAAATACTAATGTGTAGATGGAGACCTAAATATCCTTCTTTCTTTGGTGGTTGTAGTAGTAGCATGTGCCATGCCACAGCCATCTGTATGGCTTTTTATATCCAAATAAGTGCCATTCGGACTTTGATGATCCTAAGGTATTATGTAATGGAAATTTGTTATCACATTAACACCATGCTGGGGCCATTATTAACAGTTTATTTGGATAGGCATCACGGAGACACAACACTTAACTCTCCTGCTACGGAGGACAACACATAATTTGTGATGAGGGGCATTGACTGGCAATTTTTTTTAAGGAACTGACTAATGCTTTATTCAAACTTTTCACTGGGGCACAATTGAGCTCAACAAATAAGTAGACCCTGGAAGCATTAGCGTACAAACAAATTTTAGGGAAGATTGAACAAAAAATTCAATGCCAACAGCATATCAAGTTCGTCAGGACAACAGTTGGAGTATTGTGGGATTTTTAATATGTTTTATGGGACATCATATGTTGCCAGGTAGAAGGCTAGAGCTGAGTAAAACCTTCGATAGATGCAGTAAGTCATGGAGCCACAAGGCTATGTCGAAGCCCAAATATAAGATTGCAGATGCAAAACAAAGCACAATTCAGCAATGCATACAAAAGACTGACAGTTATGGCAATAATTCTGTAAAAGCAATGATTATACAAATTGGAACGTGAGGGGATTAAGACCAAGCATGAAGGAAACCTAAAAAGCACAATGCCAAAGTGTTAAGGAAGAAGAAACAAGCAGAAAAGACTTCTCAGAACAGTCAATTCAAAACTTGGCAGCTAAATTACCAGGGTACAGGTATGGTATCTGTATGGGTGGATATTCAATTTAATACTTCACAGCTAAGTTTCTAGGGAACAGGTATGGTCTGTGTATGGGCGCAAAGGTTCACTGATTGTTTTGGAACCCAAGTCAGTATGGCTTCAGTACATTTGTATAAAATCAATAATAATATAAAAAGAATAAAATAACTATAATAAAGTTGAACAGAATAGAAATGAGTTAGCTTGGGTTTATTTACATCTATGTGTTTATTTTATGTTCTTTAATGATGTTTATTTTTTATATTTTTTTGTCTTATTTATGACTGTTGTTCGACAGTCAGATGCATCATGATGACTACCGTGGATCCTGCCCAGGTACAGCAGTACATGCAGGACCCAGCATAGTGGAAGAATCCATGAGATACCCCGGAGGTACCATGAAATATACCGAACCAATTTTTTCAATTTTTTATTACATTGAGCAGTACAACACACATCCGTTAGGGTTAGCACTTAAACCAAAACGATGCGGAATACAACTCTAACCAAGAATGTACACCAGGATCCCGAGTTGGGCAAGGTGTGAGCATATGGTCAGAGGATCTCAATGCATGCTGAAGAGTAACTCTAACCAAGAATGTGCCCAAGATGGACGACCATATGGTTAGAGGATCCCTACCAACTACAATTGCTGAAAGTAAACTCGACGCCAAGCATGTGCTTTCAAACTCAGAGTGGGAATGGAGCTACCATATGGCGGAGATGCTAAGTACTACAATGCAATTCAAAAAGTAAATAGGCGGCAAGCTAGCCTCTTCCACTTATTCAGTGGGTATTACAAATATGAAAAGAAAGATGAGAAGAAAGGCTGACAGTACTACTGTTCAGCTTACAATATAATAGAGAACGCCTGCCAAGAGCATAATATTAGGACTATTTAAAGTTGCAACAATATAGAAGACTTTCCCATGCTTAGTAAGTATGCTAAGACCAAGAACTCCACTCCAAGAATCAACCTTGATATTCTGATTTGTGACAGACCTGCACTTGAAATGCTTAATCAGCAACACTAGGAACCACTAATTTGCTCACTACTCCCTCAATACTCAACCAAATGACCTCAAATCAAATGCAATGGATTCCTATGACAAGGGCGACCAAGCTGCCTACAAGAAACCACACTCAAACCCACGTAATTATTATCACACTTCCCAATGCACTTCAAAGAGGGGTGGCCTGGCAAGAAGGGCGATTTTCTTTTATAAATTCAAGTTCTTCATAATAAAATCTGCAAATTGGCACAAAGGGGCGCCCAGCCTAGAGAAAAGGAAATATGCAATATCCAGAACGAATATATTTTTATTTTCAAATATATGAGTGAAAACTACAAATCTGCTATGATATCAGCAACTCCAGAAAATGATATGAAATGCAATAAACTGAACTACAAAGCAAACCCAAGCTACAATGCAAACCTCGCTACAAAAATTCTCTCAACAACAAGCAACTTCTCCACTAGATGCTATCTCTCAAGCACGAAGTCGAGCCAAGGCTAGGAGGCATTCATTCCTCGAAGCAATTCCAACACCATTTCGGCAACATAACAATATTCAAGACATAAGATGTTCAAATGAAGAGAAGAGGCCTCCTTATAAAGGCACAACAAGGAATCTCCAGAAGCTTCTAGAAGAGGCGCCCTAATTTCAAATTTGAAATAAACCTTTTTCCCTCCAAGAGATGGCGTCCCATTTGCAAGCATTATTTTGACCTTTTTAAATAATTAAAATTTCACCTTCTCCTCAAGTTGGCGTCCCAACTTCAAGCATCAATTTTTGACCTTTTAAAAATATAAAATTACCTCAATGAAGCGCCCACCCTTGAAGACCACTTTTTAGAACAACTTGAAGTGATGAAGCTTAGACCAAGGGGGTCAACATCAAATCATAACATTAAAATATAACATTATTTAAAATAATTGAACTTATCTCTCCAAAATGCATCCCAAGGCCAAAATGAACAAACCAACTGAATTGGCTGAAGAAGAGAACCAACTGTGCCGAAAACAACAGGACCACTGCCAGAAATAGAATTTACTAAAAATAGTAAATTCCGGAAAGTGCTCGAAACGCAAAGCAAGTCACACCACTGCGAAGCTCTCTGAAAACCCAGAAAGAATCCGCAATCCAATCACCAAATTACGAGCAACAACCACCTCAGAAACAGGAAACCCTAAGTTCACCTTCCGAGTAGCCTACGAGTCTCCGGAATAGGCCAACGGTCAACTGAAAAGATCATGCTCGAGAAGGGGACATTACATACCAGGACCAGTAACAGTACCACAATCATACAAGGTACACTTATGGGAGCCTACAAGGAAATACCCAATAATGTTGCTTGGCAGAAATGCACAAAGTGGAGGAAAGCTCGAAAAAGACCTGATAATGGATTTAACAATGCAAATGAATAAACCATCAGACAAATGATGAAGATTCAATCTATATTCTCCCTTGCCCAATATTTGTGTGTTTTTGTTTCTATAATGTGCAAATACACATATTAATAAATCATTAAATTTCTAGCAAGTCCAATGTCATGATTCTAGTATGGGAACTTAGAAGAGCTTCTTGTCTCCTCCTTCACTGATTTATATCAGCTGCTCCAATTTCATATGAGAAAATGGACTGTGGCTACTTAGTAGCAATTACTAAAGCAAGATTTTGCTCTTCATCAATATTTCGAAGGGTTTTTCATTGTAGAATTTCAATCTAAGGAGGAACAAAAAAATATGGAGAACACACAATGGAATTGATGTAAAGCAAGTCTCATCCTAACTCTGTGGTTTTTGGATTTTAATCCATCCACTTTCCTTCCAATCTTTTATTCTCATCTAGTTAAATTGTGAAACATGCCATTTAATGTTGAGAAGAAGGCTCTTTGATTAACAAGTATAATGCTTTAGCCTTTAGGTTAATTCATGTCTATTTGTAGAGAGGATGTAGAGAGGACCCTAGAATGAACTTTCGCAATTTTTGCTTGATCCTAAGCATTAATAACTCTAATTTTAATCAAATTTGGGACTACGAAAACATTAGATTTAACAACTATTTTTGAGATGGTTGGGCTCACGGCTCAAATGCAACCACATGTTTCTTATACTCATCAGGACTATTACCTAGGCTACTAGAGACACTCGCAAGGCTTTCACCCCAACTCACAATCTCTAGAAGGTAGATGCACAATGGCCACTCACAAGTGATCCCAATGACATGGGGAACACTCCAAATTGCAAGAGGAATCAACCCAGCCCCTATTTGTCATGTCCCCCTTTTCAAATTAGAGTCATTGAGAAGACCTCTAGCCTATCCTATTTTCCCATGGGCTAAAGGATAAATCAAGGGAAATGATTAATAATATTATTTTAAGTTCAGCCTGGTAATTTCTATTTTAAGGGTTAACTTAATAATATTATTATAATAGAGGCACCTATCTTCAAAAGTAGTGCTCTAGTCCAAGAAGTGAGGAAGGCAAATAGTCATCTCCACTGCTACTCTCAGATGCTTCTGATTTTGTGCTTGCTGGTTTAATTTGCTGCCTTTCATCATGCTTGGATAGATTCTCAACTCTAGATTTCCAGTTGTGTTTTTGTGCTAGGGGAGTGGGGTATTGTTTTTAGTTTGAAATTAAAAATTTCAATTTTGAATTTGAATTTTAGTTTTTATCCCCCTCTTTTGTTGAGTTTGTGGGGTTCTTTCCTACCCGTTAACCTGAAATTTTCTAGTTTTTCAAGGTTAGGCTTTAGTTACCTGATGGATGGTTGGTGTACTTTTAATTTGCCATTTTTAAGTTAGAGATCTTTGGTATTATTTCCCTTGTGTTAGTTGGCATAAGTGGTGGTATGGGAGATGTAGATGGAAGTTCTAGCAACAGCAAAGTTAACGAAGTTTCAAGTGAGAAAAGTGGTGAGGAAGAGAAATGTAGTATGCCAGAATTGGAGAATTTGTCAATGAAACCCACATAAGGAAATTTTGGGTGGTAAAGATTTTTTCGTTCCTGACTTTGCAGTGTTGTCAATTCTTAGTGATGGCAGTAGTAGACTTTGATGAGGACATGAATTGGGAAGTGACGTTAACCTCAAAGGAAAGGAACTCGAAGGAGGAAACAATAATAAGAAGTTTGTGTCTCCCTGAATCCTTTCCATTACTACCAAATTGGGCATGCTTCATGTTATTAAAGGTAGAGAATCTAGACTAAGTAATGCTGTGTTTCTTGTTAGCTTGGAGAGTAATCCGTCCTAGAAGCTTTTTGACGATTGGTTGGGAAATGTTTGGGGTAGGAAAATAGGGACTCATATGAATTTCGACAAAATGATCTAGAAAGTGTTGTTTGTTATTTTTTTCAATAGACATAATATGCAAGGCAGGGTCATTAAAAAAGAATTTTGGAATATTGGCCTGTCTATGTTTAAAGGTATTCCTTGGATAGTTGAGGCCAAGCCTAAAATGATTCTAGCAAGTTCATCTCCTAGATGGCTTGAAATTAAAAATTTAGCCCTACAATTGTGGAAGTTTATTCCACAAATTCTAAAACCTCTAGGGGAGGTGTTCAAGATAGAGGAGACTAGAATAACTCTCCCACATCTAAATGCTAGGGTCTTGATTTCATTGAGTTCCAACATTATTGTGCCTAAATGAGTATTAATTTGGAGGTTAAATGTATTGAATGTGAATTTGAGTTGTTGGGAAGTCAATGCTTGTTTTTTATGTAGAAGAAACGAACATCTTAGAAAGACTATCCAAAAATTCCCAAAAATGTGGTTAATACTGGGAAAATGGAAATAATAAAGGAAATATTGAAGAGGTTCATAATACTGAAAACACTCTGGGTATTAATTCTAACAAACAAGTTCAAGAAGAAGTTGTTGTTCATTTGGAAAAAAGTGTGGAGGATAATTGCTAACTATTCCCACCTCTAGGGAAATTTGGGGTAATGTCCCATAGAGAAGTCGTAGTATTGAAATGGTTGACCCAGGTAATAGGATATCTCTTCGAGATGAGGAATATATTGCTATCCCTACTAGGCAAGAAAATGATAAGAAAAATTTTAGTGAAGAAGTCACTGTTAATCCTTTGGTTCCTTAAAAAAACACTCAACAGTTTACTTTAGATAGCCTAAGGGCTAAAGCTGAAGCAAAGAAAGCCAAAATCTTCAAGACCCCCCAAATGTTGCTAGAACCAAAAGACATTCTTGGTGAGGAGCAATTCACCATGATTTTAAGCAAAAATTCTAAGAGGCAAAAAGCCATCTTAGACTGTATAAATCCCCTATTCTTAGGGGAAGGGATACAAGTTGAGATGGGCTCTGAAAAAACATTAATGAAAGACAGGAAGAAAAGGAAGCAAAATGAGCAAGAACCTAATGAAAGAAAAAATATCAAGAAAGTAAAAGATGAAAAGTTACCAAGTGTTTTCATAGATTGTATAAAAACTAGAAGTCGCGGACTTCTCCACCCCCCAATATCAAATGATTTTAAATTGCTTTAGCTAGAATGTCAGAGGATTGGAAACTCCTGACAGGAAATATATCATTAGGTCCTATTGTAACACTAAGTCTCAGATGGATTTCCTTTGTTTGCAAGAAACTAAAGCTATTGGTTTCCAGCTAGAGTTATATTGAACTTTGATTGGAGAGGGTGGAAGTTTTCTCTACACAGCATGTTAAAGCCAAAGGAGGGGCTCCTATTTTAACTGAAGCTAAAGGGTCTTTCCTGGTTGTTGAAAATGGTTCCTCTCCTTGTAACAAGGTGGTTTGGGTGATTATTGATAAGGAGGGCAATAAATTTGGGATATGCTCAATTTATGCCCCAAATGAAATAAAGAGAGATGCAAACTATAGAATTGGATAATTTATTCCCTCCCAAAAGTCCCATGAATCTTAGGAGGTGATTTTAATATGGTGGAATATAGAAGGATAAAGTTGGGGGTAAAGAAACTTTATAGAAAGAGAATGAATTGTATTTCTAGTCTAAATTGAAAAGGATTCTTAATGTAGTGGATCCCCTTGAAAAGAAAAAAAAATAACAATAAGAAGATTTGGTATACCTGATGTAATAACCAAGCACCAGGAAAGAGAGCCTATTCAAGACTGGATAGATTCTATGCTAACAAAGTGTTATTTTCGGATGTGGGTAATGAGGGAACAACCTAATGTAAGTTATCCCCTTCACAGTGTCAAATCACTCACCGATAGAAACTTCTATCAGATTTGAATATAGCAGTCAGGTGAAGAAATATAAGAAAAGCCAATTGTTTAAGCTTAATGTCTCCTTACTCAAAGACAAAGATTGTCTCAATGGAATATTGAGTATTAGAGACATTAATAAGAAGTTTCTTAGGAGTAATTCGGCCATTGAAAGGTGGGAAAAATATATTGTCTTCTTGGAGAGCCATGTCGAAAATTGTGGGCAAGAAGAAAGCATGAGGAGAGAGCAAAGCATGCTATAAGAGAAATTTTAAGATATGGAATTCATGATGCAAAAGGAGATTGTGAATAAGGAAATTTAAAAAGATCTTAAAACAAAGCATCAACGAAGATGTATTCAAAATTACAAAAACAATGGAGCCAAAATTAGAACTAGGCACTAGTTAAATGAAGGGGGCAAAGGATCTAAATATTTTTTGAGATTTTCAAAGATAAGCAAAATAGAGAGAAAACTGGTCCTATTGTTGTTGGGGATTCACAAACTAATGAGCTGTAAAGTATGAAACAGGCCTTTCATAATTTCTATCAAAGGTTGTTCTCTTCTGAAGATGATTAGAGCTCTATTGCTAGAGAGTTCTGTAAGAAAAATATTACAAGTAAGATCAATGTAAAAGAAGCAAACGAAATTAGTGAAAGGCTGAGCAAGGAAAAGATAATCAAAACAATTAAGTCTTTTAACAACGGCAAATCTCTGGGTATTGATGGTCTCTGATTGAGTTTTATAAAGCCAACAGTGAGCGGATATAGCATAGGAGTTGTTGGAAGTATATGAAGAAGTTATTGCTAAAGGTTCTCTTGGAGCTAATATTAATAGGGGAGTAACTAAGTTACTTCTTAAGGATGGGGTTAAAGCTCTGATTAAAAATTGGAGGGCTATCACTCTATTGAATGTGTCTTACAAAATTCTTGCTAAACTTTTGGTTCTTAGGCTAATAGATGTTTTGAGTAACATCATTTCTGTGAATCAGACCAGCTTCATGAAATATGCTAACCAATTTTTTCGATGAAGTAACACAACATAACCAGCACTTAACCAACTTGATTAGCGTTAGCTCCAAATAGAAAACCAAACTTGAAAAGAACTCACACCAAGAATGCACACTCAATCCCAATGAGGAATAGGTGTTGTCATATGGTGGAGGAGCTAAATGAAAAATACTTGAAAGAAACTACTCAACGTCAAGAATGTGCACTCAAGATCCCACTGAGGGCGAGGTGCTAACATATGACGGAGTGTTGAATTGAAACTAGAAATGAATAGGCGGATAACCAGCCATGAAGAGCATTTCCACACTACCACCAAACAGTGGGGGGAAAAGATTACAATTAAAACAATTCGTCCGCTGCGGCGGGCATCCACAGAGTTGTGGGGATTCACCACTTGAGAGTGGGTACAAGAGTAATACAAATCCAATTATCCACACTGGCGGTAAACCATCCAGGGGTACTAATGTGAAATTAAAGAAAGAATTGCAGCAATAAAGGACTGGAACAGTACTACTGTTTACAGTCTTACAATATGGAAAAAGAGCTGCAAATTACATGAAAATTACAATAGATTCAATGTACCATGATACTGGATGATTCCATGTTAGACATCAACAATAAATGATGAAGAAAGGACTGAAGATTCAAACTTAAACAAGTCTGATGTAAAATAACAATTCTGGAAATTCTGATCAGCAACTGTGAAATTCAAAGAAATATTCACAACTCACTCAAAATACCTCCGTTTTGTGTGAAACGAAAACCAATGAGCTGCTGGAAGATAGGCGCCCAACATTAGATGAAGAAACAGCAACAAAAACTCGTAATTTAATTCTTACACGAATCCCAATGCAGCAAGAATGGTACGGCCTTCATGAGGGGCGATTTTGACAAGTAAAAATCAACAACTCAAAATTAAAATCTGAAACTCTCCAAAGATGGTCGCCTTGGGTGTAGGAATGGATTGGAAAAGTACCCACAAGCAAATTAAATTCACACAAAAAGCTGTATGCAAAAACCACTTTCAGCTGTGACTGCATCAGCAACTTCAAAACTGGAAATATCATTAAAAACTTCAACTGTTGAGCTCAATCTGCTAGTCTGGATGAGAAGCAGCAATGAAAACCAACTAGGTGTTGTATTTCAAACACGAAATTGGATTGAAACTAGGAGGTAAGCATCCCTCGAAGTAAAAACCAAGTTGTCATTTCGACAGCATAACATTAGCATAAATTCATGGATAATCAGCTCTTCAAACAGCAGCAATATATAAGCTTTTGTTGGCAAATGAAGCAACAAGAACTCTTCAAATTCCAAGAAGTTGAATCACTTCAACTTCCAAAAAGGACGCCACCTTTTTGCCTTTTACTTTTGAAATAATAAAATATCATTCAATTTCCCCTTTAGGCATCCATTTCATATTGCAACAATAAAGCATTTATTAAATAATTAAATGCTCACTTGACCCCTTTATGTCCCCTTCTTTAAAACAACTTGAAGTCATCAAGCCTAGGCATGGGGTACAACTTCAAACATGAAAATTGACTAAGTCAAACTCAGTCCAAGGAGAAAACCAAACCCAAAGCCAAACTGAGACTGATGGATAACAAGATGACTTGAGTTGAACTGCTGATGATGCCATTGCCAAAATTAGACTTACTAAAAATAGCCACTGCCAAAAATAGTAAGTTTACCTCAAAACCAACAAAAGCGAATGAGCTGGAAGCAAGACTTAATGAAAGCTGACAACTGAACCACTGCCAAAATTAGTATTTACTAAAAATAGTAAATACCTAGAAATGCCACAAACCTCCAAGCAGGAAACCCTAATTTCACTTTTGATCAACCTACGGATTTCCGAAATAGGCTATCAATCAAAGAAGAGCGTATGGCCAAAATGGGGACATTACATTTCATTAGGGGCAAGTATGTTCTAGAGAATTTAATTATAAGTTGGGAGAATTTGAATAGGGCTAAGGTTTCTAGGCAGAAGGTTTGTGTGATGCTTCTGGATTTTGACAAGGCCTATGACAAGGTGGAATGGGATTTTGTGATCACTGTGCTTGAACTTTTGGATTCCCTAGGGGCTTTTGCAAATGGGCCAAGATTCTCTTTTGTGATGCTTCTACCCAAATTGACATTAATGGTTCCTTGACTGATCCTATTTGGCTTCAAAGATCTATCAAACAAGGGTGTCCCCTTGCTCCCGCTCTTTTTGTCATTGTTGTTGATGCTCTCCACTATATTTTGAAGACTGAGTTGCTCAATCCTCCTATCAAAGGCATTAACCTTCCTAATAACACTAAGCTTCTTAATGTGTAGTTTGCAGATGATATTTCTTTGTTTATGAAGTTGAGTTAAAAAAATGATAATACGTCATCCAGACTTAGTTTCTTCTGTGATGCTTCTGGAGCAAAAATTTCTGATAACAAATGTGTTATCTTCAGTTGGGAAGAGACTCCTCCAAGTTGACTTGTGGGATAAAACTTGGCAGGTCCTAAAACATTGTAAGGTTCTTGAGGATTCAATTCTATGTGGAACATTCCTTGAAGAATATGTGGGAGTGGATGTTTAATAAAATTGAGAAAAAGAATTCTAAATGGCAGACTCATTTGCTCTCCTTGGTTGGAAGGGTGCAAGTGTGTCAAAAGGTTCTAACTTCCTACAATATCTACTATGCTGCAGCTTGGCTTTTTGGTAGCTGTCAAGTTGAAAAAATTCAAAAAAAAATTGTACGATTTTTTGTGGTTAGATGGAAAAGGTTGTAAGAGGCATGTAGTCAATTGGTCATAGTGTTGTCTCCCAAAGCATTTGGGGGGTTGGGTTTTAAAGACCTTAAGCTTCAGAGGATTTCTCCTGCTGTGAAGTGGATTTTGAAATCCTATGGGAAATGAGCCTTGGAAAGTTTTGATCAGGAATAAAATTGCTCTTTCTAGGCCAAAAAAAGATAGAAATTGGACTGCCTTACATCTCCATGATTTTTTTTTGGAAAATTTTCTGTTAAAACTTTTGGGTTTATGGCTTTTAGCAGCATTGGAGGGCCTAGGAGAGTGTGAAGCATTTGATTAAGAATAAAGAAAAAAATTCAGATCGGGATGTTTAAAGTTAAACTGCCTTTAGATCAATTTAGTAGAATTTGGATTGGAATTATAAAACTCTAGCTCTTACCCAAGGGTGTTCTGCTAAACAATGGGCCTCTAAACATATTAATGACTTTAAGGATATTTTTGACAATGGTCTATTGAAAAACTAGAATATGTTACGGAATGAATTTGGTATTAACAATAATTAAAAAAGAACCTTCTCTTATCCAAAAAAGGCTTTAGATGGTGTGAACTTCCCTGATTCATTAAAACTCAACCCTGAGATGTTGAGTAATTTTATTTGGAAAGATGGTACCGTGTTTGAAAAGATGACTATGAAGAAGTTATACAGTTTGTTGGTTGACTCGAGGGAAATAATTAACAAGCTTAATGAGAACTGGAAACTATACTGGTATGTTGATACTTGGTCTTGTGTGTTAAAGCCTTGTTGCATCCTTTTGTGAACCTAAAAAAGTGTGTTACAGATGGCTTCTTATCTTAAATAAACTTGCTGTGAATAATGAGCTAGCATCCTTAGGCATCCCTGTTAGATATTGTACTCTTTGCACATGACTGAATCCTTTGAATATTTATTTTTTGAATGTACCTATGCATTTCAGCTTTGGTCTTTTTTTTAGGTAACAGTATAGGCTGGGATGTTAGAAATGGTTTTACCTAGCATGAAATCACTTTTGGTTATATCCATAATTTTTCTAAAAAGTTCAATAAATTTTGGATTGTGTTGACTAACGAAATTTTATGGCATATCTGAAAAGCTAGGATTGAGGAGGTCTTCCAAGGGAAAAGAAGGCATCTTACTGATTCGAATAGTGAACTCCCACTATTATCTATTCTGATGCAAGTTTCCATGATTCTTGAGATCCCAAGAGACAGGTTAATGATCTTGCTAGAAAATGAGCTCACCCTTGCACACAGTTAAGAGGTTAAGCAAGCTTATTTTTGGCCTCATGATAGAGGCAGACTAAATGAAAACGGGTTGCAGACCCTGAATGAGTATATGAAAGAGCATGATATTGATAATCCTGACAGAGTTAAGAAGTTGAATGCTGTTAATAATCCAAACTATGACCCCGTGATCAAAGATTTGGATCTGAATGACATAGCTGACCCAATTATTGATACCTTTGAAGTAGATGAAAATGAGAATAGCAGCAATCAAAAGTGCTGCTGGGAATAATCTCTAATCTTGTTATTCTAATGGGATAGATTGTGATCTATCATTTTTTTATTTTTACTGGTATTGTTGGTTTCTAACTTTTTGGGTTTAAGACTCTTGGTAGACTCTTTCAGTGGGACATGGTGATTCCTTCACTATGTATTGTACCTGTTTTCTTCTTACTAAAAGATCTCTAATTTATAAAATTATTTAAATAATTAATTTAAAAAATGTTTTTAAACACTTAATTAGAAACGTATTTTTAAATACTTGGAGGGAAATTTTAATTCAAGGGCCTGTTTTGGAGAGATTTAAAAAGCTGGCACTTGGCTTCATTTGGCATCTTGACTTCACTTAGCATTTTCACTTTCCAGATTCGAGCTTTGGTTTGATCTACACAACCAAGGATGAAAACCCTTGGCTCTTTGGGATCTTGGAGAACGAAAACCCACTTGGATTTCCATTTCTGGAATTGGGAATGAAAACCATCACTTCTATCTAGGGCATCTCCATGCAAAGGTTGCATTGGAGCTGAATTGAGTGATTTTATTCAAGTTTCAGATTTGCTGATTTTCCAAGAATTTCCGGATTGGGTGATAAGATTTGCAATTAAATATCAAGAGGCGTTGCTGCTGATTTCAGAGTTTATTCCTATTTCATCACTGATTTGGTGAGCTGCATTAACCCATTGATCATCCACAGCATTCAGCATACTTCACTAGGGGTGATCGCAGCTATTACAGGGAAATTTATTGAGTTGTTTGCAGCATTATAGTTATACCAAGGAGTGGTGACTAACATTATTCAGTGGTTGCAGCTGTAAAGGGAGATTCAGGAAGCTGTCATCTGATACACCAACATTGAACCCTACAGTTTTTTAATTGCCTGCTGCTGCCTTACACCATCACTCACAGCCATACAGCAGTAGTTTGAGGGTCTGATAGTTCACACCTACTGATATTATTACAGCCGCATCATACATTGAAATTGGATTGTTGTAACTTGCTCGTGAGTAGAAGACTGAAGGGAATATTGAAAGCTGATTGCAGTAGATAACTGAATTTAGGCTGTCATCCTATTTGCATACCTTATTTAAGTGTATCCACATTCAGAAAATTTGGGGGACATTAGATGCTGATCCCAGACCTGTCACTAGCCACCACATATCGATGTGATATACCTTTTGGCACAGCACTGATGAGGGCTGAAGGCTTCCATCACAGCATGCAGATTGTTCTTTGGACTGTCATAATTGCTGACTCATTGTAAGTGCAGATAACATACATTGTTGCAGAATCTGGGGTTTCCAAATCTACTCTTATTTTGATGTAATACAATTCAGATCTAATAACAAAGGTTGCTTGAGAAGTTGTTGAGAGTGGGTTTGGAGCTACTTGTTCCCATTTTCCAGTTGCTGTTCTCTTTTATTTTGTTTCAAAAATATCTCAGAAAAGTACAAAAAATCATACATTTTCATAAAATTCTAGATTGGGACATTACATTGTTAGTGGTAAAGGTACTCTCACCTCAAATTACCTAGCATGATGGTTTTCCCTGCCCAATTCAGCATTGACCACTTTCTATGTCACTGCAGCTAATATCCTAATTGCCATCATCTTAACAGGTGTATTGGCTTAGACCTTCACGTTGCACTCTCACCTTCCATTTAGGGTTATGGTTAATATCCTATACATGTATCAAAGGTAACCATAGTTCTGTCTGCCACTGTGCAAGTTAACTTGAGACTTTGACTAAAAACTCCACAACAACATTCAAATCAGTCAGTGTAGTGCAAAAGACAATTACATAGGCCAAACTACTACATAAAATGCACTGTTTATTATAGCAAAATTCAAGAATTGTAATGTATATAGGATAAGCAGGCTAAATATCCTAGTTAATTTGTGTTGAATTAGTTAGTGCTCTCAAACAAGACTAGCAGCATTAGGATTCTAACAACAACAATAACATTCAAATCACTCAATTTTAGTACAAAAGGCAATTACATAGGTCAAACTGTACACAACATGCAACTTTTATGACAAAATTTGAGACTACATTTATTCATCTAAGTTAAGGAAGCTAAACACCCTAGTTAATTCATGTTAGATTTGTTACTGCCATCAACCAAGTCTAGCAGTATATGTCCTCAGCTACCTAGTTTGGATAGCAAGGACGAAACAAAACTTGAGTTTGTCAAAGAAAATTAAAAATAATAGTAAAAGCAACTAGAAATTCACAATGCATTGAAAGATGGCCATGAGGGAAAAAGAAAACACTTAATGTTTAAAAACTGGAGAAACAAATAAAAAATGCAGCTGACACGACTTTCTGAATAGAAACTTTATTCAAACACTCATTAGAAAACATGCCATTATTGAACTAGTACTGTCATGCCTTAGAAAAATTCTTCATGCCTTGTATTTTTTAAAATAATTAGACTTCCCTCTGCATGATTTCTGCTTCAAATGCATTATGCATGGTTTAGTTTCAAGATATAGATCATGGGATACACTTTCAAACTAATTCAATTCATGTGGATAAAACCCAGGAATCAGCACTAACCATTTGTGCTATGAAATATGACAGGATAGCATGGACCCTGAAGTTGAAGAGAACTGTTCCTTTCCTCTGGACTCAGAAACTCATAGTAGTCATAATTTCTGTCATTCCACTCATCCATTGTGAGCTTTATATTCCCTTCTGGATAATCACAGACCCAATTGACATCCTCATCTGAAGGAATTGGGCATTCCTTTAGACAGACACTCCGTGCATCAGCGAGCTTGAGAGGACTCTTTCGAAGCCCACTTTGATACACCTGGTTTGGATTTTGCCAATATCTCACCTCAAATTCTCGGACATCGGGCTTAGAGTTCTTGTTCCCACAGACATTCCCCTTGTAATCTGTTCCATATACAAGCCTGCATCAAAGGCAAGTGTCAAACACCTATCCTGTGTGGTTGCCACTGAAAACAATGCATGAAAAAAAGCACAGACAATTACCATGTAAGATATCAAATGCATTTTATAACATGACTTGAAGGACCTGCAACTTATAAGTGGGAGCTTCAAAACTCCCTCTATAACAAGATTGGGATTTCTAGCAATCATTCTCAACCAAAAGATTACAAGAAGAGATGGCCCACACTACAATCTCTAAAAGAATGTCATTCAGTAAACTGTTTGAGCCAACAAGAATATTTGTTCATAATCAAACAAATATTTGAATCTGGGACAGGCTAGATGCTACTAAAATATGTCAGCATTGTATGATTATTGCACGAGCAATATGTTAATGCATTTACAATAGTATAAACAAAAGAGCCATCCACATATGGTCACCATGAGCCTCATGTACTCTTCATATGAGCTACAACTGGGAGTCAGAATCACAAGCAGAATTCAGCAAGGTGTCAATGAAGGCAAAGAAGAAGAGTACAACTCATGCAAAGCGGAAGAGTACAACTCATACAGATAAAAACTTGGCAAAAACTCTGGGAATCTTAGACAATAAAACACTAAAACCTATTCAGAATCTCACAGAAACAGTCAATGTTTCTTATTGCATGGCAAATCTACTCAATGAACATCAAAATAAAGTTTAAACACAAAAAGTTATTTGTTAAATGGCAAGCACCATTATTAAAAAATGTGGCTAGTCAATATAAAGATTTTTACCTAATACATTTTATTATCTTATTCTGGTAAGTATAGTTAAACAACTTGGTCACAAGAACAACTCTAAACAACTAGAATAACGACAGACATGGCACTTGGCATAAAAATTAGCAACAATCCAGCAACTCATCAGTGTTAAATCTACTCAATTTTCAACAAGAGTAGAGACAAATTCAAGATTAACTGGCCATCACGACCAAATACAGAATGTTTAGAAATAAAAGAAAGAGAATACAAGAAGGCGATATGTTTGAGGAAATGGGTTTGGGGGAGAAAAACTTGTTTTGAATGGAAGTTCTGATTGTTGACTCAAATCCAATGTGTTTTTGAGTTCCTGACATAGACAATCCATAGTGTCTGAACTTTCTCTTTGCCAGGAACTAATATTGACAGGAAGTTGTAATGAATCTCCACAGCTTTTTGGCATCGAACTTGCAGAGGTGGATGAATTTCATTCATGTAGACTGATTGATCACACTTAAACAAACGAGAACAAATTAAATCCCTAGGGTCCCATTTTACTTGGAACCAAAAAGAGAAGCACAGACCTGACGATTTACCAAACAAAGCATGAACATCTCTCATGGTAAAAATTTTAAGCTTCCACAGGTTACCTTTAGTGATAAAGATTCCAGAAATATACTTACTTTTGATTTTAGACAACAATGTTTTTTGGATGATGACTTCACAGTCCATAACCAGTTACAAGCGGGAATGGAAGCGATCTGCTTCCCGACATGAGCGAGTTTCAAAAATAATCAATCATCTTTGCAATGTCCTAAAAACCGGGGAAACATCTTATATTTCCCAGGTTTCTAGGACACTTGTAAAGTTTGTACGCTTCTTCAGCCTTAGCAATATACGTTAGGGGGATACCAATTTGTTGTTGTTTATGAAATAAAAAGCGCAAAATGTATCGGTTTGTGAGTTTAAAACCCATCCTCCACTGCAAGTAGGAAATGGAATTGATTTGCTTCCCCAGATAGATGATCTTGAGGTTTCTGTGTCATTTGATCAAGTGGGGTTATAGAATCTGAAACGTTTTTACCTTCACATCACAGCAAGCACCCATCTACACATGCAGTGTTCCATTCATCAAACTCAACAACCCAAATGCATAGACCATGTGACTTTGATCAGAAAACACTCTAGTCATCACACAAGAGTCCTTCAAGTTCAAAGCTCATTGTGATGGGTATGCATTGCAACAACCTGAACAGAGAAAGCATAAAGGAGAAGGTATGAACAATGCTTACCTGTGGGGATCCCCTCTGTTGAATGCAAAGCTAGAGTTAACCACCATTCCAACCAAAAACGCAACGAACACAACCAGAAACGCTATATCCCTGCATTTCCTTCTCTCCCTGATTCGGCGGTTCCTTGGATGCTCTTGCTGTCGAGCATTGGTGTTATTAGTAGTTTCAGAGTATCCCATTCCCATACCGATACCAATACCCGTTTCTTCTCCTTCTTTGTCCATACCCATTACTTTCTGTTCTTTTCTTCAGCTTGTTGAGTGTGAGCTCAGAACTCCCAACTTCTTCAGATATATAACCCATAAAACAAAAGGAAAAAAGGTGGTTTTTACAGCCATAAAAGCAGTAAGAAGAGGAGTGCGATTGTCATTATCTAACCTCAACTTTTGACTAGATGGTACATGGGCAGACATGGAGATAGATGTAATGTACGTCTTCCTCACATTATTAACTCGGCCGTTCACACACTTACCTGAGGTGAAGGCTGTATCGTGTATGTCTTATGGAAAAACGTATATATTGTCGGAACTAAAGTCTTCTTTCGATGTTCTGTTACATTTAGTAAAACGCAATATTCTCTTCGACAAGTTTTGTTACTCTATTAGGAAAGAGGATTTATTAATTGCCAGATTACAAGTGTACTTAATGAATTTTGAATTTTTATTCTAGAATTAATATTATGTTAAAAATTATTTCCTTTATAAAGGAGAAAAGTGATTATATTTATATTTTTAATTTATTTTATTTAAAATTAATATTTTAGTATTGTATGTTTTAATATTGGATACCTAAAATTGTTTATGTTGATTGTTTGAAAATAATTAACTATTTTTGTAATGTTTCTAAAAGTATAGGAAATATGTCATATTTCTTAAGATTTAGGATATTTGAAAATTTTGTATATTTCCTTGGCTTTATTAATATAGACAAATTTGTTATTTTTTGAAGAAGAAAAAACAAAAAGTGTCAATTTCTAAGTTCAAAACTCATTATCAATTATGAATAGGAAATGGAATTCATTTGCTTCCATCTATAGAAGATCTCGAAGTTTCTATGTTATTTGATCAAGTAGGGTTTTAGAAACTGGATCATTTTTACCCCCACAACACAACAAGCACCCATCTACACCTCTAGCACTCCATTAATCAAATGCAATAATACAAATGTATAGACCGTGTGAGTTTGGTTAGAAATTGCACTAGTCATCACATGAGAATCCTTCAAAAAATTTAAATGGGTATGCATTCCAACAACCTAAGCAAATGAAGGATGAAGCATGGATAATGCTTACCTGTGAGGATCCCTCTATTGAATACAAAGATGGGGTTAACCACCATTCCAACCAAAAACACTATATACGTGCATTTCCTTCTCCCTTTAATTCATTAGTTGCTTGGATGTTCTTGTTGTCAAGAATTAGTATTATTACTACTTCTAGAGTATCTCATTCTCATATATATACCCATTTCTTCTCCTTTATCCATACCCATCAACTTGTGTTCTTTTTTTCAGCTTTTTTAGTGTGAACTCATAACTCCAATAATTTCAAGTATATAAACCATAATTTTGGTTTTTATAACCATTCAAGTAGTAAGAAGAGTTGCATTATTGTTGTTACCTAGCTTGAGCATTTGACTATATGGTCCATGGAGAGACATGTAGACAAATGTAATATGCATCTTGTTTGTATTATTAGCATTGCCACACTTCCTAAGGTGGAGGTTGTATCGTGCATGAACTAATTATTTGTTGTCAGAACTAATTATTTGTTGTCAAAACTAAGTCTTGTTTTGTGTTGTGTTATATTAAGTAAAATGAAAATTTCTCTTCAACAAGTTAGGTTTTTTCTTGATATATTAGGAAAGAGGGTTTATTAGTTGGTGGATTAGGGGTGAATTTTTTTTTTTTTATAATTAATATTATTTGTCACAAAAAAATTAAAATAGTTTATGTATGTATATTATTATAAAGGAGAAAGGTAGTTTTTTAATATTTTTTCCTATATTTTAGTATTGTGAGTTTTGAAATTGAGTCACACAAAGTTATTTATGTTGATCATATGAAAATAATCAATTTTATTTGTAATTTTTTTTAAACATGGGGAACATGTCATATTTTTTAAGTTTATTTGTAGAGTTTGTATGCTTCATTGGTATTAGCACTATAGATTTTAATGATTGTTATTGGTGAGTTGCATTCAACATATATTCTCAATAGAACAAATGGCACCTAACCTTCATCTATAATTTGTGTCGATTCTAATGAGTAGATGTGTTGCATGAGACCCAATAATTATAATTTATAGTTTTAAAAAAATTAAAAATGTGCCAATTTTTTATTTCAAAACCCATCATCCATGACAAGTAGGAAATGGAACTTATTTGCTTCCTTGTATAGATGATCTTGGGTTTTTATGTCATTTGATCATGTGGGGTTCAAGAAACTAAATCATTTTTAATCTCATGCCACAACAAATACCCATTTACATGTGTAACATTTCATTCATCAAACTCAATTTTGGTGAGTGTTAATGGTAATGCAAATAGCATGATACAACCTTCTATGATAGTATTCTACGTTGCAAAGGGATTATAGTATTATACAAGGAATTCAACATCCAACAAAGACACAAAAGATGTTGTAATGTCATACATTATAAGTTAAGGGCCTTGTGGTATTAGATGTGAACATTAAAAAATCAGTAGAGAGATATAGGAGATTGTGCAACACCACACAAACTTTGAGCATGTTATTTGGATTGTTTTTAGACCCATATATGGGTTATATAACCCTTAAATAGTCTTAAATACGCCTTAACATCCCTAAACAAGTTATAATAAGGATAAATATCATAAAGGGAAAGGTGAATTTATGGGAAGAGAATAATTAAGAGTATTTCTAAAAGGTTATAAGGAAAAGGAAAAATGAAAAGGCATTAAGAGGCTATATAAGGCAAGGAAAAGTGAGAGCAAAGAGTATAGAACATATACGAGTGACAGATAAGGAAATAGATGAGTAAGAGGAAGAGGAAGACATATGAAGGATATATGTGTGAAAGAGAGGGGAGGATCTATAAGAGTAGGATATATATATATATCCTCCTTGTCTATCGCACTAGGGTAAAATATAACTTTAATAAATACTTAGCTCAAAACCATAGTTTGTGCTTCCTTTGGTCAACACCCAACAACCTAAATATATTGACCATGTGAGTTTGATTAGAAAATAACCTAGTCATACAAGAGTCCTTCAAAACTCATTGAAATGGATATGCATTCTAACAACCTAGACAAAGAAAGGAGAAGGGAGGAAGCACGAATAATGCATACTTGTTAGATCCCCTCTATTAAATTCAAAACTAGAGTTAACCGCCATTCAACCAAAAATATAATGAATTCCACCAAAAACACTTTATCCATGTATTTCCTTCTCTCCCTAATTCACCAATTCCTTGGGCACTCTTATTGTTGAGCATTGGTGTTAATAATACTTCTAGCGTATCTCATTCTTATTCACATATTCATAACCATTTCTTTGTATTATTTCTCCATACTCATTACTTTATATTATTTTTTCAACTTATTTAGTGTGAGATCATAAGTCCAAAAACTTTTAAAATATAACCCATAAAATAAAAGGGATAAGGTAGTTTTTATAGCCATACAAGTTGAAGACAAGAAAAATATTAAAGGTAAATAACATAGAAGATGATATAATACACACACAATACCTTCACCTAAAACCCTTCTTTCTCCCCAAATAGAGTTGAAGTAGACTACACCCTAGCTCCACTTGATTTACTCTTTTGATGTGTTGATGGAGCAACGTGGTTGTTTATCAAACTAGCAGTGTGATGATAGGATTGTTATGATAATAGATCAAATAGATAGGATGAGGATATGATGAAGATTAGCTAAGATATGAAAGAAGTAAATAGAAAATATAGTAGCATAACAGTAGGATGAGAAGATATTTTTGTAAATGGGGTGAGAGGCCTATAATTTATAGAATTTCCATGAGATAAATCAAAGGGAAAGAGGGATTGGTTAATGGATGGCTATGATTGAATGAGTATTATGGCTTGGACTAAAGTTTTAGTCATGTGACAAGTGTCATATGAGGGATAAGGGATAGGTTTAGGGTTAGGATTAGGGCAATGTCTTTATGTGAATAGCTAAGATTAAGTAATGTGATATGAAATGAATGGATGAAATGGAAAGTTAGTTTGACTTTTGGAAAGTGTCTAGGTTTAATGAATCTAGACAAACTCTTAGTTAGACATGTGAGAGGGACACTTATCACATGATGGCAAGTTTAGATTGTGATCCATGTGAATGGAATCAATGACTAGGAATAAATGGAAAAGGATAAAGGATAAAGTGGAATTAATTAAATAAATAAAATATGATCCATGTGACTAAAATCACTTTTGCACTTCCTAAAATCTTGGAAACATCTCAAATTTTTCATATTTATGGAATTTTTTTAGGATATTTTTTAGAAATAAAGGTAAAAATTATTAAAATATCAAACCACTTCAATGGGGTGAATTTAATATTAACACTTATAATGGTTTGGAAGAGCCTTTCTCTTCCTTATTTATAGACATAATTAGGTAGGGACACAACCATTTATTCTTATTAGGTTGGCCTAAAGAATTAACTAGGCTAACAAATGAAAATATCGAGGTTAAGCATGCCACAGATGCTTAATATTATTACACTCAGCAAGATTAATATTAGTGAAATAGCATTTCCTTCCCCTTTAAAAAATAATATCTTTAATGCTTAAGTAGTAACTCCATACACTTTTGTATAAATTTTTCATCTTCCCATGTTCCATCTTCAACTAAAAAATTCTTACACTTGATTGGGAATTCATAAATGACTTGATTTCAAAACTACTTCACTCCTTTCTCCATCACTAACTCAAGTTCCAAAATAAACTTCTCTTCTTCATATAACTAAGGCAATTGTAACTAGATTGGAAGCTTATTACCTATTAATTTCTTCATACACGAGACATGAAATATAGGATGGATTTTGGAAGAGGGTGGAAGTTCTAAATTAAAAGGTACACTATCAATTCAATGTAGAACCTTATAGGGACCATAAAATTTGGGTGCAAGCTTTATGTTCTTATGTTGCTTAAGTGACATTTTTTTGTAAGGTTTCCTAAAGTGATACTTGAATAATGTTTTATGCACATCTTCATCCCTTGCATGGATTTTTTGATAGCTTGATCTCAAATCAATCTTTGAAAATATATAGATCTATGTAATTCATCAATTTTCTTGTTGATCCTAGGAATGTGATACCTATTTTTAAGATCTTATTATTATGAGATCTATAATCAATACACAATTGCATGGTGTTGTCCTTTTTCTTCACAAGAACCATAAATAAATAAAATGGACTAGAAATAGGCCTAATGTGACCCATTTTCAATATTATATTATGGGATTTCTATCTCTTCTTTATACATTCTTGGGTGGTGGTGGTGGTCATGATAGACTTAGAGTCCAATTCTGGCTCTATGTCATGTTAGAATCCTCTATCATGTGGTAATCCTAGAGGGAAATCACTAAACAACACACTATTCTTATACATAATTTTATGAATATCAATATGATAGGTGTCTTGCTTTATAATGGATTAATCTATAGACATTGCCAAATAAATATTTCCTAAGCAACTTGTCCCTTTGTAAAAATTTCTCTTCATTATTTTGGTAGTAAACACTCGAGGTGATTAGTAAAAAAGTCCTCTAAGTACCACATATTTCTCTCCATATCTAAACTTAAGCTTTATGAATTGATATTTCTCCAAAAACTCACCAATGGAGTGCAACAATTGTACAACCAAAATAATGTCAGCCTCTCCTATACCTACAACATAGAATTCATCACATACCTTATGATTTCCTATGGCTATATTGAGTTCCAGAGTATTTTGGTGCATGGAATGGTGAATCCATCAACAATACTTATATTGAATCCATCAAAATATTTAGCTTTCAATCATCTTTTAGCTACTAAACCTTGATGAAATTATGGTTCACACTACTATTAATAAGCATCATGATCCATTATTTATGTATAGCTCAAACTCTAAATAGATGATATCTTGGTGCTCTAGATAGAGCTATGGGTGTGCCTCTATTTGTGTCTTTCTCTTCCATCTTTTCAAGCTCATGTTCACCTATGGCTAATTTTGGCTCAAGTTCTTCCAAATCCAAATCATCATTAGATATTACTTCTATATAATGGACTTGGCCCTTGTCAAGGCATTTGTAGCCTAGTCCCCATGGCTCCTTGTAGGAAAAACTTAGTTTCTTCCTTATAAGTTCATTTATGATGTAGTCATTTATCTTCTTTGTCGTAGATGGGTGGGGTGTGATATTCTTTGGACATTTCCCAAAAGTGGGTGCCTAGGAACAAGGTAGATTTTTTCCCTTAAGCATAGATGGCTCAAGTAATAGGGATCTTTTAATTATTTATTGAAGAGAAATGGGTGCAAAATCCTTAATAATGCCTTTGATTTGTTCAAGAAAACCTTTAACAAATAGAAAAGTGATTTCCTTTTCAAATATGTAAGGTACCATTATTATAACTTGTTAAAATAGTAATATAAGATTCTGCAGAGTATTGTTGTTTGATACTTAAAATGCTCATCATCATCCTTTTGATTAAATAAATATAAAATCCTTTAGTTGAACTCATCAAATGTTTGCATAAGGATATTTCCTCACGTGACCAAAACATGGTGCCTACCTTGTAAGTTTGGAGCATTCAATGTACCTACTTTTTTTGCAACATTTTCTTTAAATTATTTTTATGACTATCTAGAGTTCTTCTCTTAGAAGTTCTCTTAGCCATGATGTCTACATAACTAGAAAAAGATATTTCATTTTGAAAGGCTTCAAATTAACCTAGGCACTCTTCAAAATCTTTTCCAATCCCTTTCATGGGAGAGTCTTCAAGCACTTTTTTTTACTCTACCTCTTTATGTAGAAACACGAGACTTGATAGTTAGACTCCCTTTTCTTTGATATACTTTAGTGGGTTCTATATTTTGTAGGTTTTCTATAGCATGCAACAGTCGTCACATTAGATCTATAAATCCATCTTGTCTTTAATGTAACACAATTATGTTCCCATGGAAGAAGTCATATTTTTTTCAATTATTAGCGTATGTCTTCCTCTTTCCCCTTTCACTATATCTCCTTTTCTAACTAGATATTGTTCTTGCAATATCAATTGCTCCCTTGTTTGATATTTGGTCTCTCTTTCACTGAGAAGCATCAACAATTTGGTTTTCCTTGTAGGCTACAAAGATCAAAGATTTAATAGGACTACAATGACCCTTAGCTAAATATTAATGTAAAACAATTAGATATTGAATATCCATAACAAATATTTAAATGAAATGTATTAGATCTAAAACATCCATGAGAAATAAAGTAATTTACACACATAAAACTAGAAGATTGTAAATATAATGGAGTAGATTTGTATTAATCACACATGTAGTAAAATATTGGAATATAATAGAAAATAATCAATCTTCAACACAAATGTAATATCTAAATGAATTTTCCTTAAAATGCCAAAGGAGTTCATCCTTTGATCTGTAAATCCAAGGTTTTTCATCCTCAAATCTAATAGGTGAATTAAAGTGCTCAACTTTACAAATTGGGGTTTATTGATACAATGACCAAAAGATCCAAACTAATGAAGTTGTATACCTTATATAGAGGTTGAAGGCCTAGAGTAGGTCCATGTGTGGTAAGAGATATTTAAAATTTTATTGCCATCTTACCACATCTAAATTTTGGGTCATTAATATTATCTCTAGGCAACCATGATTATCAATAAAACTCTTTGTTTGAATGACAGGCATCCAAGGGAAGGAATACCAAAAGTTAGGGGTCTAGGGGAACACATACCAAGAGGGTGCAATATTAGGAGGGACCAAGGAATTAGGATTCATTATGTCACTCAAAATTATTTTCATTTGGTGCATCATCGTTATGTTCTCTGAAGGTCCAAATTTAAGGGTTTAAGGAATGGGATCCAAGGATGCTAGGGTGTAAGGGAATACAAAGTCTTGTAAGCTTGGATATGGAAAGTGGTAGGATGGTAAGGAATGGGTATCAACCTCTAAAGATTCCCAATATAGGGAGGAGCAGGGATTAGGCTTCAAGGAAATTGATGCAAGAGTGAGTAGGGATTAGGCTTCGAAGATACGTAATGCAAGAGGGAGAAGGGTGAGTTGATGCAAGAAGAAAGAAAAATGAGGGTGCAAGCAATAGAGGAAAATAATATTGATAGAGGGAAGCCTAATAATTTGAAATATAGGGGAAAGAGGAAAGTGGGGGTGCAAGGAACAAAAGGAAAGAGTGATAACATGAGAAAACCCAAAATCTTGCTTAGGGATACAAAATGAGTCAGACACCCTTATACTAGGATTTGAGACATTATAGGGTATGATTAATCAAAATTATTTTGGGAATAGCATGGAGTTTTCATACCTTTTCCATAAAATTTTCTACCATAATATTAGCTCAAAATGGATGAAATGATCCACAAGAATGTGCATAGTTAGTGAGTTGATCCACAACAACTAAAGCACATTGAGGTTATCTAACTTTGCTAAAATAGTAATGAAGTGCATAGATACTTACTCCCTATTTTGTGTTGTGTGACTAATGGTCATAAGATGCCTATGTTCTTTACCATTTTGTCTTTATTTTGTTGGTATAATAAACATTAAACAATAAAATATCTACACTTCCCTTAAGAACTTTCTAAAATAAATCTATATTTATACAATGATATGCCTTTAAGAATCTTGAATATCCTCATATTGATAATTCATGCATTTGAGATGACACACTATCTTTCAATTGAGATTTTTTGTATAAAAATACCCTATATTTTTACCATAAAGAGTATTCTTTCATAACATACTTATCTAAAGAACATGTATCTTGTTGAAGTTATTGAATGAGCCTCTTTTGTTAGAGGACCATGTTTTCACTCTTCTCATGTAACTTCTACATACAAATTTTCAAACACCCATAATACCTTCTCTACATGATATAAATGTTCTTCCCATGTTTTAATATTAATTATGATGTCACCAAATAATACCAACACAAAATTATGAAGAAATGATAGAGCATTAAATTCATGAGGATTTTAAAAGTTAATGGAGCATCAATGAGACCAAATGGAATAACTAAGAATTCACAATGACCATTATGTATTCTAAAGATCTCATGTACATCCTCCTCCTTTATTAAAATTTGATGATAACTTGAATGTAATTCTAACTTAATAGAAAAATACAACATTCAATTCATCCAATAATCCATTAATAACATGAATAGGAAAATTGTATATGAGAGTGAGCTTGTTGAGCTCCCTATAATATAGGCACATTCTCCATGAATCATCTTTGTTTTTAACCATAACCACTAGAGATGAATACACACTCTTGTTCAGATGAAGAATGCTTAAATCCAACACTTAACCATTTATTTTTTTCCTACTTTTTTCATATGGATAGCAATAATGTCTAATATTAGGAGGAATACTTTCTATTGTCAATTCAATGGCATGATCATTGTCTCTAGATAGAGGTAGATCCTTGAATTCTTGAAAAAATTATTGATAGCGTTGAATGATCTCTTGAAGCTCTAGAGGATCTTGAGTTTTCATGTCTTGTGCTTATAAACCTTGTAGTTGTGCCACTATTTCATTAGATCTTTTTAAAATTAATTTCTCCATCCTATGAGAGCTAATAATTTGACTTTCTAGTGATTTTATCCCTGCACATTTATACTTTTTTCTACTTGTATCGAAAACCATGAATAGGTCCTAAAAAATTGAAGGACATTGTTCCCAACATTTTAAGCCATTGCACACCCAAAACTACATCTACTCCCCCATTTGGTATGTCAAACATTTTTGGATCTAGTTGATAGTCTCCTATTGAGAATTTTATATGATCAAATTTATCACCATAATATAGTTGTTTCCCATCAACTATCATGACCTAGAAATTAGAGATTGAATACACAAAACAACTAAGATTATTATCCACTCTTCTATCAATGAATATGTGTATACCACCTATATCAACCAATATTAACCTATTAGTTTTTAATGTAACCAACCACTTTAAGTTCTTATGGTGTGCTTATCCCATTTGATGCATGTAGGGAGATAGTAGGTATTTCTTCTTCCTCATAATATGTATGCTCAAGTTCCAAAGTTGGCTCTTCCATGTATACTTCTACCTCTTCTTCAACCTCATTCTCAATAATCATTTGTCTTTTATCATTTTTGGAACATTTATGACTTGTAGACTATTTGCTATCACAATTTCAACATTCCTTTTTCTCTTTTCTCTATCTCATGTTGAGGAGAGAGCTTAGTAATTTATCTTGGATTAAAGAAGTTTTCCAATGTTTTTTCAACAAGATCAGTCACATTTCTATCATCCCATCCCATGGTTTAAAATTGTAAAGATTCTTGTGGTGGTAAAGTTTTGTTTCTCATTATGTAGTGCTTGTTACATAGCTTTCCTAACTGTACAAGGTTCCAACAAATGAACATATTTCTTAATTTGATCACCAAGTCGATTGATGTGGAACTATAGCTCTAATAAGGTGCCAAATCCTACATTCAAATTGTTAATTTCACATGCTCAACATTATGTTGGTAGTAGACACTTTTTGTTTCAAACTTATCAATTGGATGAAATAGATTCCATTCCATGGTTGCTCATAATAGATTTTTAAGTTATTAGTATTTTTTCCAACTAAGTACCTATCCTAGCTTGTAACTCATCATCCACTAGTTCCACTAATAAGATTAAAATTATAAATGTAGTGAGCTTATACCAACCATTATATTCTATGATATATTATGAAGCTTGAAATATTGTTCCATGATACATTCATGAATTTACTTATGGACCATCAAGTTCTTATACATTCCTATTTTGTGTAGGTTTAATTTTGGACCTCAAAAAGGTTACCCTATTCCTTGAATTTTTTATTAGGATTATACCCACCCAAGAAAATTGGTTGGGGCTTCAATTCTTGCAATAGTTACTAGTTAAAGCTATCCAAACACTCATTTAAAGATGTTGTAAATGGGTCAAACAAATTTCCTTGATAAAATATACCACTAAATTTTGCTTCCTAATAGAATTTGTTCCTCAACTTTAGGTGGCGTAAAATAAAGAGTCACTAAATTCAACATTTGAAGAAAAATTCTACAAAAAAATTTAAAACATGATTTTTTCTACACTCTAGATCTTGATTAGGTAGGGGAGGGAAACTTGCTTGGTGGGAGTTGTAACCATAAAAATTTAAAACATGAGCTATAACTAAATATGATGAGCCTCCTATCACCACTAAATTATAGAATGTATTTATTCTCCAGTAAAAAATTACAATGAATTGATCCTATCTAAGTTTCCATAGGCTCTCCAAATGTTAAAAAAAATCCCAAAAATTGTGGCCTACAAACAAAACTAATGAAAATAATAAAGTTACAATTACTCGCTCGAAAATAATCACAACAAGCTAAAAAAATTGTTATAGCTTCCTTGGATGTATTACTCAAAACCATATAAAAATCATGATCAAATTTATTTTTCTTGGCCCAAATTCTATAAGTTATGGTGAAAATAAAATTATTGACCCAAATTGCCACTCTAATACTACTTATTAAGATATTTCTTGGAAATAAAGGTAAAAATGAAAAAAATGTCACATCACTTTGAGGAGGATACTTCAAAAAATCTTAATATGAGAATATTAATCTAATATTACCACTTGTAGTGGTTTTGATGCAAGAGCCTTTCTTTCCCTTATTTATAGACATAATTAGGTGGGGCTACACCCCTTCATCTTAGGTTGGTCAAAGGAATCAATTAGAGCTAATAAATAAAAATATTAAGGTCAAAGATGCTACAAGTGCTTGACTTTATTACACCTAGGAAGATGAATATTACGAGCATAATACATTTGTAAATTTTGTACACTTTCTTTCCAAGTAGCAATATAGGTTTTGGGATACCAATTTGTTATTTCTAAAAAATAAAATAAGAAAAACTTGTTGATTTGTGAGTTCAAAACTTATCATCCATCGAGAATAAGAAATATAATTGATTTTCTTCTCTAGATAGACGATCTTGAGGTTTCGATGTCATTTAATCAAGTGAGTTTTATAAATTATATCATTTTTACTCCCACACCATAACAAACACCCATCTATACATGTATCACTCCATTCATCAAACTCAACAACCCAAATGCATAGATCATTGTTAGGAAAAGGGTGTTGTACACCTTGCACAAGAAATAATTATTTTAATTAATAAAATAAACATTTATCTGCGGTGTATCTTAGGAGATGTGTTTAGTTACATTAAAATTTTATTTGGGTCCACTTGTAAATTTGTATGTGACATTGGTTAGAAATTTTATGTGTGGGTTACACATGGGAAAAATATTTAATTGCGAGAAAATGAATACCACAAAGTAAATTTTGGGGTCAATGGTGTTGTGTACTCATGGTTTTGAGACACATGGTTTTACCTTACTAATTGCTTATTTTGTACATGAGCTCAAATCTATGAAAGCAAGCACATGTTTAGTAGTTGAGGTTAGCTTTGGTGGTTTGGTTGGGTTGTCATTTGTATTTAGCTCTCTTGTTGAGTGCATATGTGAAGCATGGTATGGGATGTGTGGATACATGCTTGGACACATGAAGGATGCATTAGAGGAGTTCGTTGTTTTCAAAGTATTCATGTCCAGACTTTGTAATTGTATTGTAATTTTTTTGTTGTCGAATAATACATTGAGTGTGGATGATTTTAGAGGTTGGGTTTTTTTCCTTTTGAGGGTTTTTCCAAGGTATATCATGTGGTATATCTTTGATATTTGTATTATAGTTATTATGTAAGCTTGCATGCATGCTTTTCTCTCATGGGGTTATGTAGGAAATGGTTTGATCAAATTGGTAATTTTCTTAAAAATCATGTGAGTTTGATCATATAACATACTAATTATTTATACCTATTACATTTTACTATGTTATTATAAAAAAGTGTCATACAACTCTATGGTTGGTGGAAAATTGCTTCCATGATGCTCTCTCACACACATACACATTTCTTAAACTTTCTACTTTGTAATATACAGTTTTAGGGTTGAATTAATTATTTCATACAATACTTATTTTTATTATTGTAATTCTAAATCACATGTGAATATTATTAAGGTCTTATCTAAGTTTTATTATAGTTTATATTATTTTCTATAACTTTTTTACACATTGAAGGTTTTAGTTTTAGTGTTGTCATTTTCTATTAATAGAAAAATTATGAATTATAATGATAATAATGATGTACATGTTATCCTACTCCTATTACTATCCATTTTTTATGTATTCCATGATGTAATTGAATATCCAAATTCTTGAATATAAAAGTATTAACATTATGGAAGAACTATAAGTTTGAATTTTGTGAGTGTGTATGTTATGTTACGTGATAAATGATTTATGTAAAAGGACGATAACATAATTATTCTACTTTAGACTAGTTTTGTAGATTTACATTCTAGAATTAGACCCTTTTTTTATCAATATTGATTAGATTACTTTAGATTAAGTATGTTATTGAATGCATAGTGAAGAATTGGACTAGTAATTTGTAATAAGTTCTTGTATCATTTATGTATAGTAGAGGCATGAACTCAAACCCGGTTATTATATGAAAGGATATTGTTGTATCTACTTTCTTAGACTAAATGAGTTTGAAATATTCTTATTGAATATTTTTAAAATCAATTAGTCTTTTTTTGAAAGTTATTCTTGTGCATTCATATGAACATTAAAAGTACTAGCATTAGGTGATAGATTTCCCCACGATAATAAGTAATATTGAATAGTAAGTCAAGTTAATTGTGTTAATTTTGTAGTTTACCAAATCTATTAGCATAATAAAATTAATAGATCACGAGCATGAAAATATTTAATGACTCTTATGTAACATATATGGGATCCCAATATATAAGACTAATTTCAAGATACCATAGAACATTAAACCATAATTTTAGTAAACTTATTATGTTGTGACCTATGCATCAAATATCCATGTTAAACAAATTCCTTTTCCACATACTTATATTTTCACACAAAAAATAGAAGTATTAGTGAAAATTAAGGCTTTCAACCTTCAAAAAAAGGAGATATTTTATGAAATAAGGGTTATATCAATTATTTGATTATACACCATGTATACATTATCAACTTGGCTAATTTTATTTTAAGTTATTTCTTTTATTTTTAATCCTATTAATCATACAAAACTATAACACTGACTAAAGTATTTAATTCAAACTTGAATATAATAAATGAAGACCATGCTAAGATTTGGCATATTATATATGATTATATCTTTTAAACAACTTATAAAAATCAATACATTTTATGTTGGCTTTTGTAAACAAAGATTTTGGTTACCCAAGGGTTTCTCTAACTCTTTTAGGTTTTTCACCTAGAAGGAGAGAAGATGGGGCCAAAATGATAATGTCTACACTCAAGATTAATGTAAAAGGGATGAAATGTATCTAATTATGATGTCTAAATGCAGCAAACTGAAAAAGAAATGATTTATTGATGCTAAACCTAAGAAATGCAAAGTGCTAGAAAACATAGTGATGTATGCAAAAACGCCTAAGAATGCAAGTAAATGATGAAATAATTAAATAGAATTGGAGAGGTGCACCTGGAATCTAGAATCTGATGCAGAGAGGCTCTAGAATCCTGCAAAGTTGACTAGAAATGTTGACTGGGACACTTACGCCAAGCTAGGCGACGTAGTCTAGTTTCAGAGAAAATATGTCGAAATAAGAATCTACCAAATGGGTGTCCAAAAATGTGAAAATCAACTTTCAGGCCTAGTAGTGGGACTAATTCAACACAGATGGTGACTTAGTCCACTTGGAGGTTTATGGAATTTTTGAATAGGATTTGGTAGCTTTCAGTCTGCACTTGCTTTTCTAATAGGTGTCCGATTTTGATTCTATATAAAACAGGATGAAAAGAGTCTCCAAGCTTCAATTAGGGTTATGTTGACTTTGATGGATTGTTGACCACTTTTTGACACCGAACTCTTGAAAAATATGTGTACAAGACCTGTAAACACGCATGCAAAGAGGGTAAAAATGGTTAAGGGTTTGCCTTGGTCAAACCCCAATTTGGTAATCAAACCCTAGATAATGAAATGAAATATGAAGAGAATGATAAATAAACAACATGCAATGTCATAAACTTACCAAACCCTTGATGTTGAAATCTGAAGATATGCAATGAAGTGCTCCAATGGATCACTTGATTATGCTTAGAGTGCTTTAATGCTTGAGAATGATTAAGTGAATGGATGCTTGAATGCTTGATGAATTAGGAGATAGGAGATGTAAAATGAGGAGAAAAACCCTTATTTATACTTGATTTTCCTAAATTTCTAAAAAATAACACATCACAGGCCAACCTCAAGGGTAAGAGAATAAAATCCTGCCAAGAAATTAAAATTATTTTGATTTTTGTGCCCAGTGGGACTAAGTCACCCTAGGTGGTGACTTGGTCCCACCAGGGCAATTTCACTGGGTTTCAGAGATTAAAGTGCATTAAATGTTTTTTAATGGGAATATCCTCAAAAATACACTTAAGTATGACCGGAAAGTGCATCAAGGGGTCATTTAAACATAAGAAAGGGTTGAATTAGTGATGAAAAGTCTAGAAAAGTGTGAGAGTTTGTTACAACTCTTTACAACACCTTGAAATAAGACTTGGTAAGTGATAAAAAGGGATATTTAAGTGAATTATGATGAAAGGGTCCTAAAAAAGTGTGAAAGTGGGTTACAACACTTCATAACACTTTTACAAGACATCCTAGAATTCTTAATGATTCACAAGGGTCCAAGACCTAATGTGAACATGTTGACCACATTACAACATTAAATCTAGGAAAAATCAAGCCAAAGTCCACTAGGAGGGCCTGAACATGAGAAAAAGTAAAAGGGTTACTTTTTCCATGTCCACAACTTCCTTAAAGAACTTCTTTTAGAGATTAAGTTAATAATTTCTTATACATTAAAAAGTAAAATCATGTAACTTAAATTATTTTTTTATTAGTGGTAAAATAAGTTTTGAATGGAATCAAAACCGTTTGAAAATAAGTTTTGAAGGGACCCAAAACCCTATCTTAACAATGAACAGTTCCAAGCAATAAACCATAGCCAATAAACAACTAAACCATAATAGTCATAGAGGAAATGGTCATGAAAAACTAACTGCATCTAAACAAGGCACCAACCCCAAAGCAGGCCATCTTAGGAAAATAATAGTCATGAGCTTAAGACAGAGCCAACGATGGCCTTAAGCCTAATAAAACTTACATTCACAACCTCTTGATGCAGATCCTAGATCCCATCATCTTTCTCAAACTCCACCTCAATAGGAGACAAGGGAATGGAACTAGAAAAAGGGCAGAAAAAGCTCCCTTGCAACAACTTTAGCTTACCAAGACTGGCAGCCCAACCATAGTAGAAAGATTACATAGAAAAGACAAAACCAGAGTTGAGACAATTGACAAGCACCAACCAACAACTAAGTGAAACATTACAAGTTCTTCTTAAGATGCAAGAACCTGATTGCATCACCAACAAAATTCTCATTCTCCACCTCAAAAGGAGAAAAGAGAACCAAACAAAAAATACGACAACCATAGAACCCAACAATAGCATCACCAAATCTTGATGCAAATCCCAGATCCCATCATTAACCTTGAAACCCACCAAAAGAGGAGAATAAAGAATAATTGAAACAACAATTCCCAACTTCATCAATATAAACTAGCTCCACCTCAATAGGAGGGTTCTCCACCTCAGTAGGAGATGCCAAAAGGAAAACCCATGAGAAAAGGTGTTAATAGCTCCCAAACAGAAGCTCCATTACAACTTGGGGGTAAACCCAAAATACAACACTATCCTCATTTCCCACCTCAATAAGAAAAATAAGACAAAATAGAGACAAGGACCTTAAATATCCCAACAAACTAGCCCCCAACTTCAATAGCACAATCCATCACCACCTCAGTAGGAGAGATCTCCACCTCAAAAGGAGATGTCGAAAGGAAAGGCTAGGTGAGAAAAGTAGAAGCTCCACTAACTTAAGCCAAATTGGATAGTTCTCAGTCAAAAACACTGAAGTTCCAATAGAGGGAAAGCCAACAACAACAACAATTGTACCCACTAAAAGAGAAAAGAGACTCTAGACCACCAAAAAATGCAATCCAAAGGAACATTGGATCTCTCTCACCCACACCAAAAAACCCTCATGCACAATCCCAGTGAGAGCTAAAATTAAAAAAGGCACCAAAAATGGCAACCCAAAACTTCAAAGTGTTAGAGTTATCATACATTAGCTAATAATTAATTAATCTTTAGTAGATTATTAGTCTAATTTATTCTCGTGCACTTAAGCTAAACTTAGGAGTATTTTAATACTTTATTAGTTGAGCTTATATTAGATCATTATGTCACATCTCATGTGATGTTGACACTTGTCATGATCTGATCCCTTTCTCATTTAGGGTTTTGCTCTTATAAGCACTCAACCCTCATTGTAATTACCTCTCGGATATTATCTGGAGCTTTCATATCTTCTTGAAAGTCTCTTCTATAGCTTTTTCTTGTTGAAGAATATTGAATATATTGTTTGTAGATCTCTTGCATGGAAGGTGTCTTTGTTTGTTGTTTGATCCTGTGGCTCATGGTTTTGTGCTTGTTTCACCAAAATGTGAAAAATGCAAAAAATTGAATAAAATGTACTTGGTAAATTTTCGTTTGTGTGGGATGGCTTCTTTTTGGTTGTTCTACATGTATTTCCAGTCTTGTGTCTTTTTTTGACATTATGAGACTCCATTGTAAGCACTTATGATTTTGTAAATGCATTGAGATAAAGTGCCTCTATATTGCACCTATATTATGGGATCTTACACATCACTTTGAGCCTTATTGTACTCGCACTATGATATAAAGTGCCATGGGGGTTGATGTTCGCCTTTCTTTTTCCTTCATACCTTTCTCATGTGTGTGTTCCTTTGTTTGCACACCCTTTATATCTACTTGTACTTTCATGTCTGCACATTCAAATGTTCTTGGTTCTTTATCATGCACTACATTTAGGCATTCAATTTTAGTGTACCTATCATACCTCTCCCTTGTCAACATTATGGGGGGGTTTCTATTGTTGGTGCTAATGCTTCCTTGGTTTCACGTTGGAGTGAGCTATGTATATAGTATTTGTTCCTATGTACTAGGCAGATGTAGCAGCTGGCTACCCATGCATTTTGGTGAGATGGAGCACTTACCATATGGACACTCTTGCATTCCTATTTCTAGAAGCGACCTTTCATTTTCACTTGATCAATTCTTCAAACTATCGGTACTTGTTCCATTTGTATCTTTGAGTTCTTGATGTTTGCCTTGGTTTTCCATCAGATTCGAGTAGTGTCATTGAGGGCACTCATGTAGATTCTTGTCTTCTTGATCCTGATCAGTATATGTTTCAGCGAAGGTTCTTCTTTCAACATTTCATCAGTCATTCTTCGACAGGGTTTGCAACTTCTTCATGCTTCAGTGGTGTTCTTTTGTTCATCTTTCATTCCTATCTTTTGGGACAACCTTATCTTGTTTGGAGGATTCTTCAGTCCTCCACTTGGTTTTCATCTCTTTTCGGAGCAGAGTTTTTCCCATGAGGTTTTCTCTATTTCTCCACATTATAGAGATCTTTTTTTTGTACATGGGTACCTTATTTGGCCTTGTTTTCCAGAACCCATCATGCATTATATTAAGGGTTTTTAGCTACTCCCTAAGTTAATATTAAGTGGGGGGGGTGTTAGAGTTATCATACATTAGCTAATAATTAATTAATCTTTAATTGATTATTAGTCTAATTTATTCTCGTGCACTTAAGCTAAACTTAGGAGTGTTTTAATACTTTATTAGTTGAGCTTATATTAGAGCATTATGCCACATATCATGTGATGTTGACACTTGTGATGATCTAATCCCTTTCTCATTTAGAGCTTTGCTCTTATAAGCACTCAACCCTCATTGTAATTACCTCTCGAATATTATCTGGAGCTTTCATATCTTCTTGAAAGTCTCTTATGTAGCTTTTTCTTGTTGAAGAATATTCCATATATTTTTTTCCGATATCTTGCATGGAAGGTGTCTTTGTTTGTTGTTTGATTCTATGGCTTGTGGTTTTGTGCTTGTTTCACAATTCTAACACAAAGGAGCTTGCATCACCCCCGCCAGGAAAATAAAAGAAGCAACAAATCTATAGAAGTAGACACTGCAGACAAGAAAGCCCAAACCAAGGAGGCACCAAAGCAAAGGATGAGAAACCTCAAAACTAGGAAAGATCCCAACTACCTTAAAACCACGATCTCCAAAATTAGCAAAGACATCAACCACAAAGGAGCACATTGAGAAAAATAACACAAAGAGAGCTACATCACCATCAACATGTGATAGAAAATCCCCCCATGCGAACCCAAGACAACACAACTACATTAGAAGATGTGACTATCATAACATAGAGTTGACCAAGGCAAGGGAAAGAATCCCTAAAGGAAACCCTCCCATCAACACCCCACTCTAGAGCTTGAAGACGAACAACCACAAAAAATCTCACCTTTGCATCATCATCCACATCATCTAGTCTTCTTCGCCATCACCAATAGAGGATTTTAAACTTGCTCCCCCACTTTGCTTCTTGCCTAGTCTCATCATCCCTATAACTTAAATTATTTGTTATGTTTATGCTCTAAGCTTATATAAATACAAAATATATATTCTCTACTTTCTAAATTTAACAATATAACTATTTTAATAAATAAAAATTTAATTATGCAAAAAAATATTAAAAATAACTTTCTCTCTTTTTATTTTAATGTATCCTAGAAAGGAATTTACCTTAAAATCATGAATTAAACTTCAATGTGTATGGTGTGGCCCTTGTGTGATCTCAATTGCCCTTAATTTTTTTACCTTGGACTAGGCATATTTATTTCCCTTGAGTTGGTTTGCATTATTGTGGTTATCGTTGTAACATTGGCTCATTGTTTGAATCTTCTCATGTTCTTAACTAGTTCTTGACATTTTATAATAAATTTTCAAACCCTTAAATTAGCAATAATTTCAATTAAGATTATAATTCTTATTGTAGTAAAGTGGTTATCTTCTATGGGTATTGTGTGATTTTGGTTGTGATTAAGACTTAAATTTGATAGTTAGTTCTACTTGTCAAACATTTTTTTATTATTATCTATTTAAAATTATCTTTCAAATGTTGACACCAATATTTCTTTAAAAACATATCATATGTTAAATTATAATCCTATACAATTTTTTATTGTGTTCCCAAAATTTAATTATATTTTATAGCAAAAAACTCTAAATACAACCACAACCACTAAATTTAGGCCTTGGTTATGATACTTGTGTGTGAGGAATGAAAGTTAAGGGATAATAATTTTAGAATTGTAGCTAAACGTGGTTAATTTTAGATATTCATGTGTGGTATGAGTTACTATTATTAATAAATTCTTCCATATGTTTTGGTGTGTATTATTATTTTGGTGGTGAATATTTTTCAGGGTTTTGAAATATTTCTAAATTATGATTATTTGCATATAACCATAGTGAACATATTGATTTGAAATGCATGATCAATTGAGAATATGACTATTATATACTTCAATGATAAAATAATTAGGGTTTGGCACAATCCCCTCATTGCTTGACTATTCATGTTTGAGACCTAGTTTAACCTACAATATTTATACGTATCTATGTTATATTATGATACATTATTGATTACGTAGGATGATTTGATTTTATAAAAACTGTTTGGTAATTCTCCATCATGCTTTTGACTTCTACCTATAGTAAATTTAAATGAATTAATATAAATACTTATCCTAACTGTAATTAGATTTTGATTTATTATATCTAAATTTATTAGTGTCAAAATATGTTTTTGTAATGCCCCATCTTGTAACCTAAGGAATGATGCATTGGACGCGAAAGTGTAATATTTTTTTTTAAATGTATTTACTTGCTTAATTAATTGCAAACATTCCCTAAGTAATGCGACATGACATTATCTGTAAATTCCCATAGACAACAATAATATTTAACATTGCATATATTTATCTCACATTAACTTAGAAACATACATTGAATAACATTTAAATTACATCATTAAGGATATAAAGTACAAATAAGAAACTTTCATTACATTGTATTTGATATAACTTTACAATACTCATTATCCAAATGAGGTAGATCAATAATAGTTTACAATTACAAGTAACAAATATTCTCCTCTTTAACAATTGAGGAGTGTTATACATGTACAGTTTTCCATTGTTTCAAATAAGAAAGTACATAAATCCACAAGCGAGCTCTCCATCCAAGAAGCACTCATTACCACGATCAAGAACTAGGGACCCAATGGAGTAAGGTGCACATTCCACCCAACCATGTGGTACCCGTAGGTCCACCCCCCGTGCTAGGAGATAGTAATAAGGTTCCCTAGACATAACCTACAAACCCTAGACACAAGTATAACAAAGAAAATCTATACAAGTACACACTTAACTTTTTGGTTACATTGCTTCCAAAATCGGGATAATCAATATACTAAGTTCTCAAGGTAAACTGTTATTTTAGGTGGAGTGTCATCACAATGTTGCAAAGGTTACCCTGGTGTTTCTTCCTAGGTTTCGGCCCCCAACTTGGGTTACCCTGGCAACCTCTTACGAAACCCGGCCCCATATGCAAACTATTGCGAAATCGAATATCTTTTAAGACAACAAGACTTTGATTTGCCATTCCAGGCCTTCTCAACTTATACACAAGACTGAACTAGCTCTTGAGTCTATAAGTGAGGCTTACTAATCTAATTAAAGATTTTAAACTATCTAATGTGTTGTTTAGTTTTCACTGACTTACTAACTCTACATGAGTTACCCTGGCACCACTTTGTGTGTCGGCCCTCACACAGAGCCACTCCCCTAAAAATAACATAAGGTATCTATGTTCACTAACTAAGGTAGGCAAGGTGCACAAAAATCACCATATAATACCAAACATATCATAACAGACATCCAATATTGTACATAAAAATCAGGTGTCTAAACGTCTTACATGACCATAAGCACCACCCTAGTTAACTCAAGGATTGTATTTAAACAATAACAACTCCCACATTTAACAAACTTAACTGGAAGACTTGTACTTCTAACACATTCCCCATTTGCCCAATAAAATAGAAAATACTAATTAAAGCAATTTAGGGACAATGAACTTCTATCATTAGGATCTACTAAATCCAATCAATCAAAAACATGAAGTACAAAATTAACCATTTGGAAAATAATTTCATCTTCCATACAATACGAAAATCAAATCTATAATTTACCCAATTTCATAACCATATATTATAATGAAATCAATATAAGCTCAAGAAATCAATTTAATTTAAGCACAAATTACCTTTGTCATGATAAAATAATTATTTAAATATTTATATCTAAATATTTAATAAACTATTTTTATTATTTTTTTTAATCCCAAAAATAACATAATTACACTTACAAATTTCTTAATGTTTAATTTGTATATAAATATAAATATAATATATATATAATATATATAACATATATTATATTAATAATATATATTATATATAGCATATATATATTATAACTATAAATTATATAAATATTAATTATTAATAATTTAAAATTAAGTCATATAAAATTGAAGTTCTATTTTTTAAAATAAATAAAAGCTTTAGAAACCCTGCTACGGCAGCCACGATTGTGGGTAGGGCTGCCTCCGCAGCCCTCCCCACAGGGCTCGGTCGTGGGTGGCAGAGCCGAGCGCTGCCTGTGAAGGCAGCGCTGGCTCTGCCCTCACTGCCGGCTCCCTTGCGGGGTTGGCCGTGGGGTAGCCCCCCAGCACTTCGGCTCCCAAATATATACATATTTCACACAAAATTTTAATAAATTAAAAACAAACGGCGATTTCCTCCAAAATTCGTCCGACGAAATTTCATTGTTTTTTTTTTAATACACCAATTTCGCTTGTACGACGTTTCTCCACATAATTACACAATCCAATTTATATATGAAGGTATATATATATATATATATATATTCACAATAAAATGAAAGTTAAAATACCTCAATCAGGCAATAAATTTCAACAGGGTTTTTCAATGGGAAATTGAGAAATTTAACAGTACACACAATTTTTCCCCAACAAGTTTTAATTTAAACACAGAGAGTTTCAATTTCATTTTCCAAACAAATGATTTCCTTCACAATTTATTTACTCAAACTATTTTCTACAGAGACTGTAACAAAAGTATATTTTTTCCTCAATCTTATCTACAGAGAAGTAACAAATCTACAGATGTTTTCTTTTGAATCTCTTCTTTTGTTTTCCCTGATTTCTCTATATATCCATGTTTTCTTGAGATTTACATAGAAATTAACAAATCCTTACAAAAAGATTACTAGTAACAATTTACCGAGAAGAACAAGAGTTTTAACAAAATAAAATTTCTTCTACAGATAATTTAAGATTTATTTACACAGACAATCTTTTCCAAAGTAACAAATTCAAATACACAGGAAAATACCTGTATTCTGTAGCTTTAGAAACTTGTCTGTAGAAGAAAATCTTTGTTTTCCTGATGCGTGCAATCTTCAAAGCCCCTCCAGAACACCAATATCGAGAAGAAAAGAAATACAAAACTAGAAGCAATTACAAATTTTCTTCCAAGAATTTTTAAAGGTAAAACCCAAAAGAATTCAGCAAAAATCCTTTCAACAATTCTCTGTACTTTTCATTTTCCCATGAAGTCATTTCCTCTTTCCCCAAAACACATAATACCTTCTGAGAGAATCCTCAACAAGAAGCAATTAATTTAACTACCACACATGTCAAGAAGAAAATATCTTCTAACCACCTCCCAGATGATTCTTTCTTTCTTCCTTATCAAGAATTCATGCATTTAAAGAATCAAAGAATTCAAATTTCAAAATGCAATTTCCTTTTCTTTATTTAATTATTTATTTAATAATTAAAATTCCATTTCCCACAAAACAATTAATTTAATTTTAATCTATTCTCACAATTAAAGTAACTTTAATTTAATTAATTAATTTATTTAATTAAATAATTTTAACCTCAAAGATTAAATTACTTAACCAAAGAAACTAATTAGTTTATTAAATAAAATGTAAAGCTTTATTTTTAACATTTAAAATTAATTTAAATAAACATTAAATTAAAGAATATTAATCTATCATTAATTTAACAAAATTTGTCTTTCATAACCAATAAACCAATCAAACACAAACGAGACCACCAAAGACATCAGACTTAAACTGACGGCATACTTGTGACTGGGTTTAAGACTAGACTAGGAAGAACCTTGTTACTACCTCCCAATCATTTTCATTGAGTCTTGACACGCTTAGACCTGAGTAACCAGGTGGAGTTGGTGTCATGTACCTGCAATCCTGCAATCAAACAAATAACATACATATATATAATCCATTATACAAACACACCGTGCGGAGAAAATCACAGAAATCACAGGGCACTCGCAAGCGAGTGATGCAACTCCATTCTCCACACCAATACACATCACATCAAACTGACAAATTAAATAACAGTTAATCTACCATAAACATATATATAGCAATAACATATGAAGTAAACATCTATGCTAACATAAAGCATGACAAAATTAATTACCACCATAAAATGTATCATCATATCACAAAATAAATCCACTATCGCTCTAATGTCAGCGATCAAAACATCAAAACCAAGTACCAAGGTCTATCAATGTGAAAACATGCTAACATAAAACATAAGCAAAATGGAGGGGTACTACATCCTCCCCCCTAGGATCAGGCTTACTCCTGGAAGCCTGCAAATAGAAAATAGATAACACACACATCTAGAATACATCCTCCCAAAAAATAGAAGACTAGCCACTAGGATCTCTCTGGATCTGTACCCGGTCAATGTCTCGACCCCTAAGGATCAACTCCCGATGTTGAAGGATGTGCATGGTTTCCAAAGAACGATGCCAGTCCTCCACCAGGAACCTCTCCAACTGCAGCCTGGTGCTCAACTTGGTGGTTATCCACCATGGTAAACACTTTCCTCTTAGGACCATCCATAGCACCTTGAGCTATAGAAAATTCTAACAGGACACAATTTTTTGAGTCTTCAAAAGGAGTATTTTTCATAAGGGGAGAGCATGCAATTATACTAGTGTTAACATTACCAACTTCCTAATGACTACATGAGTCCTCTATGCATCTCCGAGAAGAAACAAACCTCTTATTGGGGGGTACATGCATGCTAGTTAGGTGTTAGTTTATTTTTGGGTCACAAGAAGCACTAGGATTAGGGAGATCCAAATCTTGGCCAACTAGCGGCTTCCCAATTAGGGAAAATCAAGTTCAAAATGCTTAAGTTCATCAAATATACTATCTATTTTTTTGGCTCAAAGGCCTTCCTCTATGACAATATTTTACAAGCATGGAACCATATGTGTCAAGCCCATTAGCATGGGCCAAGGCCTTTCCTTTTGTATTAGATTTATCTACAAAATTATCTATAAAGGAATGAGAGGCAGTCGAAGGCCCTAGTGAGTAGTTTCTTTATAAGTGTCCATAAACATGGAAAATACAGCATCAACAAGGAAGGGATTCATAATCTATCTATTGGATCCATTGCATGTTCTCTAATCTAATTTCTAAAGAGTTGAGTATAGGCTTATTGAGATCAATTTCAACATAAATGTGGGCATAAGTTGTTACCTTCCTTTTAATTATGAGATGAGAAGAAACCATAGGTTTCCCAATGACAATAATAATGGATTCAAGGATATCAAGTCTCAAAAACTCCATGGGTATTTGAAGGAGGTAAATCCATACTATAATTTAAGAAGGGAACTCTTACACAAGACCAAAACTCACATGTCAATATTTGATGGATAGATATTTTTTATTATAAAAATAAGGGCCTTCCTTGAGGGCCATATTTTGATTAGTCATTCTTACATAAAAATGAAAATAAATAAATAGATATAAATATAGGTGTAGATCGAGTGGATTTCCCAATGCCAAAGCTAGTTTTAAATCCTTTTTTTCAAGAGTTAGTAGCTTACCTTGAACCCATTGATCCAACCATTCAAAATAATTATAATATTCATATTTCCCCCCATGTTGCTAGGTCCAACAAGCCTAAACCTCCAAGTAGAGAAAAGAGAATTTAATGCCCATAAACTTAAAAATTAGAGCATGTTCAAAAAGACGATACATGCCATTTACAATCAAATCAAGATTGGTAAATAAAATAGGTTAATTCACACTTTTCTCCAAATGGCCATTTGATCTTGGGAATTTTTCTACTTTCTAATTATATTTCAACTCACTTGTCAAACTTAAAAATAAGTAGCAATATTATCATATCTACCCTTGTCACAACTAAAAGACCAAGAGGAGGAGGGTTAGTAGGCTTGCAACCATAGCCATGAGCAGGTAGGCAAGGTGTCATTAATCTATTTTTGGTTCCATCATAGGATGTGACTATTATCGGTTGACATATGTACACAGTTTCAAATTGTGTGTCTACGACTTGTATTTAAAATCACCATCCTAGGTCACTTAATGATCAAATGATTATCATATAATCACACATTCACAACCCATATTTGATTAGTTGCAATCTACTCAACATCCATTGTTCTAAATTTTTCTATTTTGATCTTGTCATATAGATTTTCTTGGGGCTTGACTATCATTAAGAAATTCTAAACATCTTCCCTCTATGCATAGCAAACTCCTAAAGATGTTTTCAACACTCATTTTCTCAAACACATTTATCCATAACGGTGAACATGTTATATAGGTCCTTAAGATGAAATTATGTAATGAACATAACCACACTAAGAAAAGGTGTCCATGGACCATATAGGTGTTGCCTTATCCCATCATAAAAAAAACTTAGGATTCATTTGTCACAAGCACTTAATCATTAATCTAGTTCCAAATTGTAATTTCTAAATTGCTCTTGTAATTTCTCAACATCAACATCAACAACACGTCAATTTCTCCATAAGCCCTAATTTTATCTCAATTATTTCAATGATTTATATCAATTTTAATTTACATTAATCAATCTCAATTTATTAATTTAAAATATAATGATTAATCATTTCAATTTAAACATAAATTAATTATACATCAAAAATTAAAATATAAAAAATTAACATTATCATACAATTTTCTAGATATGTTATTTAAACAAGTGACGCAAGCGTCGAGTTCTTGCCGAGAGGTAAAAAGCATCTAGCTATGAGTGAGAAAAAGTAATTAGATAGGACATAGGAATATAAATGTATTAAATTTAGGTAGGAAAATTTGAAATAATTTGCAATGGTGCATTAATGCGTGGAATGTTTAGGGTCCATGGGCAACGTGGTCCATAAAGAGATTTGAATAGTTGACATGTGTCGATGGATGCATGCAAAATTGTATTTTTGGGTACCATGTATACGTGGACTTTTTTATAGATATACTAATGAATACTTGTATTTTTATGAGTTTTTATACATTTGCAACAAGAAACATCCTTTATGATCTTATTCAGGAAGCAAAAATGTATTCTTGTTATGTTTAAATTATTAAATGCAAGCAATCTTAAATTTTTGTAACAATGCTTGTGTCATCTGTGTATACATGCATGCATGTATACATGTATCCACGCGCACAAAATGCATAGAAGAGTGAAAATCATCTCCGACATTTGAACAAGTCTCAAAGCATGAGGGGACTCAACTTGCATTTGCAGTATTAAATGAAAGAAAATAGGAGAAATAAACTACTTATGAACAATGCACAATTTTTAATTTATTTTTTTAATAAACCTTTCGGCCCATAAATTCATTAGTCATTTTAATTCGAACAAAGTTTTGATGTAGGAATATTTCTTAAGCATCAAATATCATTTGCAACAATTTACAAAAACATGTGAGCATACACTAAAAAATATTGCATTTTTTACATGTCCCCGCATTATTGCATATAGACACATATCTATATGCATGTGCAAACAAAGTTTACTACACCTCTTTTTTTTGCTTGTATGTCTATTTGTAAATAAAATTATGTTTAGTGTGCTAGTGTAAGGTCTATTTGTAAACTTTTCTAAGATCAATTAATCTTTTTTTTAATGTAATATGAAAGTTAGTTCTATATAAAGCTATTGATTGTATTAGAAATAAGATTTTAATCTTGCTTATGTAATACGAAAACATATTTTTGTGTATAGAACAGTGTAATTATATTACAATAAATTCTTAGATGAATCACTAGAAAGCTATTGATTTTATTATAAATAAGATTTTATTCTTGTTTATGTAATACAAATAGATATTTTTGTGTATATATATTAAACAAAAAATAATTTGCAAAGATATAAAGAACCTTATTACGTAAGATAAAATGTAGCTACACTTAAATAATTCACATGTTTATAGCACTTTGCATTGGAATTTAATGAGAGAGAAACATTTGTAACAATGCTTGAGGCATCTATGTATACATGTATCGATGTGCACATAATGCACACAAGAGTGGAAAGCATCCCCGGAATTCGAACGAGTCTGAAAGCACAATGAGACTCAACTTGCATTTGCAGTATTAAATGAAAGAAAATAGGAGAAAGAAACCACTTATTAGCAATGCATATATCGAAGGGAAGCATAAAAATATGGATCCATGTAAACATGTATACATGCATGGATGTGTACATGAGTCCATGGAATTTGGTATGTAAACAAGAATCTATATATGCCTGCGTGCATAAAGTTAGAAATGTCAGAAACAATTTGCATTTGCAGTATTAAATGAAAGAAAACAGGAAAGATTAATTATTTATTAGCAATGCATATATCGAAGGAATGCATAAATATATGGATCAATGCAAACATTTATGCATGCAACGACGTGTACATGAGCCCATGTAATTTGATATGTAAACAAGAATCTATATATTCCTGCGTGCATAAAGTTGGAAATGTCAGAAACAATTTGCATTTGAAAGATATACAAAAAACATTTATGATCAAAACAAAAGAATAATACATTATTGTTTTTTGAACGAGTGTATAAAGGATATCTAACGATGCATTTGAATGCATGTATACATGGAAATATTTGTTAAATCTGATGATACATTTTAGTTTCCAAGAAATTGTGATACGTGCTCTTAGGTATCTGTAATAAACATGATTTAGAAAAAACATTTTGAAAAGAACTCTTGAATACAACTGGATGTTATGATAGTTATTTTGAAAGCCCTCAGTGTTTAATTGCATAACCTTGATATTTTCTTCATTTTTTCCTCTGTTTGGTATGGTGTGAATTTTGTTGTGATGGATGAAGGTATATTTGAGCTATAGATAGATAAAGCTATATAAGGGTAATAAAGAAGAATGAGCTATGTAAGTGCAACAAAGAGAGGGAATTGAGAGACTGATGAGATGCAAGTAAGGTATATGAATGCGTTATGAAAAGTATTTGATATGGGAGGCAAGGATATGTGACCCTGGAAATGAGAATGAATGGAATGTAAATGGTAGGAATTTATCATTTTTGAGTTACATGCTTAAAATTAAATGCGAGAAATAAAAATTTGAATGAGGGAGCTGGATTGAATGAAAAAGGGAATGCAACAGATTGGTGTGATGCAAGGCAAGCATATAAATGGATTTTGAAATGTATTTGATTTGAGAAGAAAGGACGTGGAAGGGTACAAATGGAAATGAATGGAATGAATAGGGTATGAAGTGATCATTTCTTCCAATAAAGGGTGGAAGAATGTCTAGTTTGTTATTGGTTATGCTTTTTAAAATCATCATAGGGCTGAGTGTCTCAATACAAACACAGGAAAAAGACTCATGTCCCATTTCTCACTCTCCTTCGTACTGAACAAGGTGCCGAGATCCTTGAGGTTCCTCGAAATGCGACAAGAGAAGAATAGATATAAAAATATAATGATATTTAAGGATATTACCTTAGAATTTATATTGCAATAACTTGAATATGACCTTGAAAAATATTTGAAAACCGATAAAATATTTAACAAATTAGAGAGGTATATACTTCCTAAAACGAACTCTAAAATAACATATATGATTTTTTCTTGTCTTCATAGTGCCAATATTATTCTGTAATACCACTTGTAATGAATCAAATTGCACAATAAAACAATACAGTAAGAAAAATACTACAAATACTTGATAATAGTAAGTCACTTTCAAGAGACAAGCTCTAAAAGTCTCCAAGAAGAACACAATTCAAAATATGATGATAATAAACTAACTACAAGCTCCTAGAAACACCCTACTTATGTCTTAGAAATCACCCAAGCTAATGTAGATTTAAAATATGTAAATATATGTACATTTTGTTTTTGAGCAGCCAACATCTTATATGTAACCATTGGAATGATTAGACCGTCTGTAGTAGAAATGCAAACAGATACATCAAGACGGATCAACATTACCAAAAACTTGTAAAAAAACACAAAATGAAAACAATTAATATGGAAGGTCATGAAACCGAAAAAATGCAAACGCTGATGTGTTAGAAAACAATAAATGCATGGATAGAGAAATATGTAGAGCTATTCACAGATATATGTATGGATGCATTGACAGACACATGTATACACAAAAAACAGAACAACATGGACAGATGGAGAAATGAATACATGCATACATGGATCCATGCATATTTGCATATAGCTACAAATGCATATGTTACATGGAAGGATGTATTCATATAGACATGGAAATATGGATGAAGGCATATATGCATATATGCATGTATGGACAATATGCATGATTGTATGTCAACATACAACTTTTGATTTTTTTATATTGGAAAATTAGCATTTATCTGTTTCTATTTATCAGAATAGCTTTATAAATCATTATTGTTATAGAAAATCAGTGAAATGTGATCGCATAGATTGATTAAATAAATTTAAGGAAAGACATAGTTTATAAAACTGGCAAGTAGAGGTACGCAATCCATGAGTGCAAATTAAATGCATTGAAATATCAGGAAAATGCGAACACATAGAGAGGTCAAAATAATTGAAGCAAATGCATTAAATGGCATTTGCCTGGTGGCGAAGGTGCTGGTATGGCTCGGTGGGCATGGGTGGCCAGCATAGGTGCACAAATACATATGTGCATGTTGTACATGCACACATGTATAGGTGGATGCATAGACACATGTATACAGAGAGAGATAGATATGTTACATAGAGAGCTGTGGAGATACATGGATGTATAGAAAAATGCATATATGCATCTGCAAATGGGCAGAGACAAAGACATATACATAGGTGCATGAGTCCATACATGCATATATACATGTATCCATGCAAGATATCGATAGATGCATATATACATGGATGTGTGCATGCAATTCATAGGTGCATATATGCATAAATTGATGTATACATGTAGCCGTAGATACATCCATACATATATAGATAGATGCATAAAGAGATGGTGAGATATATGCATAAATCGATATATGCATAATTGCATCTATGGATACACAGATACATAATGAGATGAAGAAAAAGAGATATTTATATATGCATATACGGAACCATATAAAATTGAAATATGGTTAGCATATTGTAATCAATGAGTATTTAGACTGAACACCTTGATACTGGCATGTTAACTGTGTCATTGTTATCAAGTTTGTGGTGCTCATTTACCCTTGTAAAAATGCATATGTAATTAATTAGGTAGTTGTTAATTAGTCTTTAAATACATAATAATTAAAAGAAAGAAATAATGATAATTATCATTGTGCATAATTCAGCTATAAATCAAATCCAATTAACAAAGTAGCAATGGAAAACCATGTGCATGTTAATATGTTAGAGAGCATGTATTTGTGCATAAGTGTATAAGGATGTCATGAGTTGTGATTTCTACTTGCATGTAGTTGTATTAAACAATTAATAGTAAGTATAGAATGACCCGACTGGGTTGGAAACTGAATATTTATGTGGCTTTTAGATGATACCAGGTTTGGAGCCATGAGACTTGGTAGATGCTAAAACGTGACAGTAATCATAGCGTATCAGCTAATAGGACTAGGTGACATTCGACTCATGTCAATCTAGTCAGTTCCATATTTCTCATTTACCCTTGTTTGATCTGATATGTAATTAATTAGGTAGCTGCTAACTAGTGTTTAAATACACAGAGATAAAAAGAAAGAAATAAATACAATTATGCTTTTGTACATATTAGCTGTCAATGAAAGCCAAATAACAAAGTAGCAGTAGAAAACCATGTGCATGTCAATATGTTGGAGAGCATGAATGTGTGCATCACTGTATAATTATCTAGAAAGCCCTCTGTTTGACTGCGTAACCGTGATATTTTGTTCATATCTTTCTTTGTTCTGTATGGTGCAAATGTTGTTGTGATACATGATACACATGAAGGTGTGCATAGAATCCATATATGCATACATACATGTATTCATGCATAGTATTTAGAGATGCATAAATGCATATACCAATGTCTACATGTATGGATAGAAACATGTATACATATACTAATAGGTGCATGTATACATAGTCACATATATACATGAATCAATATATGGATGGTTGTATCTGAGGATACATAGATAGACAATGACATGTAGTAAAAGAGACATATTACTTATTGTATTCCCCAGAAGCACATTATCCTGAGGAGTTTTGTAAAACAGTTCACTTGCCTTATAAATGCTTTTGTATTTTACATGTCTGCCTATGAGAACAATAACCATGACATCTGACAAAATTTAAATGCTTGGTGGCAGAAAATAGGTTTCGACTGCATTGTTTTGTCTATCTCTGTGCAAATGAAAATTTGTATTGTGCTATGGTAAATTCTCTAGTGCATTAGGTACTTTAAAGCGCAATTTTTTGGATGTTGCTCTTGTTCCAGGTCTGATTCTTTTCGCGGGTTATAACTACCTACTGTTGTATTAGTTTCCCATTTTTTCTTCTACAAATGAATGAATATGTAAACAAATAATCATATATAATAGTTTTTCTTTGATGAGTTTTGTCAAATAGTTCACCTATTTTCTGTATGCTCCTATTGTTTGCATTTATGCCTATGGGGACAATAATCATGACTTTCAACAAAATCCCTCTATCCTTTACGCTTTGATGATAACGGAAAAGCTGAAAGCAACACACTGTCGACTTATTCTTTGAAAGCATAGCTGAAGGTACATAATTCATTGATGCAAAATTATTGAATGGCATCTGACTAAAGAGGAGGCTGTTTGGATTTCTAATTAGTCTTTGAATATATAACAATTAAAAGAGAGAAATAAGTATAATTATCCTTGGCCACATTTCACATTAACGAGCTACTTGATACATGTATCCATAGATACATGGATGTGGACATCTATCATGGTATCCATAGATGCGTAGATACATGTATCTATGAATAGATGTATCCATAGATACATCGACACATATATGGATAGATGCATGTATACATATGCACATAGAAGCACAGATACATATATGCATGGATGCATCTATAGGTAGAAGAATACATAGAAACATAGTTGCATGGATAGATAGATGGATGCATAGTTGGATACATAAATGCTTAAATATGCATGTATGGAAATATTCATGGATTGCATATGAAGTTGCATAGATACACATATCCATGGGTGCATGTATACATAGATGCATGTATTGCAGTACACATGGATGCATGTATATGTGTATACATAGATGCATGTATTGTAGTACACATGGATGCATGTATATGTGTATCTCTAGGCAGGATGCATGGATGCATGTAAATAGAAGAATTTTGTCAAATGCCATAGCTATCGTCCTCATAGGCACATATGCAAAAAATGGAAGCATACAAAAGGCAAGTGAAGTGTTTGACAAAACTCATGGAATAAATGTGGATGCATGAAATGTGGTTCGAAAGGGACTATGTAAAAACCCTTTTGTCTATTTTGTTGACTGCATGGGAGCCCTGTAAAGACTATATGTCTTCAATTGCTATAGAGTTGTGCCATAGAGAGAGTTTTAGAACCAATGTGTTATTAACCTGTGCTGTAATGAGAAGTTTGGAACAATGTAAACCTAAATTGTGCAATTGTAGCAATTTTTTCAAGAAAAGAGTACAGGGTGAGTTTCTAGAATGAACCTTTTTCTTTGTTCACAATTGCGAAATGCAAGTAGGGTTTCATAGTGCTTTAAGGCATTCTTATAGTTTGATTATAAATTGATATTTTAAACTACTTTTAGTATTATCTATTCGAATTTCTTGTTGAAATGAGAAGGTTTCATCTGTGTTTGATAGGAATTATGTAGAAACCCTCTTGTGCATTTTACTTCATGCATGTGAGCCATGTAAAGTTTGTATATTTTTGATAACTGCAAAGCGGTCCCATAAAGAGAGCTTTGGAACCAAAATTATGTCAACATGTGCGATAATGAGAGTTTTCTCCTTGAACCTTGTTATATATTCAAAGACTAATTAACAATTCAAACAGCGTCCCCTTTAGTCAAATGCCATTCAATGCATTGAGTTTGCATCAATGAATTATGTACCTTCAACCACTAGTTTTAATCAAAGTATGCATATGGATTCAGAATCAAAAGCTCTTTCCTATGAACCCATTTTTAATTTGCCTATGCATTTGCCCAGAATGCTTTTTAACCGGGAGCATTGGCCAATCACATTTCAGCATATAACATATTACTTATTTTTTTGTATAGTTTGAATTTGGAGAGCTATTTTATATATTGGAAGATTAGCATTTATCTATTTTTCTATTCGTCCGAGTAGCTTTATAAATCATTTTTGTTTTAAAAATTTAGGAAAATGTGAACACATAAAATGATTAAATAAATTTAAGCAAAGGCATAGTGTAAAAGTTGGCAGCTAGAGGTACACAATCCATGAATGCAGATTTAATGCATTAAAATATTAGGAAAATGCGAGCGCAATGCATGAATACAAATTAAATGCATTAAATGGCATCTGGCTGGAGGTGAACGCACTGGAATGGCTTGGTGGCCACGCGTGGGCAGGGTACTTTGGCCATTTAATATAGAGATAAGCCACTTGCTATGCATCTCTATTACTTTCTGTGTGTTGTTTTTGTGTTCTATAAGCCTGTATTTTGTAAACCTAAAGTCTGCAATTGCTTTGAGCTTTTTTGCTATGATGAAAGCATAAAGGATAAAGGAATTTTGTGAACTGTTATATTTAATGTGCTCATAGGCACATATGCAAAATATGGAAGCATACACAAGGGAAGCGAATTGTTCAAAAAAACTCCTGAAAGAAATGTGGTGCCATGGAATGCAATAAGTGTTCATAATGGACACTTTGGTTTTTACATGTTAACTTTGTGACATAATGCAATTTGACATGAAGAATGTTGAAGCCATGACATGAACAATAGAACTATTTAACACTGAACTCTATGCCTGTAATAATTATTGCAAAAGTTGTAAATGCCATAGATGAAATAATATGAATAAAATTTTAGTTTTTGCTTTTCTTGAAATGCAATGAAAAAACTGCTATAAAGGCATAACACAAGGTTGTGTAACATATTGCCACTCCTGTTTCTAATTTCTTTGGACATGAATGCTTTAGACATTTGATTGCAATAGTAACATGTCTACGAAAATGGAACAATAGAGATCATAAATAAGTAGTTTTAAGTCTGAGTATATATGTAGCTTGAAACATATAAGCTCGATTTGGCATTTATGAAAACAACTGTTGTCTACGGTGAAAGAGCCAATTAGTGTTCCTATATGCGATATCCATAGAACAAAATAAATTGCTACAAGGCTAGAGTGGCATATCCATAAATGCATGGACGCATGTATACGCAATTGCATACAGGGATACGTAGAAGCTTAGATGAATACATGCATACATGAAAATGTGCATATGTGCATATGGACATAGAGGCATATATACATGTAAATATGCATATATGCAGCGAAAGCAACAAATGGATTTCTCTATACAGGGATGTACTTTATACATTAGAATGCGTGATGGAAAAGTGACTATAAAGTAGAATGCATAAAAGCAGTGTCGAGACTTGGTTGCATTAACAACATAAAATGAAAAAAGCCAGAGGAAAATAACTATTTATTGCCTCAAGTAACTTGTTTATGGGTCTGGAGTGTGCAACCATAACAACTTCTACTCAGTGACCATAAACTCTTGAAAACATAACAAACAGAGAGCAAATATTGGAAAAGCTAGAAACGACAGAATGCAAAAGGAAACATTTAAACTATATAGTTTGAATGGCATTATGCATGGAGGGCTAATAATTATTGAACATATATGTCGGATGTACATAGACAACCACTGTCTTCGTAGGTGCAAAAACAAAATTAGATTTTCAGATGTCCATATTCGAGAAGACTTTAACATAGTAACCTATAAAAGTGTCTAAATGTATAATAGCAATAGAGTATTTTAAAACCAAAGATGTCTTTAACATGTCAAAACCAGTGAAATGTCTTAGAGCATGGAAAGGCGAAAAAGTTAAAGTCTGAACAATGTAAATCTGTACTCCTGTATTCCTAGTTTCCTGTAAAGCCAAGAAAATGCTATGTATTAGAAACATAGTTTGTATGGATGGTGATTTGAGGTGCTGGTTCACAAGAGAAAAAGTTTACATATGAATGACTTTTTTACCTTTTGGTGATGTTTCCTGTCTATTTGCCAATGCAAATGGCTTCAACAATGACATTGTTTTGGTCAAGGCTAAAATGTCCTTCAGCGCTGAAGTCCCGTAGGATGAATATCATTGCTGACTTGTCCTTGATATAGTCTTCATAGCTGAGGTTTTGCAGTTTGGGCAATAGACGGTGCATGGTGACCTGGTCAATTGAAGACTGAATTGTTTGATTGTCATAAGTTGTAATGATAGTTTTAAGTTGCAAACAGAATGTATAATTGACTTGTTGGTTGCACTGTTTGCAATGAGCAGTTTTTTCTTGGAGTGTGCCATAGCCAGTGAATTTGCATTTGCATTTTGGACAACATGCATGAAATGGATTGGAAAATGCATTTGCTGCTTTTAGAGTACCAAAACCTATAGAATATGGTTCAAAATTGTTAGAGGAAACAAAAAATACAGGTTTGGATGCGATAGTTCAAAAAAAAATGAATGTCGTTACCTTAAAAGTTGAATGTAGCAGGTTGTTGAGTTTTTCCAAGCTTCTTTTGTCATTCAAGTTACAGATGAATGTTGACCGACATGTGTGAAACGTGTTCTTTTGATCTGTTTTTCTTACAACATTCTTGAAAAGCATTGCAGGTGTTTTATTTGTATGCAACTGGTCTTCGATTGCAAAGTATTGTTGCTCATATGTTGACCGTAATAGCACCTGTGATTCAATGAGAGAATTAGATTTTGTTACAGAAATTGTTATAGAGACCACTGTGGAACGAGAAAAGGTTGACACTGAAAGAACAGGAAAAGTTTTGTAGACCGAAATACCTGTGCTCTGTCTATGTCACTGTGGCCATCTTTGATGTCAACTGCAAATTGGGTACCCATTTTCTTGGCACCAACTACTAGCGCAACTATTGTGCCAGCTGGGTACTCATTTATAGTTGTTAGCAGCTGGTTGATAGTCGTACTTGGAATGAATTTGTACTCTTGACAGAGGCGTGGGATGTTTTCAGTGGTGCTTATGTCTGTTAAAATCAAAATGCAATCACAGTCACCTCTGTCGTAATCTTTCCTAGGTGCAACTTGGAAATCTGAGATTGAGATAGCTGACCCCGAGACTATTTTAGGCTCATGTTTATACACAAGGTTTCCACTAACATTTAACATGATTGTCATTTCTGCTTTGTGATCTATTAAATCAGCACACAACATTTCTCCGTGTTTTGTTGGCCTTATCCAATGTTGCTTTGTAGACAACAAGCACATCACCTTGGAAGGTGTCTCCAACTCTTTTTGCATTTAGCTATTCAATTGAAACAATCTTAGGTTTCTTGACTCTTGTCCTACAAGGAACAAGGATAATGTCAATTGAATGCTAATTTAATATTAGCAAGCTGGGAAAATGGTGGTACAATGAAGAACCAAGCACTTTACCATTGTGCTGACTCTTCCTGTGCAATTTTCACTTGTTTTGCCTGTCTTTTTGATACATCTTTTGGCATCCTGCAAAGAATTGGAACAATGTTATTTGAATATTTGTGATTTGGCTGAATGAGTATGAAGGAATAATACTATGAGTGCTTTACCGTTGTGTTGATTCTTCTTGCATGGTTTGTATTTGCTTTGACTATCTTTTAGTTTCATCCATAGATCTCCTGCAAATCAATGGATATAGCATTGAAAAAGGAATTGCAAAGCATAAAAGTGATATAAGGCTATAAGTTCTATAAAGTTGAATTTGTCTGCTGGGCAATATGCAATTTTAGGAAAATTGGATTGTGATCAGTCCAATATGCTTCTGATTTATAGGTAGAGAGCATATATTTGTAGTCGTGTTGGACCAAATGTGGTCAATGACTGACTTGCCCATGCTGTGTTGTTGGTCCAACATAAATTGTATATTGTTCTGCTGCATATAACTGTGGAGTATTTTTTTGCTTTTGCTTTCAGAAAACATGTTCACATTAAAATCACCTAAAATGTACATGTTTTCTGAATTTGTGGATGCAATAATTATTTGCAAGATTGCGATTACTTCGTCTATGGCAGTTGCAGGTCTTGCATAAATATTACAAACATTGAGTTCATTGTTAGATAGCATTACTGTTGATGTGATGGCTTCAATATTTGATGTTTCATGTTGTTTTGATTTTGAAAGGAATAAATGTTTCCTGGTTAAAGTTGCTATGCCATGTATGTTATGCACAGAGAAGCTATCAAAATACTGTAGCAAGATATTTAGCTCAAAGGGATGCATATGTGTTTCTTGGAGACACAAGATATCAGATTGCATTATGCCATAGTCATTGACAATGTCTTCTGCATGTGCTTTCAAGCTACGAGTGTTCAATGTACATAGGAGCAAATGTGATTTGTTTTCTGAACATGTGCTTTGGTTATCAAATTTCCATTGTGCACATGTCTGGAGACGAGACATTTCTAGTTGTATTTTGTTTTTAACTTTAAAGTTTTTTGTAGTTAAAGGTTGTAACAAAAATAATGATTCTACTGATTTTGTTCGTGATAGAGCTATATAGGTTAGCCCATGTTGTCTAATGCCTGTGGGATCAAAAGCCAAGGCCTCCATTGTTAATCCTTGGGATCGATGTATGGTTCGTGCACATGCTACTTGTATTGGGAATTGTTTTCTAATTGTAATTTGCTTGTTTGTTGTTATTTTCTGGATTGGCCTAGCAATGCATTGTATAGGCACCCAGTCTTTGTCAATGATAGTAGAATAGCATTGTGCTAGTTTTGTGTGTTGATGATGTCCGATTGATGGGTCATTAAATTTAATCCAGACAATATCAATTTTGTTTTGTGTTGTATATGCTTTAAAAATTCCATCTGAACCGTTGACGAGGCCATCTTGAACATTGTAATTGCCTGCATAAAGTTCAACAAGAATGTTTGGTTTCAAGCATATTTGTGATGGAAGTGTCGTTGTGTGACTGTATACTCGTATTGCATTAAGGTCCTCCTCAAGTTCATCTATTGCATCTAGCACTATCATTTGGGTTGGAATGATTGATAGCATTTTGTTGTTATGTGCTTGAACATCAATTCTCCTATAGAAAAGGTGCGGAAGCAATGGATCAAATGGTACAGGATGAAAGCAAATTTTGTTGAGATAGTCTATGTCATGAGTTGTCTAAATGCCTACTCGTAGTCTATTAAGGATTGAAATAAATATTTCATCTTTTTGTCTCATGGTAGTCACCAATGAATAGCATTTTATATGGTCTTTCCAGAAACTATAAGGCATTAATTCAATTAGAGTAGGCCTATTTTCAAAAACCACAGAGTCAAGGACAGGTTGTGCCTGGTAAAGGTCACCACAAAATATTGTATCAAGGTTTCCAAAGTATGCTGTAGGCATTTGCATTATGTCTCGTAGTCTTCTATCAATATACCGTAGGAATGTTGAGCCAACTAATGATATCTCGTCTATAAGAAGTATGCACAATTGATCATAGTGCTTTGACATAGTGTCAAGCACTTTAGTGTTCAGTGGCAGGAATTCTGATGTGTTAAAAGGTATGTGAAATGCTGAATGTAATGTGAATCCCCCTATGTTATATGCTGCTTTACCTGTATATGCAGTTAATAAGCCCTTGGGTTTGTCTGGATTATTGTCAATAGAATTGCTATACATGCGAATGAGAGCTTGGTAGATGGCCTTTGCTGTAAAAGTCTTTCCTGTTCCAGCTCCCCTAGTCAAAAACAAGTGCAATGGATTTTGTGGATTTTTCATCTTTTTTATGAGAACATCTTTAACAATTGCTTGTTGTTCTTTATTTAACATTCGTCTTAACTTGTAGTATTCATTGTTATCTATAATCTGTGGGTGCTTTGCAATTTCAAATCCATTGGAATGCATGGTATTTGGATTAGAACAACCTATGTTTGGAAGGTTTGTTTGTATGTCATATAGTTCTTTCTGGTGAAGCTTTGCTTGCATTGCTAGGTCAATGAGCTTTTCATCTTCAAGAGACTGAAGATCATTTATAGCTTTGTCAATGTCACCCCATGCAGAGTTTGTGTTGTGGATGAACTTTGCACTATTTGTTTGAATGGTTTGTCCATGGTACATGTATGCATGTTCCCAAGAGTCAAAGTTTTGTTTGAGTGTATGCTCATTAATGGTAAATGGAACATAGAGAACCAATTGCTCTCTATAATGATTCTCTATATCAAAGTGTTTGTTGAAATTGAGAAACCATACCACATTTGGTTTGGCCTTTGGTTCAATTGTAGCACCGTATTTGTTGTATCTTGAAACAAATTCTGCAAGACATATGTCCACCATTGTTTCAGGATGTTTTAAATAGTAGTCTATAATAGATTTTGCAAGAACGGTTTTTGATTCGTCTGGCTCATTGCTCAATTGTTTAATAGATTTTAGTATAAATGTGCGATCATTGTCAGATCGTGTATCAGTGAATATACATTCTCTTGAACTATAGTTTAATGGTAGTGACAAAACAATATGTGTAGCTTGTTGTGATGACATTTGTTGTAAGTTAAGCATGGCATTTCCAAGTTTACTCACCATTCGTATTGCATCAATATTGTCTTGCTTGTGGTCTGTACGTATTCTTTTGAATGCATATGTCATTGACTTGTGTACTTTTGCAATATATGAGCTACAATACATTGCAGCAACATATGCATTGAGGACAAACTGTGCATCTGTATTAGCCTTCCAAAGATCTGGAATTTTCCTTGAAAAACTACTGTTCCATATTTGTGATGGTTTTCTTTGTAAAAAAAGCGTGGGCCTGTTTAATGTTGAGCTCAAAGCTTCAATGTATTCATTGTCAATTAAGTTTATTTCTTTCAAGAACATTTGAAAAGTGAATGTTTCGTCATAGTTTGCTTTTTGGAGTTTTGCAAAGATGTCAATGGCATTTGCAGTTAGCGCTTCAGTCTTTTGGAGTATTGGTAAAAGTATAGTTGACTTTTGCATTGGTGGAAAAGGAAAATTGTATCTACAAAGTCATTTTCTTGATCTCTTGCATTTCTTTGTATGATGATGTTTGTGTAGCATTGCTAAAGTAGGTTCCAAATTTTTGGTGTCGCAAGTAATATACTTATCAACAAAAGCTATGATACGTCCGTGATTATCTTATGTGTGTAGATTGGTGCATTTTAACTCCCATATATGTAGAGTGGTAGGAAATGATCATGTCTAATTTCCATTTTGGAGCCTCTCGCTGATCGAGAAGTAATCAATGACATTTCCAAAGAAAGAGTCATCCTCAGAAATATCAATTTTTTAATTGCATTTATCTCTATGTTTATAAGTAGTAACTGCAATGCGATAGGGTCTTCCTTGGATAGTTCAAATCTTTGTCAATGTGCGGTTAGCCATTAGACTTTTGACGGTTTTGCGCTGGATTGGTGTAGGATTGTGCAGCTCTTTGTAATGTTTTGGAATTAGTGGATCCCACTTTGCTCAAATATGACTCAGTGGGAAAGTGATGAAAAATGTCTATCCTAGTTACTAATCATGTAAAATACATTTTTCTTAAGTTGTTGTGAATAGTCTGGAGAGATTCTTATTCTTTTGAAATCAACATATCCAATATCTGATTTAAGAATTTTTTCTAGATTTGGTTTGTGTTTAACGTCTTTTGCAAATAGCTTTCATCCTTTTAACTAGCATTTTCGGATCCTTATTGTCATTGTAGACAGTACTTGTTGTATTAGTACCTTAATAGCTTTGAAAAAAATGTTTGTTGTATGATATGCAAATTGTCTTTGTGATTGTAAGAGCTCCCAGCGTACTATTTTCTGATATGTAAAGTTTTTTACAATGTCATTATCACGTGGTTTGCCAAAGAATAAAGTTGGGAAATTCATTTCTTCAGCATACATGTCCTTAAATATTCCAATTGGATACTTGTCCTCTACAGGTGCAATTTCACAATCTTGTCTCCAAGGTGTTATGGGATAACACTTCAGACCTCAAGAATCCATGTATCAATGTTTTTGATGGGTTTCCATTTTCCATTTCACTATCTGATTCTGTTTCACTTGTATTCTGTGGACCATTGTCTTTGTTTTCTTCAGTGCATTGGAGAACTTCTTGCCAATCTTGGTTTATGTGGACTTTGTGCATTTTGTATAATGGTGTCCTTGTTAATTGAGTCAAAGCTTGCATGATGACATTTGGGCACACCATGCCTTTTTGAAATGCATTTTTGTATTGTAAGCGCCTTTTCAATGAAACAAAAATTGTTTGTGTGTTGTTAATTGATTGTGGTAATGCTCTTTGTACAATGTTCATGTCAATAGGGACATTTATAATAGAACCTGTTAGGCCTATTTGAGACCTTTTGAACCCTAGTTCCCAAATCTGTGCAAATGCAATTCTAAGTGAGACAAGTTGTTCTTCTAGCTGAGTTAAATTTTGCACATAGCACAATGGTCTATTAGTTCTTATGTTCTGTGGGGTAGCATACTTTGGAATAGTGGACTGTTTCAATGCAAAGTAGCATACATGGCATATGAAATCTGTGAATGGTAAGGAATCTGATTGTAGTAGCTTACAGTATAGTTCTTTTTGTTTTTCTTTGAATGTCCTGATATCCTTGTTCAAATAGAGCACTTGGCAAATTGCACATGGGTATTTTGGTGTATCTTGTATTGTTGTTTTATAAATTTCTATTGGTGACAATGTTTTTTTTTTCTTTGGACTGGTAGGTATACTTTCTTTTTGTTTTTCTTTTCTAATCAAGTTCTTCAGGTGATTAAGTCTTATTGTTGATTTATGTTTAAAATTTTTTGTTGTGACAAATGGTATCAATTTTTTCTTATTTTTTGGCAAAGCATGTGTCTTGTTCAAGTAAGTAATTTTGTATTGTGGACCACTTCTGATCAACTTTTTAAGTTGGAGTAAGCTTGTTGAGCATTGGCGAGTTAGATTTTGGGCTTTGATTCTTAGAAGCAGCTCAAAATGTCTAGCCAGAGGGTTTGTATCATGGAACAATATAGAGACTGATTCTGTATATCCAGAATCCTTGAAATCTAAGTACTTTCTTGATGTTGTCAATGACCAGAGGCTTATTTGTATTTTCAACCATTTGGATATCCAGTGAATGCAGAACAAGTCACCCCACAATCCACATTCACTATGGTTTGTGCATGGTCTTGCAGACAATCGCATTTTGCGGAAGTATGTTTCTTGGTCATGTACTTTGTGCAATGTATATAAAGTATTAGGATTTAGTTCAGTGTTATATGATTTAATTGCTTCTTTGTCCTTATTTTGAAGACAAGTTAGGAAATGATCTATAGCTCCATTTCGTAATTGAGTTGAGGTGTACTGATTGTTAAGTAGTACTTGAAGCGAGTCAAACAAACAATAGCCAGCATTGTATGCAAATGTGCTTAATCTACAAAGGCCTTCAGCCCTAAGGGCATTGTCAATGTTTGATATCCGAGGATACTTTATGCATAATTTTTTAATTTCATGTGAACCTATGGGCTGTTTTGAAGTTACATTTTGTGTTTCAATGTTTAACAATGGTTCGAAGTGTCCACTTAAAGAATTCATGTCATGAAATAGCAGAGAGACTGATTCTGTGTAGTTAGAAGTATTGAACTGTAAGTACCTTCTTGTTGTTGTTCTTGACCAAAGGCATATTTGTATATTCAACCATTTGGATATCCAGTGAATGTAGAATAAGTCACCCCACAATCCACTTTTAGTGCAATCTGCCTGTGGCTTTGCAGATAATCGCATTCTGTGGAAATATGTTTGCGGATCATGTACTTTGTGCAATGTATATAGAGTATCAGGGTCTAGTTCATAGTTGTATGATTTTATTGCTTCTTTGTCCTTGTTTTGAAGGCAACTCAAGAAGTAATCTATAACTCCGTTTCGTAGTTGGATTGATGTGTAGCGATTGTTAAGCAGTAGCTGTAATGAGTCAAACAAACAATCGCTAACATTGTATGCAAAAGTACTTAATCTACAAAGCCCCTCACTCTTAAGCGTGTAGTCAATGTTTGATATTTGGGGGCACTTTTTCAATTCATAGATGTCAACGTCTATCATTTTCTTTGTTTCTTTTGTATCCTAATGTGTTTGAAAATAGCAGATGTTATGTATGAATAGTATCAAAAGCTATCATCTAGATTACAAAATCTATAGTTTTATCCTATGTTGCCTATGTGCTTTTACTCAATAGCATTCTATAGTATTAATCATGTTGTCGGCATCTTGGAAGATAATAATCTCTATATATGTTGGAAAATGGATCTTGAGTAGTAGCAGAAGCCTACGTGACATATTATACAACAAACAATTTTTTAGAAGCACAAGGGAAAAATAGTATTAATTCTTCAACCTGACCTTGTCATCCACTATCCCCCACCAGGATTGTATGTACTTATTCCTGTTACATTGATAAATTGGATAAATGAGTACAATGCATGATGTATACTTTCAATGCCACAAACAAAAAACAATATTTTCAGGTAGCTTTGTTTACATGCAAGAAATGGTGGATAAGAATCTTTTTTGCTCACATTGTCAATCTGAGGCTATGGTCTTCAAATGTTTTGTGTAATTGGATTCCTTTGTTTCTATGTACTTCTAAGTGACTGATTTTCTCAAAGAGCAAATGATTTTAAAAGCTATTCACATAAACATGAATTAAGTGGCATGTAGGGAATAGTTTCATAAATCATTTATGTTTTTAAAAAATCAGGGAAATGCAAAGGCATTGATTGATCAAAGAAGATCTATGGCTTTTCTTATTTGTGGGAATAGCTTTTAAAATCATTTGAGTTTTAAAAATTTGAGGAAAATGCAAAGGCATAGGTCCATTGAGCAAAAGCGAAGGCATAGATCGATTAAATAATTAAAAAAAAGAGATTAAAACTCACAGGTGTAGGCACACAGTGCATAAATGCAAAGTAAATGCATTAAATTACATGTGGCTGGATGGGAAACTGCTGGAATGGCTTGGTGGACATGTATAGCCAGGCTGCTTTGTTCATTTGTTATAGGCTTAAGTCACTTGTTAAGCATGACTATTACTTTGCGGAAATTGTTTTTCTATTCTACAAGTCTTTGTTCTAGAAGAGTTTACAATGATTGAGCAGACTTTGTTATAGTTACAGTGTCCAGAACTAGAAACGAGTTACTTGAGGCAATAAATAGTTTCTTTTGTTAGTTTTCTCTTACTGTAGAGGTTTATAGCACACAGTCAAATTGGCAATGTGAGCAAAACAAAATTGTGGTTAATGTCATTTTGCATGTAAACAAGACCATGGAAAAATATTGCGTCATGTCTATGAGTAACATAGTACATCATTCATTGTACTCATGTGCCATGTCAGCTTTTGAAATTAACTTTGTGGTCTTTTTTTGCAATATAGGAAGATTAAACACACGTTCACTTGCACAGTGCATAGCAACTTGCCACAGATATAAGTAGTCTTATGAACAAAATTTCCTTAAATGCATATAGGTAAAAGCCAGTTGACATAAAACAAAGACTTATAACTTTATAGGCTATTTGAAACTGTAAAAAGGGTTTAAAAATTGCATTCTAGCAATTCATTCTATTCTATGGATATTGTATAGAGGAAGTATAACTAGTTAACACATAAGCAAAACTTGTTCTATTTTTCGAAGACAAATTACTATTGCAATTGTGGAAAATGCATTTTCCTGTTTCTATATGTGCAAGCAGCCTTTTAAATCATTTGTGTTCAAAGAAATGAGGAAATACAAGATGACAAAATGAAAACATGAAAAAGAACTTTATGCAGTTATTATATTGTAGAATTTCAATTGCATTTCAAGAAAAGCAGAAAGACAATTTAGAGAGCTGACCTTGCAATTTGCTATTGAATGATCAAGTATACTTGCAGCAATGTACAAATTCTGGCTGTTATTATAGGCACAAGTAATTTTTCCTAGTACAATGACAAAATTGAGAAGTGAGCAAACTGTAAAAACATATACTATTTCATCTACAACCATGGGAAATCTTCCTAGAAGCGCATATTTGGAAAACTCTGCATTGTTTTTTTAAAAAAAAAAAGGAGAAGGTTAATATGCTAACCTCACGTTGTAGTTTGTGCATGATTGTTTAAATACAGTTGAAAGCACCGATCCCTGTTACAAGGACAATTTAGACAAATGAGTACAGTGAGTGACATATACTATGTTATTCATAAAAACAAAACATAATTCTCATGTAGATTCATTTCGACGAGAAAGAACCTAAGTAAGAACTTTTGTTTCTTATAATGCAAATTGCATTTTATAATTTTAAAATACTTATTGTTATTTGTGTACCCTATAATATAGAATTTTTTTTGCATTTGCATGCATTAGTGTAATTCTGTTATTGCAATGGTGGCATAAGCTCTTTAAGAGCAATCAATGGAATAGATGCCATATTTGCTTAAGCATCTGAAGAAGTGTAAATAGGCCATGGCAACCTGTCAATACTAAGCCAAAAAACAACACAGACCTGTGCTACCACTGTTAAGTTCTGATAAAAACAATTTCTAGCTACTGTTTAATGCTAGACCAACTATCACTTAATAGTCAAAGCCAGATAAATATTGATTTTCTAACTAAATGGGGTCATTTCATTTCCATTTGCATAAGTTTATTTTGTACCATTATGTAGCACTTACTATTACTTGTGCAATCAAGCCACATGCAAGTAGAATTCATAACTCATGGCATTTAGATACACTCAAGGAGAAACACAAACCAAGGTTGTTGGCATCCTGATAAGAAAGATGATGACATACATCCAATTAATGTATGCCACAACATCTTATTCAATGAAGATGATTTGGATAGGGACGTTACAAATGAGAATCCTTATTGGTGTGTGAGTAATCCTCTTTTTCAAGACTTCTCAAGGAAATTGCATGCGAATACTATCAGTGAACAGGTGGAATCAGATTTATTAATTGACTTTCATTGATGGGTCAAATGTGCACAAGAATAGTTATAATTATTTCTTTGTTTTAATTACTATGTATGTAAATACTATTTAGCAGTTACCTAATTAATTAGATATGAAATGATAGAAGGGAAAAAGAAGATTAATTAATTAAGATAATTTGATTCATTAATTAATAAGGTGAATTATCATGTAAAAGTACATAGATTAGAAGTTTGGAAGAAATCCTCTTTCCTTTATGCTTTAATGACAACGAGAAAGCTGAAAGCAATTGTGGAGTTTAGGCTTATATTTGTAAATTGCATTTGCCTGACAGCCTACAAAGCCTTCTCAACACATTGTCCACATATTGTTCAAAAGGTCCCATTATGGCACATGCTAACAACACAGTAGCTCTAAAGTTTGCACTATGGAACAGTGATGCAGTAATTGAAGATATGTAATCTTTAGAGGACTCATAAGCACCAAGTTATCGTTAAGCTTCCATATTGTACATTGGAGAAAAGACAATTGTTCGTCCGAGGAACTAGTCTATGAAGATTAGCGTAGGCTGAGCATTGTGAAACCCAATCTGCCTATGGACTCTTAAATAAAAGAAAACTGATGAAAATAACTATTTATTGCTTGAAGTAACTTGTCTACAAGTGTCCTTTTTGGAACCATGACAACCTTTTCCCTGTCACTGTAAACTTCTCCTAGAGAAGACATATAGACACACACACATATATATACATATGTATATATTTGTACAGATACATCCATGTAGACACACATAAATGCATGTATGGACGTAAACATACATGCATGCATGCATATACACATAGATGCATCTATACACACATATATATATGCATAAATACACACATGCATAGATATATCCAGAGACATATGCATACATGCATATATGCATCTACAAATATTTACATAGATATACACATAGATAAACGCAAGGTACATAGAGACATGCATACATACATACATGCACCGACACATCAGGCACAAAGTGATAGTGATAGTCCAACTAAAGCACTATGAAACACAGCTTCATTATGCACTTAAAATAAGAAACTGTGGAAAATAACAAATTATCACCTCAAGTAACTCGTTTCTGGGTCTGGACTCTGTAACTATAACATCTCCTGCTCATTGGCTACAAACTCTTCCTCAGAACATGCACTTACATAACACAAAAACAACAGACGCAAAGTAATAGAGATGCATAACAAGTGGCTTAACTCTATATTAAATGACCAAAGTACCCTGGCCACGCGTGGCCACCAAGCCATTCCAGCGCATTCACCTCGAGCCAGATGCCATTCAATGCATTTAATTTGTATTCATGCAGCACGTACGTCTACTCACTAGTTTTATAAACTATGCCTTTGCTTAAATTTATTTAATCAATTTATGCACTCGCATTTTCCTGATATTTTAATGCATTTAATCTGTATTCATGGATTACGTACCTCTAGCCACCAGTTTTCAAACTATGCCTTTGCTTAAATTTATTTAATCAATCTATGCGTTCGCATTTTCCCAAATTTTCAAAACAAAAATGATTTATAAAGCTACTCAGACGAATAGGGAAATATATAAATGCTAATTTTCCAATATAAATAATAGCTCTCCAAATTCAAACTATACAAAAAAATAAATAATATGTTAAATGCCGAAATGTGATTGCCCAATGCTGCCAGTTAAAAGCATTCCAACCGAATGCATGAGTATTACTGCCTTGACGCTAGGAACCAATAAAATTCAGACTATACAAAACAGTTTATCCAAGTGAGTGCTATTAGGTTTGTTATCTTCAATTTCAAACTATTTAATGCATTTTCTTTGATGGTAGGATATGGAGATTCTTTTTTATTGAGAGTTCGGAACAATATGACAAATCTTTTTGATATACTGTGTTTAGCACATTGCAATAGCAAATAGATACAAAGACTGTGGAAGCCTTCTTTTAGAGTTTGGAGCAGAAGTAAACAGCATAGGTACCCTTGAATACTTGTTTGTGTTCTCATTCTACTAGAGCATTGTAGAGTTCTGAATGTTGTTTTTAGTTGCTTGTTATTCAGTATGCTGTAAAAGTGAGGTAAAAAAATTGAAAAATCATAATGAATTAGAAAGCTCAAGAATCCATTGTTTTTTTTGTTTTCCAAATTCCTGATTGTTTCATTTAACAAAATAAAGTTCTTGACCAGATTCTGCTAAACTAAAACAGATGGAGGAGGAAGTGTGTCTCTGTTAGAAGCAGTTCTTGGGTCATATGAATTGATAGCAAAATTACTAGATACCCTTTTTGCATTACTGTACGTGTATTTTGCAAAAGTAATCTGATAAAAAATCAATGTTCATAAAAGCTTTTTAACAGATTATTGGAGTTTAAACTGTTACTTGTTTATGCTACATGTCATTGTATTTCATAGCTTATGTTTCCTATGCATTCCTTGTTTCCAATTCCTGGACCTTGTCTATATTTCCACATTGTGAATATATGTTTATGATAGCATTTTCAACTGTTATATCTACCTATAAGCCAATACATAGCTGTTGGGGCTAAATAAGTGTGGGCAATATTATAGAGACAAACTTATTTCAAGTGCCTTAAATTCATTGTCATCTTACAAATAGGTTTGTACTTTTTTGTGATATCTACCAGTAGCAAGTGAGCAATGAAGGACTTGGCTAACAATTGCATCTTATGTTTTTATTCCCTCTTGTTTGGACTAAGAATCTCCATTTGTGGTATAATCATATAGTTTGTTTCGCTATAACTTGGAAAACAGGGGCTTGATTGCATTGCACAGTTATAAATTCATTTTTAATACATTATGGTTGTCCCTGATCTTATTAAGGTGGCAGAACATCATAAGCAATCCAACAAAAGAATGTGTAATTTTAGTCATTTGCCATATGTAGACAAGTTTTGATGGTAGAAAGGTAGACAACAATAATATAGTGTGGAGTACAGTGGAGGCTTATGCAAAGATGAAAATAGTGAGCTGTTCTGGCAATTTGTCAAGACTCTCTAAGTTAATACAGTTAGTCTAGGAATATGTGGGGTATACATATGATGATTGAAAAGAAGCTCTATCTGTAGCAATATAAGACAAAGAGAGAAATATTTTTTTTTTAATGATTTGTGTTTTTTGATTCAAAGTTTTCTAATATATGTGTTATTATCAGTCATGTATTTGAAAACAATGTTACTCCATATACAACTAAATTTAAGCAAAGGCATAGATTTGAGGACTGACAGCTTTTATCAATACAAAGGGGACGTTTACAGTGACAGAGCAAAAGCTCCTATGCTCATTGAATGAACACCAAGAGACAAGTTACTCAAGGTAACAAATTGCTACTTTTATTTATTTTGCTTCATTTTATCCCAGAAACGCAAGTTGGGTTTCACAATGCATCAAAACACATTTGTGCAAACAACTCCCAAAATTATAATTGCAATGGATGATAGTGATAGTGTAATGGATACTAATAGTCAAAACACCGAAAAAACCAACAAGTATTTTTTTAGATTCAATAGAAACAAGTATTAATTGAAAACAAATTATCCTGGGAGACTATTTATCATAGGTCCTTGAATTCCAAATGTACAAGTGTGAGCATGGTTCTCTACAGGCTTTTGCTATGCATTTTAACTATATTGTTGTTTTGCATCGATCCTAAAGAACCACTGTAACTATGGTTTCCAAACATATTTTAATCAACCAATTTAAATCAAGAAAGGTTTCCAATTACACTTAATACTTGAACCATAAAGCACCATTGCTTCAAGCTATAGCAAAAGTGCAGACAGGCACACAAAAGCAAATTCAACTATGACATCATCTAACAAGGATTTTTTTGCTATTACTATGATTAACTATTGAACTCAATTGGCTCATCAGTCAAACAACTTGATTGTTCACTAACCTAACTTGTTTGAAAGCTATCTTGTTAAACTGATTAGTTAATTTCATTAATGAGTAAAAGATAGATTTGACTTAATTTGCATGAGTCAAGTGTAAGATTGACTTATTTGTTAATTGACTTTGATTAATGTATCGAAGACAGATGAGACAAACTAAATTGTCATGAGCGAAATGTGAGATGGACTTATTAGCTGATACGCGACATATACTACGACATTTGAACTTTTATCAAATAATAGCCAAAGCAATAGAATAAACAGATGGCTTGAACATAGACAAAGGAATACAATTAATATGGACAGCTATAGCTTGTTGAATATTTGTAGCACATGAAACACAAAGGAAGATGTTGATGAAGGTTTTGCAATTTCGGTTTGCATCTAGCAATTGCATTTGCTTCCTTGTCTATAAAGCCTTTTCAAGAAATTCTTTTTTTTTGCATATGAATGGCCATGATTGGTTTAATTGATTTGGTGAATAAAGATGATTTATAATTAACTATAATTAACTATTCAAGAAAACTGATCTATCAATGAACTAGTTTCATTGATTGGTCAAGTAACTTGATTCACAGTTAACTTGATCAACTATTTAGTTAATTTGCTTGAAAGTTTGCAAAAATATTTTTCGATGAATAATTCTCTGCATAACTTGCAATCATTACACACCAAGATCCAACATTTCTTCGAGGAATTCTGTCAAACAGTTTACATGTTTTTCTTGTGCTTCCATATTTTGTATGCATATTCATGAGAGCATTTCAAACCATAATATCTGTCAGAAATCCACATCCTATCATGCTTAGATGAATGTACATATCCTGTTCTAAAGCTCCTATTTTATTAAAAATAGGCAAAATGGTCAGAAAGATTGTGTATCTGTGAATGTGAATAGGCAAGATTGATTTAACTAATTTGGAGGATAAAGATGACTAATAATTAACTATGACTAACCACTCAACACAATTAATTCATCAGCCAATTAGCTTGATTGAACGCTGAATTAACTTGTTTGGAAGCTATCATGTTAAGCCAATTAGCTAATACGCCACATACAGTATGACATTTGAGATTTAAATAAGTCTCATGGACGCAAATCTGCTATCATGTTAAAGCCATGTAAACATTGATGTTTCAATTTCATGGGGTCATTCTATTTCCATTTGCCCAAGTTCATTTCATTCCATTATCCAGCACTAATTATTAAATGTTTAAACCAACTACATGCAAACAGAAATCACAATTCATAGCATCCATATACACCTATGCACAAGTACATGTTATCCAACATATTAACACACACATGGTTTTCTAGTGCTAGTTTGTTAACTGCCTTTGATCAATAGTTCAAATGCACACAAGGATAATTGTAATTATTTCTTTATTTTAATTATTATGTACTTAAAGACTAATCAACATCTGCCTAATTATTTAACTATCCTTGTACAAATTTGACCCATCAATCATAGTCAATCAATAAATCTGATTCCACCTGTTCTCTAATAGTATTAGCATGCAATTTTCTTGACAAGTCTCCAAAAAGAGCATTAGTCACACACCAATAAGGATTCTCATTTGTAACCTCCCTATCCAGATCATCTTCATTCAATAAGATGTTGTGACATACATTAATTGGATGTATCTCATCATCTTTCTTATCAAGATGCCAACAACCTTGATTTGTATTTGTCCTTGAGTGTATCTGGATGCCATGAATTATGAATTCTACTTGCATGTGGCTTGGCTGTACAAGTAATAGTAAGCGCTACATAATGGTAGAAATCACAACTCATAGCATCCATATACACCTATGCACAAATACATGTTATCCAACACGTTAACACACACATGGTTTTCTAGTGCTAGTTTGTTAGTTGCCTTTGTTTAATAGTTCAAATGCACACAAGGATAATTGTAATTATATCTTTGTTTTAATTGCTATGTACTTAAAGGCTATTTTGCATCAATGAATTATGTACCTTCAGCCACTAGTTTTAATCAAAGTATGCATATGGATTCAGAATCAAACTCTCAAAATAGAAAAGACTATGTTTAAATTATAAAGTGCGATTAGCCACCAAAGACATTGATTGGATAATAATTGCACTTCTGATGTCATATTATTGCAATAAAGATCTACTTTTGAACCCCAATTGCTTAATTTTTATGAACCATATAGCATATGCCACTCACAATACCCATTTGTAAAGATTGTCCTTGTAACAAAAAGCAATGATATGACTACAAGTACAATCAATATAGTGAGAATCTTGAATTAACCTTTTTCTTTGTCTACTCTATGCAATCGTAAACAAAGGAGAAGGTTTATTCTAGAAACTCACCCTGTACTCTTTTCTTGAAGAATTTGCTACAGTTGCACCGCTACACCACCTCTCTTCTTTCGATCAAAAGCATTGCACCATGTAATAAGCTTTGATTAGTAAACGAAGACCATTTGTTTGTTTTCCTAAAAGAATAGCAATTAAGCTCAAGGAAATGACCAAAATGCAAACAACTCCCAAAATTACAATTGCAACATATAATACTCCTACTGCGATGGATACTAATAGCCAAAACCATTAAAACACTAGCAAGCATTTTTTAGATTCAAGAGACACAAGTATAAATGTAAATCAGATTAACTACACAAACTAGTTACCATAGGTTCTTGCACCACAAATCTTCTACCAATGAATTTAACTGCTCTTTTGCACGAAGTCTAAAATTATTTTATCAAGCAATATTACTTAACTACTCTACGGCAACATTGCAATTTGAATTCTAAAACATATTTGACATAGTTTTTTATAACCCCAAGATACAATTTTCTAACTTCCTAAGCATTTAGTCTAAGTTTTTCCAATTACAAAATCTCAAATTGTTGCTTGCTTCGTATGTTTGTTCCTTGAATTTGATCACCAGGTAAAATGTACACAAGGATAATTGTAATTTTTTCTTTTTCTTAATTACTATGTATTTAAAGACTAATTAACAGCTACCTAATTAATTAGTTATCTAATGATACAAGGATAAATGACAAATATGGAATTGACTACTTTAACATGACTGAAATGTCACATGGACCTATTAGCTGACACACTACATATACTGTGACTTTTGAGTGCTTAATCCATCTACATGCAAGTACAAATCACAACCCATAATGAAAATGTCCACAAGGATATTTATAATTATTTCTTTCTTTTTATTATTATGTATTTAAAGACTAATTAACAGCCACCTAATTAATTAGATATTAGATGAAAGAAGAGTAAATGAGAGCTACCAACTCCATAAAAATGCCAAAGTTAACATGTGAATATCAAGGTGTCCAAATTTAATACTCATTGCATTCCCCGGAAGCCCATTTTCCTGAGGAGTTTTGTAAAACAGTTCACTTGCCTTATAAATGCTTTCGTATTTTACATGTCTACCTATGAGGACAGTAACCACGACATTTGACATAATTTAAATGCTTGCTGGCAGAAAATAGGTTTCTACTGCATTCTTTTCTCTATCTCTGTGCAAATGAAAATTTGTATTCTGCTATGGTAAATTCTCTAGTGCATTAGGTACTTTAAAGCGCAATTTTTTGGATGTTGCTCTTGTTCCAGGTTTGATTCTTTTTGGGGGTTATAACTACCTACTGTTGTATTAATTTCCCATTTTTTCTTCTACATATGCATGAATATATATACAACTAATCATATATAATAATTTTTCTTTCACGAGTTTTGTCAAACAGTTCTCCTGTTTTCTGTATGTTCCCATTGTTTGCATTTATGCCTACGAGGACTATAACCACGAATTTTAACAAAATCCCTCTATCCTTTATGCTTTGATGACAATGGAAGAGCTCAAAGCAACACACTGTCGACTCATTTTTTGAAAGCTCTCATTATCGCACACGTTGGCATAATTTTCATTCCAAAGTACTCTTTATGGGACTGCTTTGCAGTAATAAAAAATATACAAACTTTATAGGGCTCACATACATGAAGTAAAATGGACAAGAGGGTTTCTACATAATTCCTATCAAACGCATATATTTTTTCTTCTACAAATGCATGAATATATAAACAACTAATCATATATAATAGTTTTTCTTTCACGAGTTTTGTCAAACAGCTCACCTGTTTTCTGTATGCTCCCATTGTTTGCATTTATGCCTACGAGGACAATAACCATGACTTTTAACAAAATCCCTCTATCCTTTATGCTTTGATGACAACGGAAAAGCTCAAAGCAACACACTGTCGACTCATTGTTCAGCTCACTACTCGCACCTTGTGACACTTTTGGTTCCAAAGCCCTCTTTATGGGACGCTGTAGTAATCAAAAATATGTCCTACAAACTTCTGAGGGCTCACATGCATGAAAATTAAAATGGACAAGAGAGGTTCTACATAAGAATTTCACCTATCAAGCGCGGGAGATGAGAGCCTTCACATTTCAACAAAAGAAATTTAGGGATGAATAAATACTAAAAGTAGTTTAAAATACGAATTTATAATCAAAGTATACCAATGCCTTAAAGCACTATGAAACCCTGCTTGCATTTCTCGTATAAAATAGAAGAAAACAACGAAAAGTTACCTCTTGTGACCTCAAGCAATTCGTCTCTCACTGTCCAGTGTGTATCTCTGCAACTACAAAATCCCCTGCTTGGCCACACAATAGAGCACTATGAAATTATCACCTCAAGTAACTCGTTTCTGGGTCTGGACTCTACAACTATAACATCTCCTGCTCAGTCGCTACAAACTCTTCCTCAGAACACGCACTTACAGAACACAAAAACAACAGACGCAAAGTAATAGAGATGCATAACAAGTGGCTTAACTCTATATTAAATGACCAAAGTACCCTGGCCACGCGTGGCCACCAAGCCATTCCAGCGCCTTCACCTCGAGCCAGATGCCATTTAATGCATTTAATTTGTATTCATGCATTACGTACGTCTACCCGCCAGTTTTGTAAACTATGCCTTTGCTTAAATTTATTTAATCAATTTATGCGCTCGCATTTTCCTGATATTTTAATGCATTTAATCTGCATTCATGGATTACGTACCTCTAGCCGCCAACTTCTAAACTATACCTTTGCTTAAATTTATTTAATCAATTTATGAGTTCACATTTTCCCGAATTTTTAAAACGAAAATGATTTATAAAGCTACTCAGACGAATAGAAAAATAGATAAATGCTAATTTTCCAATATATAAAATAGCTCTCCAAATTCAAACTATACAAAAAAATAAGTAATATGTTAAATGGCGAAATGTGATTGGCCGATGCTGCCAGTTAAAAGCATTCCGGGCGAATGCATAAATATTCCTGCCTGGCGGCAGGAACTAATAAAATAACATAAATACTATAGATAAAAATAAAGTGTTATATTTAAAAAATGACTCCCACAAAAATCTGAATTAAAATTTGGAAAAAAAATAAAATTACTTAACAATCTAAATACCATTTATTCCACTACAAACATAATATTGACCCAATTCAAATCCTTAATATAATAAAAAAAACATTAAAATCAATTTAATTAATTTTTTTAATTTTTAAAAGTGGTGTTTATTATAGTCCATTGTAGAAATCAATAAATCAATCATAGTTAATGAGGCGCGGGCCTATTTTTGTCCCCCTTCGTTTTAATTTTCTAGTGTCGCTCTCATTACATGCATTAAAAGCTTCCATTTTCTCTATCATAGTGTAGGATTCCAATTATTCAAATTCCAGTCGCTTTCATCATCAAAACTATTTATTGTTTTGATTTTGCTGTCGAAATTTGTTCTCTATACACGACCCATTTGACTTGCTCAAAAGCTGATAAACACTAATTTCATTTTATTTAATTTTGTAAGGTACTCACATAAACAATTTAGTCTAATTAAATTGTTAAGCAATTATTTGGATGAAAGTATAAGGATTATATTAAAATTATAATAAATGTGAAAATAAAATAAAATAAATGATTAGGAATTTAGTTTTAAATTCAATAAAGATATTATTAAGTATTAGAAGTCTATTTGTATGATGTTATAATTTAAAATATATTAGACGATTGTTGTTGATAAAATATTTCGGTCAATTAAAACATAATCTAACTTTATAGATAGTATGACAGTGTTTGATTTTGTAAAAGTATGCTTTATTTGGATATGGTAATGAGGTTATATGTGGTATCATAAAATGGCCATAACTATCATAAATTCATAATTGCAATAATAATCATGAAGAAATGTCAATGATAGTATATATTCTCCTCTAAATAGTTGTGTACTACGGACATAAGGAAACAAACATAAGGGAAAAATGATAACATCATATAAATCACTATCAAAGATAACATTGTATAAGGCATAATAAACATGCCATGAAAAATAATAGATAACATTGTGTAAGGGACAATAAACCAGTCATGCAAT